>NC_046127.1:7272967-7500725 GCF_010993605.1 Petromyzon marinus | reverse complement strand
GTTAACCGGCTTTGTGGCTCTGGTTATAGCTCTCCCATCCCCCTGACGAGTAAAAACCACATGACACAATGTACACTCCAGTATGAATGTCATACAGCATCTAATCAGAATCAGAAAGGGTTTTATTCGCCATGTAAGTTCACACCGACACGGAATTTACTTTGGCAGGATGGTGCATACATTCAACATATGGGAATCTAAAATCTTAAATAAGTTTTAAACAAGTCTTACTATAATAAGGGTTAAAAGTCTAACACCAAGGGGCTGAAGTATATAAAATTAAATAAATATCGAATATAAAATAGCTTTAAGATATAATTTAAAATAAAAAATACAAATAGGGTAACATAGTTAATATCGGCAAGGTGTCGTTATGTAGATCAAATGTTAAAAACAGTGTTAGCCCTTGGCCTTGTTTAACAGGCCAGCAGCAGATGGGAAGAAACTGTTTTTATGGCGTGAGGTTTTGGTCCTGATGGACCGAAGCCTTCTGCCGGAGGGGAGTAGCTGAAACAGAGAGTGTCCAGGGTGGGAGAAATCGGCCATAATCTTCCTCGCTCCGGACACTACACAAACACTTGGTGCATTTCGTTTAGAGAGAGGCCGTCCGTCCACAGGTAGAGGCTCCAAAGGGAAGATCTTGAGCCTGGACTTGGCCAGGGGAGTCGATATCACAGATTGACGGGTTTTAGCAAGTGATGCGCTGTCTAATCGCATGCCTATGCAGGGACTTGGTGTGTGTGTGTTTGGCTGCTATAAATGTGTCGTAACCCTCCACCACCCGACACGGCCAATCAGCAAAAAAAAAAGTGTCACGTTGACAAAAGACAAATAATTCACTACTTTAGCCCACCGGTGTGTTGAAGAGTGAATCCACATTTACAGTTTGAGTAGTACGGCGTTTCGCTGGTAAATACTTCCAGCATCATCGGGCAATTCGCCAGAATGGTAAATTGCCCGATGATGAGAATGGTAAATTGCCCGATGATGCTGGAAGTATTTACCAGCGAAACGTCGTACTCAAACTGTAAATGTGGATTCACTCTTCAACACACCGGTGGGCTAAAGTAGTGAATTATTTGTCTTTTGTCAACGTGACACTTTTTTTCTTGCTGATTGGCCGTGTCGGGTGGTGGAGGGTTACGACACATTTATAAATAAACGCGCTCTAACCCAAAAACCGTTATTATGAATAATATTGGTCGCGAAAGCCTACCACGTGTTAAACATTCCACTCTACGTTGATCAGCGGCGCAGCAACATTAGGCACTGCATATTTTCAGATCAACGTAACGCACGACGTACGTGAATGCACGTGCGTTAACTGTGAATAACCCAACCATAATAGTTCCAGCACAGACATCTGTGACGATGTGTGACGAGGGTGGGGGGGGTTTGAGAAATGTGACGTCACATCAAAATGCGCAACTTTATAAATACATATGTGCAACACGTTCTACTTTATTAAATAGACTTTTTAATAAATGTTTTTTTCTCCTACAACATCAGAGTGCAGCGCCACATTAAACACGCACTACAGTGACAATAGTTTAAAGCGATTTGAAGCATGTTTATATATTTTTTTTGGGGGGGGGGGGCAGGGCTTTGTGACGTCATATTTGAGGGGGGGGGTCTCACTTTTTGTGACGCCGTGTGACGATGGGGGAGCGGGGAGGGGTCAAAAATCGTCAACATAAAGGTGAGCTCACATTGATGAGCTCGCCTTTATTAGTCTATATAAGACCGAAGCAGGAAGATTTCTTAACATTTCTGGCTATCGCCTGATGAATCTGTCTGTAATCACCAGCAAAACAACATACTCGAATTGTAAATGTTGTGGGTTCACTCTCAAATGCACTGGTGTGCTGAAGTAGTAACTTCAGATTGTCAACGTTGTGAATTTGCTCTCCAACACGCCGGTGTTTTGCTGTACTAGTAACGAATTGATGTTTTGTTTACACGGCAAACCTCACCACTAATTGGCCGTGTTGGGTGGTGGTGGGTTTAACGACCCAATTGAATTTAAACGATCTAACTCAACAAAACTTTTATCATGGAGTTGACATTGTGAGAAGGCAACAAGAGCTGTAGATCAATGACAACTTCAAGTTTTCGCACACTCATTGGCAGTCTTCAATCTGATTTTGTTTCACCAATGTGAGAACCCGAGGCGCCAGGGTAGGCTCATTTGCGAGTGTGACCCGGGTTCACGAAAAATTGCCAAAGAAATAATGTAGCAGCAAAAAATTGTGCAAATATAAATCGAGGAAGGAAAATGAAAAAAAGCAGCAACCGCAGCGGGATGAGAGGAGAGAGGTTAGGGGCGAGAACGTGGTGGATCTTGTAGCCGATGAGTGATTTCGACGCTGCATTGTGCTTGTGCTGTTCTGCACGTGGGTTTTGCGTGGAACGGCAGTGTAGTGGTTAGCACGCGGCGCTTCGAGCCCAGTGACCCAGATCCTGTTCCCGCTCACGTCCAATGTCAGTGACGATGATCTGAACCGGTCCTGGACCTCCCCTGGGTTCATTCAGCTGCAAACGAGTACCCGGTGCCATGTGTAAACATCGCCGCTACAGAGGCAAAGATGGCCGCCTGTGGTGCCGGCCACCCACCCCCACTTACGCCTTTGCCGGCCTTCGTGGGTGCTCGCTAACAGCACTTGCCCCAACCTTTTGCTGAAGCTATACGGGCGGGCTTTGTCTTGTGTGTCTGCTGCGCAGGGTTCCTGAGTGTCCTGGCGTGACCTCCCCCCGTCGTCACCTATGGTGTTGATGCCGGCAGCGATGGCTCAGGCAGCTCAAGGCAACGGCATCGTCCCGTCCAACAAGACCTGGGAGCTCAGCCTCTACGAGCTGCACCGCACGCCCCAGGTGCACTGCTCGCTCAGTCGCTCGTCCGCCCGCTCGCTTACTCGCCCACTCGTCCGCCCGCTCGCTTACTCGCCCACTCGTCCGCCCGCTCGCTTACTCGCCCACTCGCTCAGCCATTCGCTCTCTCGTTCATTCATGCACACCCTGAGCCTCTGTGTGCACACGTATGTTTGTGTCCATGGGTGGCAGTGTAGTGGTTATCTCACTGTGCTAGAAAGCGGCTTTAAATGGTTCTCGCCGACACCTCTTGCCCCGCCAGTCTGTTAAAGGCCGCACGGTGGGGGGTGGGGTGGGTGGAATCTTTGCCTTTGCGCGTGTGTGCAGGAGGCGCTGACGGATGGCACGGAGATCGCCGTGTCTCCGCGCAGCCTGCACAGCGAGCTCATGTGCCCCATCTGCCTGGACATGCTGAAGAACACGATGACGACCAAGGAGTGCCTGCACCGCTTCTGCTCCGAGTGCATTATCACAGCCCTGCGCAGCGGGTGACCACTCACGCTCGCTCGCTCACTCGCTCACACTCGCTCGCACTCACCAGTACCCGCTATTCGCCACTCAGTGACGGGCCAGGTACACTTTGAGACCACGTGACAGGAGGTCACGGGACAAACCCGGCAGGTGTCATGGGTTGGCTGACTGAGATGGCTGGCAGATGCACCAGCTTGCTGTGTTTTAGCCGCCCGGCGCTCCGCTCTTTGTTGTGAGCGTTGCTCCTCCGCCCTCGGTTGTTGTTGGAGGGCGACTGCCTCCAACTGCCCAGTAGCGTCCTTCACGAGCCTCCTCCATCGATGCCGATCTTGACACCGCTGGTACTAGCTTTGGGCAAGTTCACACAGCTCCACATCCTCCTGTACTGCATCAGTCCATCTCTTTTCCAGCCCGTGTCATCCCCGTTTAGCCCCCTCTATTCAGCCAAACAGGAGCTGCTTGGGCATGCGGTGGCTGGGCGTGCGGGCTACACGGCCCAGCCAACGCAGCCTTGCCTGTTGGAGAAGCTCACTGATGGGAATGTGCCCAGATCTTTCAAGGATTTATGAGCTCCTCACACAATCCAGCTTGGTTAAACCCAGGATGGATCGTAGGCAGGCCAGCCTGAATCTTCCTTAAGATGTTCGATTAGAGGGGTCCACGTTTCGCAAGCATAGAGAAGGGAGGGAATGACTGTTGGCCGAGACGACCCGAAGTTTAGTGCGGAGTGACAGACCAGGTAGCTTCCACACAGCGTTACGCAGTCAATGATTAGATAATGCCGCCCCACTAATTCGGAGTGAGATCTCTGCTGTCAAACCGGAGCTGGTCATAAGGAAACTGTCCAGGTATGGCAAACTCACCACTCTCTCCACAACTGCTCCATCACCAGTGGGGAGCTGAGGGGGTGGAGTTTTTGATGGCACAAAATACCCAGGCGCAGGTGCTTAGTTTTGGTGGGGCTGATGGTAAAACCTCACCTCTTAGTAGCACGCTCCAGGTTCAGCAGCAATGCCTCCAACTCCTCCACTGCGTGAGCAGCAATTGCCAGATCATCAGCATGTATAGCAGGGGTCGGGAACCTATGGCTCGCGAGCCAGATGTGGCTCTTTTGATGATTGCATATGGCTCGCAGATAAAACAAAATATTCTCACTTGTTTTAATCCATCCATCGATTTTTCACTGCGCATGTCCTGTTCAGGGCTGCAGGAGCAATTGTCCATTATTTTAATTGGATGATACTGGCCTACGTTTGCCGTTGCTGGGTAAAACAGGTAAACGCCCCCTTTTGAATCAGTCTGAGACTGCGTCTGCTCGGTCATTAGCTCAAAGCTAACCCTTCGACGAAGAAGATGGTGAAAAGAAAAAAAGACGACGAGTATCGTACATTTCAGGACGAATGGACCGAAGAATTCGCCTTTGTGGAGAGAGCGGGTTCTGCGGTGTGTCTAATTTGCAATGACAAAATTACATCGTTGAAACGGTCGAATGTAAAGCGGCACTTCGACACGCGCCACGCTACCTTTGCATCAAAATACCCTGCGGGAGACAGCAGAAAGAAAGCGTGCCAAGAGCTTCTGAGCAGGGTGCAAGCTAGCCAGCAGCAACTCCGCGTATGGACCCGGCAAGGTGACTATAATTCGGCTAGCTTTGCTGGTTCTTTAGCAATAGTGAGGAACGGAAAACCATTCACAGATGGCGAGTATGCTAAAACGTTCATGCTGGATGTAGCCAATGAACTTTTTGATGATCTTCCGAACAAAGACAAGATAATCAAACGGATACAAGACATGCCTTTGTCGGCAAGAACTGTTCATGATCGTACCATCGTGATGGCAAACAAAGTGGAGGAAACGCAAGTGAAGGACATAAATGCAGCGCCGTTCTTTTCTCTGGCTTTGGATGAGTCAACAGACGTGAGCCATTTGTCGCAGTTCAGCGTGATTGCAAGATATGCTGTTGGTGACACACTGCGCGAAGAAAGTCTTGCTGTTCTGCCATTAAAAGGGTCCACAAGAGGTGAGGATTTATTCAAGTCTTTCATGGAGTTTGCTCAAGAAAAAAGTCTACCTATGGATAAACTTCTCTCAGTGTGTACTGATGGTGCTCCGTGTATGGTGGGGAAAAACAAAGGATTTGTGGCGCTTCTCCGTGAACATGAAAATAGACCCATCCTAAGTTTCCATTGCATTATACACCAGGAGGCACTTTGTGCTCAGATGTGTGACAGGCAGTTTGGCGAAGTGATGTCGCTGGTCATTCGTGTGATCAACTTTATTGTTGCCCGAGCCTTAAATGATCGCCAGTTTAAAACACTGCTGGATGAAGTTGTAAATAACTATCCTGGTCTGCTTTTGCACAGCAATGTGCGTTGGTTGTCAAGAGGGAAGGTGCTTAGCCGTTTTGCGGCTTGCCTGAACGAAATCCGGACTTTCCTTGAAATGAAAGGCGTCGGGCATCCTGAGCTAGCCGACACCGAGTGGCTCCTCAAGTTTTACTATCGCGTAAATCTGACTGAACATCTGAACCAGCTCAACGTGAAAATGCAAGGCATTGGAAATACAGTGTTATCCCTTCAACAAGCTGTATTTGCTTTTGAAAACAAGCTGGAGCTTTTCATCACGGATCTTGAAACAGGTCGTTTACTACATTTTGAAAAACTGAGCCAATTTAAAGATGCATGCACAGCAAGTGAGCCCATTCAAAACCTTGATCTCCACCAGCTAGCTGGCTGCACATCCAGTCTCCTACAGTCCTTCAAAGCACGCTTTGGAGAATTTCGTGAGCACACTCGTCTTTTTAAGTTCATCACCCATCCAAACGAGTGTTCACTGAACACAGCCGACCTGAATTACATCCCTGGTGTCTCCGTCAGAGATTTTGAAGCAGAAGTGGCTGACCTGAAGGCCTCAGACATGTGGGTGAATAAGTTCAAGTCACTGAATGAAGATTTGGAAAGAATCACACGACAGAAAGCGGAGTTGGCGAGCAAGCACATGTGGACAGAAATGAAAAAACTCCAACCCAAAGACCAGCTGATTCTCAAAACTTGGAACGCGCTTCCTGTCACATACCACACACTGCAGCGTGTGAGTATTGCTGTATTGACCATGTTTGGATCTACGTATGCATGTGAGCAGTCATTCTCACATCTTAAAAACATCAAGTCCAACCTACGATCACGTTTAATGGATGAAAGCCTCAACGCTTGCATGAAGCTTAACCTCACCAAGTACCAACCCGACTACAAAGACATCAGCAAATCCATGCAGCACCAGAAGTCGCATTAATGGTGAGTGTTATAACATTATTTAAAAGAATAAATTCAGAGGCTTATTATACTGACATTTAGTTGAATTCACTTTTAAAATATATTATATGGCTCTCACTGAAATAAATTTCCAAATTTTTTGCTTTCATGGCTCTCTTAGTCAAAAAGGTTCCCGACCCCTGATGTATAGCATGGTTGACCAATAGGGAGCCATCCCACGACCACACCCAGGCATCGATCAGCCTCCCATTGTATCTCTACCATATGGAGATTCCCCCGGTACAGCCATGGAAAGCTTCTCGAACTACGTGGTCAAAGGTGATGTTAAATAATGTGGGAGCCAGAGGGCATCCCTGTCACACCCCAAGGTGTACAGGGAATGGCTCCGACTCCTGGCCCACGCAGCTTTACCCGGGCCTGCCCACCATCACGAAGGGCCTTAATGATTGTGAGCAGAGGGTTAGGCACCCCGAAAGCACGAATAACAGTCCAGAGCCCTGGCCTGTTGAGAGTATCATAGGCCTTGACCAGGTCAATAAAGCAGAGATGTAGGTATTGTTGGAATTCTCTACACCTCTACTGTAGCCGACGGACAGAGAATATGGCGTCCGTGCAGGACAGCCCTTGTCTGAAACCACATTGTGGCTCTGCAAGTCTCTTCTCAACGTGGCTGGCAAGGTGATGTTGAATAATCCTTGTCGGGACCTTTCCCGGCATATCAAGAAGAGAGATGCCACTGTAGTTGTTACAATGTGTGCAGTCCCCACCTGGTGGTGCCCCCTCTTAAAGAGGTGAACAGGGGAATGGCTCCGACTCCTCTTAAAGAGGGGGGACCACCAGGGGCATCCTTCCAATCCTGCGGAAAGCCGTCCAGTGGTCCAGACAATTGTGATGATGTCATGTAGGACAGTCTGCGCACAGATGCCACCCTCCCTCAGCATTTCGCTTGGGAGATCGTCTCTGCCCGGCGCTTTTCCTGGTCTCAGACTCCAGATCGCCCCTCGCGTTTCCTCCACAGATGGAACCTCAACCAACCACTCAGAAGGGGTGGCTGCTTCCGCCAGTGTTTGAGGCACTGCAGCCCTAGCAGGGTCGTCCCCCACCTTGCCCCCCATGATGTTGTCTGGTCTCTAGCACGAGTTTATTTCTGTGTTTCCACTGTGGCGCCTTGGCAAACAAAGGTTCCAGGTGGAGGGGCTACTAGCCCCTCGCACGCACTAATCTAGCTATACATGTACACCCCTCACTCGCACCACTACGGCCCATACACACACACACAGCCTGCACCACTAACACACACTCCCGTCGGCACCAAAGGACAAAGATCCCCGCATAGCCTATTAGCGAGCACCTTTTAGGGCTGACACAGCACACGAGGGGATGGGTGGCCACCACCACGCCCGGTCGACCTTTGTCCCCCCAGTAGCGATGTTTACCCACCGCACCAGGTGCTCATTTGAGGCGGAGTCGACCTAGGGGAGGCCCACGACCAAGTTCAGATAATCGTCACCGGTGTTGGCCGTGAGCGGGAATCGAACTCGGATCGCCGGGTTCGTGGCGCTGACAGCTACACACTCATGGCCGGCTCCACGCGCAGACCACCTGCGCCACACTGTACACACTGTAGTGCACTACACGCGCGCGCTATACAAGTCACAGACTACAGTACACCGCACTCTACAGTACACCCCGCTGTTGAGCACTGTACGGTTGTCCACACGAGTCTGCATCGCGCGCTGCTGCATACAGTACACCACATTAGAACAATACAACGCACACACAAACAGGCACGAACAAACGCACAGACACAAGGACACAAATAATGCACAGACAAATAATACGGATACTGTACGGAGGGACGTGTTGGCTCGCACGCACGCGGACGAAAGGAAATGCGCACCAAAAACAAACCGCCGAGCAAAACGTGAAACAAAGATAAGAGTCGAACGATAATTAACGCTATATTAATGGGCATTAATAAAACATCTAGATACATGTACCCACATGTAAAGATCCCCCTGTATAGCCCACAAGAGACTACAAGCACCTACCTTCACACACACTCGCTTTCACACAGACTCCCCACCACCAGCACGCACTCACCACCACCACCACACAAAGCACCACCAACAACAACCGCCATTCGCCACTAAGAGACGGTGACGTCACCACGACGCTTGTGCCAGGCTATGTGCACCCTGAGGCCAAAGAACCACCACACACAGCACCACCACACACAGCACCACTACCATCACACACAGCACCACCACACACAGCACCATAACCACACAGCACCACTACCATCACACACAGAACCACCACCACACAGCACCACTACCATCACACACAGCACCACTACCACACACAGCACCACCACACACAGCACCACTACCATCACACACAGCACCACCACCACACAGCACCACTACCATCACACACAGAACCACCACCACACAGCACCACTACCATCACACACAGCACCACCACACACAGCATCACCACCACCACCACTCACACCACCACCACACACAGCACCACCACCACACGCAGCACCACCACCATCACACACAGCATCACCACCATCACACACAGCTCCACCACCATAACACACAGCTCCACCACCACCACACAAAACACCACCACCACCACACACAACACCACCACCACACGCAGCACCACCACTACACACAGCACCACCAC
The DNA here is from genome assembly GCF_010993605.1 of Petromyzon marinus. NCBI lineage: Eukaryota > Metazoa > Chordata > Hyperoartia > Petromyzontiformes > Petromyzontidae > Petromyzon > Petromyzon marinus. The sequence continues at coordinate 7,491,414 of NC_046127.1, read as the reverse complement.
CACCACACACAGCTCCACCACCATCACACACAGCACCACCACCATCACACACAGCATCACCACCATCACACACAGCACCACAACAATCACAGCATCACACACAGCACCATCACACACAGCACCACCACACACAACACCACCACCACACACAGCATCACCACCACCACTCACACACAGCACCACCACCACCACCACACACAACACCACCACACACAGCACCACCACCACCACACACAGCACCACCATCACACACAGCACCACACACAGCGTCACCACCATCACACACAACGCCACCACCACCACACAGCACCACCACCACCACACACAGCACCACCACCACCACACACAGCACCACCACACACAGCACCACCATCACACACAGCACCACAACCACCACCACACACAGCACCACAACCACCACCACACACCACAGCACCACCACACACAGCGTCACCACCATCACACGCAGCACCACCACCACACATAGCACCACCACCACACACAGCACCACCACCACACACAACACCACCACCACACAGCACCACTACCATCACACACAGCATCACCACCATCACACACAGCATCACCACCATCACACACAGCATCACCACCATCACACAGCACCACCATCACACACAGCACCACACACAGCGTCACCACCATCACACACAGCACCACCACCACAAACAGCAGCACCACCATCACACAGCACCACCACCACCACACAGCACCACTACCATCACACACAGCATCACCACCACCACACACAACACCACCACCATCACACACAGCACCACCACCATCACACACAGCATCACCACCATCACACACAGCACCACAACAATCACAGCATCACACACAGCACCATCACACACAGCACCACCACACACACCACCACCACACACAGCATTACCACCACCACCACCACACACAGCACCACCACACACAGCACCACCACACACAGCACCACTCACACCACCACTCACACCACCACTCACACCACCACCACACCACCACCACACCACCACCACTCACACCACCACCACCACCACTCACACCACCACCTCTCACACCACCACCACCACCACCACTCACACCACGACTAGTCACACCACCACCGCTCACAACTCTCTCGCACAGCAACAACAGCAGCAGCCATTTGCCGCTATGCGGTGGTGACTGCACCACATTGCTTGAGCCAGGCTCGGGTGCACCTTGAGGCCACGTGATGTGGCGAAGGCTCGCTGACGGGCAGTCACGGGACAGCTAGTACACGCGCGCGCGTGCCCACGTACGCGAAGGGGTACCCGTGTTAAAGGGCACAATTGGCATGCTAACACATATATACACTCGCACACACGGACTGAGGTCTCCTGTGTAGCACCGAGTAGACTGTTGGGGAAAGTGCCGTGAGCGAGCGCCTATTAAGCCTGGCGCAAAGCACGACGAGGATATTGCCACTTCTCATCACTCCAACCGGAGTTCTTATTCCGCTATTTACTTTATCACACTCTTCGTTCTGTTCCTCCCTTCGTTACCGTTCCGCTATTGGTTCCCATCCACTGTTCCGTTCCACTCTTTGTTCCGTTCCACTCCGCGTCGTGGCGTCCCAACGCTTGGTTACGTTCCTCCCGTTGCCCCGCGCAGGAACAAAGAATGCCCCACGTGCCGCAAGAAGCTGGTGTCGAAGCGCTCGCTGCGGCCCGACCCCAACTTCGACGCTCTCATCTCGAAGATCTACCCGAGCCGCGAGGAGTACGAGGCCATCCAGGAGCGCGTGCTCAACCGCCTGCAGAAGCACCACAACCAGCATGCTCTCAGCGTCTCCATCGCCGAGGGGCTCAAGATGCAGGCGCAGAACCGGTGCGGACTGCCGCTCGCTCGACCGCCCCTCGCCCTTTCGCTCGCACAATTTCACTCGCCCGTTGGTTCGCTCGCCTGTCCGCTCGCCCGCTCGCGTGATCGCTCGCTCGCTCGCTCGCTCGCTCGTTCAGTCGCCTTGCTCGCTCATTTTAGCCAGTCGCTGGCTTGCCGACGCGCTCCTCTCGCTCTTGGAAGCGCTCCGTTCGCTCACCCCCGTTGCCTCGCCCGCTCCCCCTCTCACCCACCCGTCCGCTCGTTCGTCCGTTCGTCCGCTCGTCCGCTCGTTCGTTCGTTCGTTCCCACGCGCTCTCTCGCACCACCCAGTCGGCCGCTGCGACGCCGCGTCGTCGGCACCACCCCGCCGCCTTGACCTCCCTCCCTCCGTCCGTCCCCCTTCTCCGCAGCGCCCAGCGCGTGCGCAAGCAGCAGGCGGACGCCGAGAACCCTGCGTGCAGTGGCGGCGAGGAGAACGGTGGCGACAGCTCGCACGCCAGCAACGCCTCCACGCACTCCACGCTGCCCGAGGCCGGGCCCAGCCGCAAGCGCTCGCGCGCCGACTCGGACGCCTCGGGCCCGGAGCTCTCGGACGGCCACGCCCCGTCGCACGGCGCCGGCGGCGGCGGCGGCGCCGGCGGCGGCGGCGGCGGCGCAGTCGGAGGTGCGGTTTGCCGCGGTGCGGTTTGCCGCGGTGCGCCGGCGAGCGTGACCGGGCGTTTCTGGTCGGCGTTGGGCGGGGGCCTTTAATCGTGCAGGAGCTTGCACGAGTCCGACTTTCGATGTCGCGTTCACCCACCCGACCCTAGGTGGCGGCGGTGGCGGAGGGAGCACGACCGGAGGAGGAGGAGGAGGAGCCGCTGCCCAAGCCCTCGGCGTGTGCGTTGGCCTGGGCCACGGCCACGGTGGCGGCGGCGGCGGCAGCACGGGCGGCGGTGGCGGCGCGGCCGCGGCCGCGGCGGCGGCGGCGGCGGCGGCGGCGGCGCTGTCGCTGGAGGTGGCGGCGGCGGCGGTCGGGGGCGGCGGGGACCCTTCGGGGGACCCCGGCGCCAGCGAGATCGAGCTGGTGTTCAGGCCTCACCCGACGCTCGTGGAGAACCGGGAGCAGTCGCAGACGCGGTGAGGCGGTGCGGAAGTGCTCCGGGAGGGGGGGTTGGGTGGGTGGGTGGTGGGGAGTGTCTTGGTCCACGCGCACACACACACACACGGAATCCGATGAGCTATGAGAACGTTACAACAGTAAACAACACAAAAACATGATAGTAGTGCAAGGTACAACAACAACAACCGCCATTCGCCACACACTAACACACACACTAACACACACACTCACACACACACTCACACACTAACACACACACTCACACACTAACACACAACAACAACAACCGCCATTCGCCACTAAGTGGCGGTGACGTCACCACGACGCTTGTGCCAGGCTATGTGCACGCTGAGGCCACGTCAAGTGTCGAACGCCCGCTGGCAGGAGGTCACGGGGCAGACCCAGGTGCCACGGGTCGACTGACTGAGATGACCGAGATGACTGGCTGATGCACCACCTGTGCCCCCTACTGTGCCAACCTGCTGTGCTTTCAGCCACCCGGCGCTCCGCTCGTTGTTGTGAGCGTCTCTCCTCCGCCCTTCGTTGTTGTTGGAGGGCGACTTCCTCCAACTGCCCAGTAGCATCCTTCACGAGCCTCCTCCACAGAGGTCGATCTTGACACCGCTGGTACCAGTCATCGGCAAGTCCACTCAGCTCCACGTCCTCCTGTACCACATCACTCCATCTCTTCTCTAGCCCGTGCCGCGCCCGCTTAGCCCCCTCAATCCGGCCGATCAAAAGCTGTTTCAGCATGCGTTGGCTGGGCATGCGGGCTACATGACCCAGCCATCGCAGCCTTGCCCGCCGGAGGAGCTCACCGATGGGACCTTGCCCAGATCTTTCAAGGATTTGTGAGCTCCTCACACAATCCAGTCTGGTTAAACCCAGGATGGATCGTAGGCAGGCCAGCCTAAATGTTTCTAACCGGCGAAGATGTTCCATTAGGGGGGTCCACGTTTCGCAAGCGTAGAGAAGGGAGGGAATGACCGTTGCTGAGAAGACCCGAAGCTTTGTGTGGAGCGACAGACCAGGTAGCTTCCACACAGCGTTACGCAACCGATGAAAAGATATTGCCGCTCGACTGATTCGGAGTGAGACCTCTGCTGTTAAACTGGAGCCAGTCATAAGCACACTGCCCAGGTATGGGAAACTCTCCACTCTCTCCACAACTGCCCCATCACCGATTGGGAGTTGTGGGGGTGGAGTGTCCGATGGTACAAAATACCCAGGCAGGTGCTTAGTTTTGGTGGGGCTGATGGTAAGGCCCCACCTCTTAGTGGCACGCTCCAGTCTCAGCAGCAGCAGCGTCTCCAACTCCTCCTCTGACTGACCAGCTATTACCAAATCATCAGCATACATAACGTGGTTGACCTAATAGGGAGACATCCCTTGACCGCACCCGGGCATCGATCAGCCTCCCATTATATCTGTACCATATGGAGATTCCCCCGGTACAGCTATTGAAGGCTTCGCGAACTACGTGGTCAAAATAGATGTTAAATAATGTGGGAGCCAGAGGACATCCCTGTCGCACCCCAAGGTGTACAGGGAATGGCTCTGACTCCCGGCCACGTAGTTTTACCCGGGCCCGCTCACCATCATGAAGGTCCTTAATGATCGTGAGCAGAGGGTCAGGTACTCCAAAAGCACGAAGAACGACCCAGAGCCCAGGCCTACTGATGGTATCATAGGCCTTGACCAGGTCAATAAAGCAGAGATGTAGGTCTTGTTGGAATTCCCTACACCTCTGCTGTAGCAGACGGACAGAAAATATGGCATCTGTGCAGGACCGCCCTTTCCTGAAACCGCAAAGTACACACATGCACACACACACACACAACAACAACAACAACTGCCACTCGCCGCTATGTGGCGGTCACATCGCCGCGGTGGTGGGTGGGCAGGTGATGGCAAATCCGCACACAGACACGCAAGGGAACCCACTTGCCGTCCTGCCATCATCACGCTCTTGTCAGAAGGCGGTGCCCTTGACGGGTGCCGGAGTTGCGGGAGTTTCACAAGCGTGTGTGATCCATCAACCCCCTCCCCCTCAGTGCGTCGCTAGAGCCGGGGCAGCGGAAGCCGCCATTGCCCCCGGCCGGCCCTCGGAGTTCGACACGACGGCGCCCTCGGTGGGGATCTCCCAGCTCTCTGTCCCCTGACTCCGCCGCTTCGACCCTCCTCCCCCACCCCCTCCCCCCCCGTCTCGGCAGGTTCATCAAGACGACCGCCAATGCCACCGTGGACCACCTGTCCAAGTACCTGGCGATGCGGCTGGCGCTGGAGGAGCAGCAGAGGGTGGGGCCGGCGGGCAAGGCGGCGGGCACGGTGGAGGGCGCCAGCGAGAAGCAGTACACCATCTATATCGCCACCACGGGAGGGCAGTTCACTGTGAGGCCCTGCACTGTGTGTGTGAGTTAGAGAGAGTGTCATGTGATTGTGTGATTGTGTGAGTGTGTGAGAGAGTGGAAGTGAGCCGCCTGAGGCCAGGAAAGGCTCTGGGCAGAGATGGTGCGTGCATGCGTTTGTGGGGAGCGGTGGTGTAGCGGTTAGCGGGGAGGGGTGGTGTAGCGTTTGTGGGGAGCGGTGGTGTAGCGGTTAGCGGGGAGCGGTGGTGTAGCGTTTGTGAGGAGCGGTAGTGTAGCGGTTTGTGGGGAGCGGTAGTGTAGCGGTTAGCGGGGAGCGGTGGTGTAGCGGTTAGCGGGGAGCGGGTGGTGTAGCGTATGTGGGGAGCGGTGGTGTAGCGGTTAGCGGGGAGCGATGGTGTAGCGTTTGTGGGGAGCGGGTGGTGTAGCGGTTAGCGGGGAGCGGTGGTGTAGCGTTTGTGGGGAGCGGTGGTGTAGCGTTTGTGGAGAGCGGTGGTGTAGCGGTTAGCGGGGAGCGGTGGTGTAGCGTTTGTGAGGAGCGGTGGTGTAGCGGTTAGCGGGGAGCGGTGGTGTAGCGTTTGTGGGGAGCGGTGGTGTAGCGGTTAGCGGGGAGCGGTGGTGTAGCGTTTGTGGGGAGCGATGGTGTAGCGTTTGTGGGGAGCGGCGGTTAGCGGGGAGCGGTGGTGTAGCGTTTGTGGGAGCGGTGGTGTAGCGGTTAGCGGGGAGCGGTGGTGTAGCGTTTGTGGGGAGCGGTGGTGTAGCGTTTGTGGGGAGCGGTGGTGTAGCGTTTGTGGGGAGCGGTGGTGTAGCGGTTAGCGGGGAGCGATGGTGTAGCGTTTGTGAGGAGCGGTGGTGTAGCGGTTAGCGGGGAGCGGTGGTGTAGCGTTTGTGAGGAGCGGTGGTGTAGCGGTTAGCGGGGAGCGGTGGTGTAGCGTTTGTGGGGAGCGGTGGTGTAGCGGTTAGCGGGGAGCAGTGGTGTAGCGGTTAGCGGGGAGCGGTGGTGTAGCGTTTGTGGGGAGCGGTGGTGTAGCGGTTAGCGCTACGCTGCTCTAAGAACCCGGCGACCTGAGTTCGATTCCCGCTCACGGCCAACACCGTTGACGATTATCTGAACCGGTCACGGGCCTCCCCTAGGTCGACTCGGCCTCAAATGAGTACCTGGTGCGGTGTGTAAAAACATCGCCACTGGGGAGACAAAGGCGGCCGGGCGTGGTGCTGGCCACCCACCCCCTCGTGTGCCATTCTGACCTTTATAGGTGCTCGCTAACAGCACTTGCCCCAACAGTCGCTTAAGGCTATACGGGACATCTTTGTCTTTGGGGAGCAGTAGTGTAGCAGTTAGCGCGCTGTGCTACGAACCCGGCCACCCGAGTTTTATTCCCGCTCACGGCCACCAACACCAACAGTGACGATTATCTGAACCGGTGCTGGGCCTCCCCGAGGTCGACACAGCCTCAAACGAGTACCTGGTGCGGTGTGTAGTATAGTTACGTGTATGTGCGTGTGCGTACAGCTGCGGGTAACGCGTATGTGCGTTTGCCCTGGTGCACGTGCTAACGTGTGCGTGTCTGCCGTGTCGACGCGCACAGACCCTGAACGGCTCCCTGTCTCTGGACAAGGTGAACGAGAAATACTGGAAGGTCAACAAACCCATGGAGCTCTACTACGCTCCCACCAAGGACCCCAAGTAACAGGACAGGCGCGCATCCCTCGCGTTCACAAGCTCACGACCTCCTCGCGACCTTTCCAGCAACGACAACGGCAACATTTCGCTTCGCTCTGGTCGACAGCAGAGCGCTCGCGCGCGGGTGGCGACGGCTGCTAGCAACGCCGCGTCACTTCCACACGTCGCCGCGTCCCCCCCCCCCCCCCCCCCCCCCCCCCGACACGCTCGTCATCGCGCTCGGCAGTTGCGTCGCACGTTAGCCCCACCCCCTGGCCCTGCTTGGCTCCCCACCCCCGCACCCAGATTCGGATGACGTCTTGTGAGGCCGGCGTAGCACGGTTTGATTCCTGCGGTGGGGGGGGAAGATGGGGGGAGATAATTGGCCCCGTCCGTCGTTCAGCGTCGGGGAGTCGGGAACTCGTTGGCACGGGGGGGGGGGGGGGGGGGGGGGGGCCCCTTACCCCGCTGTGGGCTCGCACCAGGTCAGGGCCATCGTCAAATTGGGTTGCGGCAGTTGCGTTTGATGGGTCGGGTCGGGTCTCTGGATCGCAAAAGTCCTCTCGCCTGTGCTTCTTCGTGTATTTTAACTCGACAGGTAAGAGGGGTGCGTGTGCGCTGCGGGGAGCGGTGGCGCAGTGGTTAGCACACCGTGCTGCAAAAGCCGGCGACTCGAGTTCGATTCCCACTCACGGCCAACATCGGTGGCGAATATCTGAGCCCGACTATTGGACCTCAGCCAGGGTGGGATAGGCTGAAGAAACGAGTACCTGGTGTGCTGTGTAAACGTCAGCAACTGGTGGGGCCAAGGTGGTCGAGCACGATTCTGACCACGCCACCGCATTATGCCGCGTCGGCCTTCGTCAGATGCTCGCTGGCAGCACTTGCCCCAGACTCTTGAAGGCTACACGGGGGGGGGGGGATCTTTGTCCTCCAGAGAACTTTGCGACTTTCATTGCCACCGGGACAAGTCTTTTGCGGCGCGTCCCAACTTTCCGGAGCGTCTCGTATCGGGAGAACACGGTAATCGTGGAGACATTCACCCACTCGGGGGTTGTGGGGGTGCTCATTGTGGACGCTGATGGGGGGGGGGGGGGGGGGGGGGGGGGGGGAGTACAACGCCGCCTATCCGACTCGCTAGGGTAGACTGTGAAAGCGATCGCCTGCTGAACACGAGAGGCCACTTCACGCCCAGCGAAGGCGGTGGAGGTCTCCTGGGTTTTAAAGCCGAGGCCTTGAAAGCTTTCACTCAATTTTTTTTTGGGGGGGGTTTAAACGCATCGCCGCGATCTGGACGATGGCGAGTTTGGCGAGCGCGAGGAAGACTTCGTCGCTGCGAGCGAGCGGGCGAGCGAGCGGGCGGGCGGGCGCTCCACGCGTCTCTTGTGAATGACGCCGCGCGTCGAGGCGAAAGCTAAAAAATACGCACGTGTGTAATCGGTGACGTTTCGGGCAACGGACCCTCTTCATGGCACCGCTGTGCTTGTTGAAGAATGGGTTGAGGCTTTTGTCGTTTGTTTGCTGGTGCACCCACAGCCAATGCAGTCTCGTACATTTTGTGAAATGTCAAATTTGTGAACAATGATATAATACGCGCGCACGCACACACACACACACACACGTGTATAAAGACAAAGATCCCCCGTGTAGCGTCAACAGATTAGGAGCAAGTGCTGTTGGCGAGTAGCACCTATGAAGGCCGATACGGCGCACGAGGGGGTGGGTGGCCAGCACCTACTCCCAGCCGCCTTTGTCTCCCCAGTGGCGATGTTTGCACACCGCACCAGGTACTCGTTTGAGGCCGAGTCGGCCTAGGGGAGGGAGGGCCAGGACCGGTTCAGATTTGCGGCACTGGTGTTGGCCGCGAGCGGGAATCGAACTGGGGTCGCTGGGTTCGTAGGGCGACGCGTCGACCATCACGCGGCCCCTCCACACAGCGGCAGCTATGCCCAAGGCCAGGTGACATGCACGCACACAGCTCGCGAGCACACACACACACGCATGCACACACGCGCACGCACATGCACACGCATGCACACACGCATGCACACACACGCGCACCGTCTCGACAAACCCTCTGCCTTGCGTTGAGGGGCGCGAGTTGAGAGGCGCGAGTTGAGGGGCGCCAGTTGAGAGGCGCGGGTTGAGAGGCGCGGGTTGAGAGGCGCGGGTTGAGAGGCGCGGGTTGAGAGGCGCGGGTTGAGAGGCGCGGGTTGAGAGGCGCGGGTTGAGAGGCGCGGGTTGAGAGGCGCGGGTTGAGAGGCGCGGGTTGAGAGGCGCGGGTTGAGAGGCGCGAGTTGAGAGGGGCGAGTTGAGAGGGGCGAGTTGAGAGGCGCGGGTTGAGAGGCGCGAGTTGAGAGGCGCGGGTTGAGAGGCGCGGGTTGAGATGGGCGAGTTGAGAGGCGCGGGTTGAGAGGCGCGGGTTGAGAGGGGCGAGTTGAGAGGCGCGGGTTGAGAGGCGCGGGTTGAGAGGCGCGGGTTGAGAGGCGCGAGAGATGAGAGGCGCGAGTTGAGAAGCGCGGGTTGAGAGGCGCGGGTTGAGAGGCGCCAGTTGAGAGGCGAGAGTTGAGAGGCGCGGGTTGAGAGGTGCGAGAGATGAGAGGCGCGAGTTGAGAAGCGCGGGTTGAGAGGCGCGGGTTGAGAGGCGCCAGTTGAGAGGCGAGAGTTGAGAGGCGCGGGTTGAGAGGCGCGAGAGATGAGAGGCGCGAGTTGAGAAGCGCGAGTTGAGAGGCGCCAGTTGAGAGGCGAGAGTTGAGAGGCGCGGGTTGAGAGGCGAGAGTTGAGAGGCGCCAGTTGAGAGGCGAGAGTTGAGAGGCGCGGGTTGAGAGGCGCGGGTTGAGAGGCGCCAGTTGAGAGGCGAGAGTTGAGAGGCGCGGGTTGAGAGGCGCGAGAGATGAGAGGCGCGAGTTGAGAAGCACGAGTTGAGAGGCGCCAGTTGAGAGGCGAGAGTTGAGAGGCGCGGGTTGAGAAGGGCGGGTTGAGAGGCGCGGGTTGAGAGGCGCTGCGGCCGCCCCCACCCTCGTGTCGTCGTCGTCGCCGCGTTGCCCCCCGGGGGCGCCGTCTCGCCCGTTGCCGTGCGAGTCGCTCGAGGTAGGTTTAGCACAAATCGCTTGCTTCACGGCCACTTTGTACAATGGTTTGTAGTTTGGTTTAAGACGATTATATATATAAATATTAAAAAGCTGTTTCTTTTTTTTTCCTTTTTCCCCCACCGCACAAATCGAACCACGCGACGGTGACTCGGCCCCGGTGTTCGGAACCAGCGGCCGCCCTGGTTAATACCGCGGGTTTATTAAACTTACTACTACTACTACTACGTGCCGTCTGCTTTGCTCGCAAGCGGACGTTCACCATCCCCGTCACTTCGCAGGAGCGGGCCGTCGCGTCTCCAAATGTACCTGAAGTTGGGGGAAAAAATTACACCGCATGTTGCTCGCCCCAATTGGGATTATTGTCGGTAATCATCGCCCAGAACTGGCTGGCAGCCCATTGCCCCCGCCCCAAGGGGGCTGGGGGCCTCCAGACTCCTCAGGCGGCGGGTTGCGGTCCCGACCGACGTCTCGCGAACGATTGAGAAGCCCCGCCCCTGGCTGGCCCTGCATCTCCTCCTCTGTGCTTAACACACCATCGCGAGGTTTGTTACATTATTCGTAGGGTCGTCGTGGATGCTAATTTTTGTTTTTTTAAGTCGAGGCCGGCGGGCGTGTCGCAGTTTGGTTCCGGTTCCGGCACGGCACGGCAAACAGCCGGTGCGGGTCAAGGCCCCGCACCGGCCCTGTTTGGGTGTGCCAGTCGACACGGGGACACACGGACAGCTGGAGCCTTGGGGTCCCCTTTGTCGTCGTCGTCGGCGGCGCTTGGCACGGCGCTGTTCGTATTTTTTTGGTTTTCCCTCCCAACGTCATTTACCCACGGGTTTCCTGCGAGCGAGCGTGAGGATTGGTCGGAGAGCCGGGATGAAGCGCGGGTCCAGGCACCCCGACACCCCGGGACACCGAGTAGAACGCCTCCCCCCCCCCCCCCCCCCCCCCGTCCTGTTACTCATCACATCATCATCATCAGCATCACGCCTGTCGTCCATCGCCCGGGCCGTGCTGGCTATGCACGTGGCCTGTAATGCGGCACTGGGCGGAGGCAGCGGCCGCACCTGTTCCGTACGGGATAGAGTGTTTCCCCCTCTCATGCGTGGGTTTTCCCGGTTTCCTCCTACGCCTTAACGCCCGTTAATTGGCCGACGACACCTCAACATTGCAGAGGACCGCGGAGCTTGGGGGTATTTTTTGCCGTCGGCTTGCCGATTTGACTGCATCCCTCTTTGTCTGCGGCGGCCTCCTCGCGAATACCGAGAGTCGAGTCGCTGCCTTCTCTCTGCCGTGCAAGCGGCGGGGTTTACGGGTTGAGAAAGATCGGTGCACCGCAGGATGACGCCCCCCAGCCCCCACCCCCCCCCCCCCCCCCCCCCCAGGCTGCCGCCACCACCACCTCGTGATCCTGAGAACCACCTAGCAGCACACACACACACACGCGCACACACACGCGCACACACACGCGCACACACACGCGCACACACACGCACACACACAACAAAGATTTTCCATATAGCCTTAACAGACTGTAGGGGCAAGTGCTGTTAGCGAGCACCTATGAAGGCCGGAACGGTACACGAGGGGGTGGGTGGCCAGCACCACGCCCGACCGCCTTTGTCTCCCTAGTGGCAATGTTTACACACCGCACCAGGTACTCATTTGAGGCTGAGTCGACCTAGGGGAGGCCCGGGACCGGTTCAGATCATCGTCACTGGGTGTTGGCCGTGAGCGGGAATCGAACCCGGGTCGCCAGGTTCATAGCGTAGCGTAGCGCTAACCGCTACACTACCGCTCCCCAAACGCACACACACGCACACACACGCGCACACATGCACACACACGCGCACACGCACAGAGTCGATTCCATTGCCGCACCTCCATCGGACGCCACCTTGGGCGCTTTCCCTCTCCTGTTCGCTCATTTTTGACCCCGTCGGCCATCGCGGACGCATCTTGCCTCGAGCCCGTGATGACTTTTCTTGACCGTGTGGAGGTCGTGTCTCTAACCTGTGGTGTGTGCTGTCTCGTCCGCGTGACCCTCTTCACTGTGTCCGGGTGTAATTCCAAGGGAGCATCTCTCTGAGTTCCTTAGTCCACCTTTGACTCGCGCAAACACACACAGAGCCACTCGCACAATAAAGCTACCGGTGATGAGGCTGTTGTGGTTTGTGAGCCGGTAAATTCCTACGGCTGTCCATCGTTCACCTTCTTGAGTCTTGGTGAGTCTCCATGTCTGTCTGTGAGTCTCTGTGAGAGTCTCTGTGAGTGTCTCTGTGACTGTCTCTGTGTGAGTCTCTGTGAGAGTCTCTTGAATGGTCTCTGTTAGTCTCTTTGATGGTCTCTCTGAGAGTCTCTATGTGAGTCTCTGAGAGTCTCTGAGTCTCTTTGATGGTCTATGTGAGAGTCTCTGTGAGTGTGTGTGAGTCTCTGTGAGTATCTGCGTGAGTCTGTGTGTTTCTGTGAGAGTTTCTGTGCGAGTCTTTTTGTGTGAGTCTCTGTATGAGTCTCTGCGCGAGTCTCTGTGAGTCTCTGTGACACAGAGTCTCTGTGAGAGTATCTGTGTGAGTCTCTGTGAGAGTCTCCATGTCCATCTGTGGGTGTCTGTGAGTCTCTGTGAGTCTCCATGTTCGTCTGTGGGTCTCTGTGAGTCTCCATGTCCGTCTGTGGGTCTCCATGAGTCTCCATGTCCGTCTGTGAGTCTCTTTGACTCCATGTCCGTCCGTCGGTCTCTGTGTCTCCATGTCCGTCTGTGAGTGTCTGTGAGTCTCCATGTCCGTCTGTGAGTCTCTGTGAGTCTCCATGTCCGTCTGTGAGTGTCTGTGCGTCTCCATGTCCGTCTGAGTCTCTGTGAGTCTCCATGTCCGTCTGTGAGTCTCCCTGTCCGTCTGTGGGTCTCTGTGAGTGTCTCTGTGAGAGTCTCTGTGAAAGTCTGTGTGAGTACGTGTGAGTCTCTGTGAATGTCTCTGTGTGAGTCTCTGTGAGAGTATCTTTGATGGTCTCTTAGAGTCTCTGTGAGTGTCTCTGTGTGAGTCTCTGAGAATCTCTTTGATGGTCTCTGTGAGAGTATCTATGAGTGTCTGTGAGAGTCTCTGTGAGAGTATCTTTGATGGTCTCTCTGAGAGTTTCTGTGAGTCTCTGAGAGTCTTTGTGAGTGTCTCTGTGTGAGTCTCTGTGAGAGTCTCTTTGATGGTCTCTGTGAGTCTCTTATGGTCTCTCTCAGAGTGTGAGAGTCTGTGCGAGTCTCTGTGTGAGTCTCTGTGAGTCTCCATGTCCGTCTGTGGGTCTCTGTGAGTCTCCAGGTCCGTCTGTGGGTCTCTGTGAGTCTCCAGGTCCGTCTGTGGGTCTCTGTGAGTGTCTCCGTGAGAGTCTGTGTGAGTATCTGTGTGAGTCTCTGTGAGTGTCTCTGTGAGTGTATATTTGATGTTCTCTGTAAGTGTCTCTGTGTGAGTCTCTGCGCGAGTCTCTGCGTGAGTCTGTGTGTGAGAGTCTCTGTGTGAGTCTCCGAGAGCCTCTGTGAGAGTCTCTTTGATGGTCTCTGTGAGTCTCTTTGATGGTCTCTTTGAGAGTATGTGAGTCTCTGCGAGTCTCTGAGTGTCTTTGTGTGAGTCTCTGAGGGTCTCTTTGATGGTCTCTGTGAGAGTATCTGTGAGTGTCTCTTTGAGTCTCTGTATGTGTCTCTGTGAGAGTCTGTGTGAGTCTCTGTGTTAGTCTCTGTCTGAGTCTCTCCGCGAGTCTCTGAGAGTCTCTGTGAGCGTATCTTTGATGGTCTCTGTGTGTGTTTCTGCGAGAGTCTGTGTGAGTCTCTGCGTGAGTCTGTGTTTGTCGCTGCATGAGTCTCAGTGTGTGAGTGTGAGAGTCTCTTTGATGGTCTCTGTGAGAGTATCTGTAAGTGTCTGTGTGAGAGTCTCTGAGAGTCTCCGAGAGCCTCTGTGTGAGTCTCTTTGATGGTCTCTCTGTGAGTCTCTGAGAGTCTCTGTGTGAGTCTCTGTGAGTGTCTCTGTGAGAGTCTCTGATAGTGTCTCTGTGTGAGTCTCTGTGAGAGTCTCTTTGATGGGCTCTGTGAGAGTCTCTGTGAGAATCTCTGTGAGAGTCTCTTTGATTGTCTCTGTGTGAGTCTCTGTGAGAGTCTCCATGTCCATCTGTGGGTCTCTGTGAGTCTCCATGTCCGTCTGTGGGTCTCTATGAATCTCCATGTTCGTCTGTGAGTATCTATGACTCCATGTCCGTATTTGGGTCTCTGTGTGTCTCCATGTCCGTCTGTGAATGTGAGTCTCCATGTCCGTCTGTGAGTCTCTGTGAGTCTCCATGTCGTCTGGGTCTCTTTGAGTCTCCATGTCGTCTGGGACTCTGTGAGTCTCCATGTCCGTCTGTGACTCTCTGTGTGTCTCCATGTCGTCTGGGTCTCTGTGAGTCTCCATGTCCGTCTGTGACTCTCTGTGAGTCTCCATGTCCGTCTGTGAGTCTCTGTGAGTCTCCATGTCGTCTGGGTCTCTTTGAGTCTCCATGTCGTCTGGGTCTCTGTGAGTCTCCATGTCCGTCTGTGAGTCTCTGTGTGTCTCCATGTCGTCTGGGTCTCTGTGAGTCTCCATGTCCGTCTTTGAGTATCTGTGAGTCTCCACGTCGTCTGGGTCTGTGAGCCTCCATGTCCGTCTATGAATCTCTCTGAGTCTCCATGTCGTCTGGGTCTCTTTGAGTCTCCATGTCGTCTGGGTCTCTGAGTCTCAATGTCCGTCTGTGAGTCTCCATGTCCGTCTGTGGGTCTCTGTGAGAGTATCTGTGTGTCTGTGTGAGTGTGTGAGGGTCTCTGTGAGGGCCTCTGTGAGAGGCTCTTTGATGGTCTCCGTGAGTCTCTTTGATGGTCTCTCTGAGAGTCTTCTGTGTGAGTCTCTTTGATTGTCTCTTTGATGGTCTATGTGAGAGTCTCTGTGTGAGTATCTGCGTGTGAGTCTCTGAGAGTCTCTGTCAGAGTCTTTTTGATGGTCTCTGTGAGAGTATCTGTGCGTCTCTGTGTGAGTCTCTGTGAGTCTCCATGTCCGTCTGTGAGTCTCTGTGAGTCTCCATGTCCGTCTGTGAGTGTCTGTGAGTCTCCATGTCCGTCTATGGGTCTCTGTGAGTCTCCATGTCGTCTGGGTCTCTTTGAGTCTCCATGTCCCTCTGTGAGTCTCAATGTCCGTCTTTGGGTCTCTGTGAGAGTCTGTGTGAGTATGTGTGTGAGTCTCTTTGATGGTCTCTTTGATGATCTCTCTGAAAGTCTCTGTGAGAGTCTCTGAGAGTGTCTCTGTGTGAGTCTCTTTGATGGTCTCTGTGAGTGTCTCTGTGAGTGTCTCTGTGAGAGTCTCTTTGATGGTCTCTGTGAGAGTCTCTGTGAGTGTCTCTGTGAGAGTCTATGAGAGTGTCTCTGTGTGAGTCTCTTTGATGGTCTCTGTGAGAGTCTCTGTGTGAGTCTCTGTGTGAGTCTCTGAGAATCTCTGTGAGAGTCTCTGTGTGAGTCTCCATGCCCATCTGTGGGTCTCTGTGAATCTCTGAGTCTCCATGTGCGTCTGTGGGTCTCTGTGATTCTCCTTGTCCGTCTGTGGGTCACTATGAATCTCCATGTTTGTCTGTGCGTATCTGTGACTCCATGTCCGTGTTTGGGTCTCTGTGAGTCTCCATGTCCGTCTGTGGGTCTCTGTGAGACTCCATGTCGTCTGGGTCTCTTTGAGTCTCCATGTCGTCTGGGTCTCTGTGAGTCTCCATGTCCGTCTGTGAGTCTCTGTGATTCTCCATGTCGTCTGGGTCTCTGTGAGTCTCCATGTCCGTCTGTGAGTCTCTGTGAGTCTCCATGTCGTCTGGGTCTCTGTGAGTCTCCATGTCCGTCCGTGAGTCTCTGTGAGTCTCCATGTCCGTCTGTGAGTCTCTGTGATTCTCCATGTCGTCTGGGTCTCTGTGAGTCTCCATGTCCGTCTGTGAGTCTCTGTGAGTCTCCATGTCGTCTGGGTCTCTGTGAGTCTCCATGTCCGTCCGTGAGTCTCTGCGAGTCTCCATGTCCGTCCGTGAGTCTCTGTGAGTCTCCATGTCCGTCTGTGAGTCTCTGTGAGTCTCCCTGTCCGTCTGTGGGTCTCTGTGAGTCTCTGTGTAAGTCTCTGTGAGTGTCTCTGTGAGAGTCTCTGTGAAAGTCTGTGTGAGTACGTGTGAGTCTCTGTGAATGTCTCTGTGTGAGTCTCTGTGATAGTCTCTGCGTGAGTCTCTGCGCGAGTCTCTGTGAGAGTATCTTTGATGGTCTCTGTGAGAGTCTCTGTGAGTGTCTCTGTGTGAGTCTCTGTGAATCTCTTTGATGGTCTCTGTGAGAGTATCTGTGAGTGTCTGTGAGAGTCTCTGTGAGAATCTCTTTGTGAGTCTCCGAGAGCATCTGTGAGAGTCTCTTTGATGGTCTCTGTGAGTCTCTTTGATGGTCTCTCTGACAGTTTCTGTGAGACTCTGAGAGTCTTTGTGAGTGTCTCTGTGTGAGTGTCTGTGAGAGTCTCTTTGATGGTCTCTGTGAGAGTCTCTGTGAGTGTCTCTGTGTGAGTCTCTGTGAGAGTCTTTTATGGTCTCTCTGAGAGTGTGAGGGTCTGTGTGAGTCTCTGTGTGAGTCTCCATGTCGTCTGGGTCTCTGTGAGTCTCCATATCGTCTGGGTCTCTGTGAGTCTCCATGTCCGTCCGTGAGTCTCTGCGAGTCTCCATGTCCGTCTGTGAGTCTCTGTGAGTCTCCATGTCCGTCTGTGACTCTCTGTGAGTCTCCCTGTCCGTCTGTGGGTCTCTGTGAGGCTCTGTGTAAGTCTCTGTGAGTGTCTCTGTGAGAGTCTCTGTGAAAGTCTGTGTGAGTACGTGTGAGTCTCTGTGAATGTCTCTGTGCGAGTCTCTGTGATAGTCTCTGCGTGAGTCTCTGCGCGAGTCTCTGTGAGATAATCTTTGATGGTCTCTGTGAGAGTCTCTGTGAGTGTCTCTGTGTGAGTCTCTGTGAATCTCTTTGATGGTCTCTGTGAGAGTATCTGTGAGTGTCTGTGAGAGTCTCTGTGAGAATCTCTTTGTGAGTCTCCGAGAGCATCTGTGAGAGTCTCTTTGATGGTCTCTGTGAGTCTCTTTGATGGTCTCTCTGACAGTTTCTGTGATACTCTGAGAGTCTTTGTGAGTGTCTCTGTGTGAGTGTCTGTGAGAGTCTCTTTGATGGTCTCTGTGAGAGTCTCTGTGAGTGTCTCTGTGTGAGTCTCTGTGAGAGTCTTTTATGGTCTCTCTGAGAGTGTGAGGGTCTGTGTGAGTCTCTGTGTGAGTCTCTGTGAGTCTCCATGTCGTCTGGGTCTCTGTGAGTCTCCATGTCCGTCTATGGGTCTCTGTGAGTCTCCATGTCCGTCTGTGAGTCTCTGTGAGTCTCCATGTCCATCTGTGGTTCTCTGTGAGTGTCTCCGTGAGAGTATATTTGATGTTCTCTGTGAGTGTCTCTGTGTGAGTCTCTGTGAGAAACTGCGCGGGTCTCTGCGTGAGTCTGTGTATGAGATTTTCTGTGAGAGTCTCTGTGAGAGTCACTGAGTCTCCGAGAGCCTCTGTGAGAGTCTCTTTGATGGTCTCTGTGAGTCTCTTTGATGGTCTCTCTGAGAGTCTGAGTCTCTAAGAGTCTCTGTGAGTGTCTCTGTGCGAGTCTCTGAGAGTCTCTTTGATGGTATCTGAGAGTATCTGTGAGTCTCTGTATGAGTCTCTGTGAGAGTCTGTGAGAATCTGTGTGAGTCTCTGTGTGAGTCTCCCCGCGAGTCTCTGAGAGGCTCTCTGAGAGTCTCTGTGAGAGTATCTTTGATGGTCTCTGTGAGTCTCTGTGTGTGTTTCTGCGAGCGTCTCTGTGTGAGTCTCTGCGTGAGTCTCTGCGCGAGTTTCTGTGAGAATATCTTTGATGGTCTCTGAGAGTCTCTGTGAGTGTCTCTGTGTGAGTCTCTAGGAATCTCTTTGATGGTCTCTGTGAGAGTATCTGTGAGTGTCTGTGAGAGTCTCTGTGAGAATCTCTTTGTGAGTCTCCGAGAGCCTCTGTGAGAGTCTCTTTGATGGTCTCTGTGAGTCTCTTTGATGGTCTCTCTGACAGTTTCTTTGAGTCTCTGAGAGTCTTTGTGAGTGTCTCTGTGAGAGTCTCTTTGATGGTCTCTGTGAGAGTCTCTGTGAGTGTCTCTGTGAGAGTCTCTTTTATGGTCTCTCTGAGAGTGTGAGAGTCTGTGTGAGTCTCTGTGTGAGTCTCTGTGAGTCTCCATGTCGTCTGGGTCTCTGTGAGTCTCCATGTCCGTCTGTGACTCTCTGTGAGTCTCCATGTCCGTCTGTGAGTCTCTGTGTGTCTCCATGTCGTCTGGATCTCTGTGAGTCTCCATGTCTGTCGGTGAGTATTTGTGAGTCTCCATGTCCGTCTATGAATCTCTCTGAGTCTCCATGTCGTCTGGGTCTCTTTGAGTCTCCATGTCGTCTGGGTTTCTGTGAGTCTCCATGTCCGTCTGTGTGTCTCCATGTCCGTCTGTGGGTCTCTGTGAGAGTCTGTGTGAGTATCTGTGTGAGTCTCTTTGATGGTCTCTGTGAGGCTCTTTGATGGTCTCTCTGAGAGTCTCTGTGTGAGTCCCTTTGATTGTCTCTTTGATGGTCTATGTGAGAGTGTATGTGTGAGTATCTGCGTGTGAGTCTCTGAGAGTCTCTGTGAGGGTCTCTGATGGTCTCTGTGAGAGTATCTGTGAGTCTCTGTGTGAGTCTCTGCGTCAGTCTGTGTGTGAGAGTCTCTGTGAGAATCTCTGTGTGAGTCTCCCAGAGCCTCTGTGAGAGTCTCTTTGATGGTCTCTCTTAGAGTCTCTGAGAGTCTCTGTGAGTGTCTCTGTGTGAGTCTCTTTGATGTTCTCTGTGAGCGTTTCTGTGAGAGTGTCTGTGTGTGTTTCTGTGAGAGTCTCTGTGTGAGTGTCTGCGTGAGTCTCTGTGTGAGTCTGTGTGTGTCTGTGTGAGTCTTTGTGAGAGTCTCTGTGTGAGACTCTGCGTGTGAGTCTCTGCGCGTGAGTCTCTGAGAATCTCTGTGAGAGTCTCTTTGATGAGCTCTGTGAGAGTATCTGTGAGTGTCTGTGTGAGTCTATGTGTGAGAGTCTCTGTGAGAGGCTCTGTGGGAATCTGTGAGTCTCTGAGAGCCTCTGTGAGAGTCTCTTTGATTGTCTCTGTGAGTCTCTTTGATGGTCTCTCTGAGAGTCTCTGTGAGTGTCTCTGTGTGAGTCTCTGTGAGAGTCTCTTTGATGGTCTCTGTGTGAGTCTCTGTGAGAGTCTCTGTGTGAGTTTCTGTGAGTGTCTCTGCGTGAGTCTCTGAGAATCTCTGTGAGAGTCTCTTTGATGGTCTCTGTGTGAGTCTCTGTGTTAGTCTCCATGTCCATCTGTGGGTCTCTGTGAGTCTCTGTGAGTCTCCATGTCCATCTGGGGGTCTCTATGAGTCTCCTTGTCCGTCTGTGAGTATCTGTGACTCCATGTCCGTCTGTGGGTCTCTGTGAGTCTCCATGTCCGTCTGTGAGTCTCCATGTTCGTCTGTGAGTCTCTGTGAGAGTCTCTTTGATGGTCTGTGTGTGAGTCTCTGTGAGAGTCTCCGAGAGTCTCTGTGAGAGTCTCTTTGATGGTCTCTGTGTGAGTCTCTGTGATAGTCTCTGTGTGAGTCTCTGTAAGAGAGTCCATGTCCATCTGTGGGTCTTTGTGAGTCTCCATGTCGGTCAGTGGGTCTCTATGAGTCTCCATGTCCGTCTGTGAGTCTCTGTGACTCCATGTCCGTCTGTGGGTCTCTGTGAGTCTCCATGTCCGTCTGTGAGTCTCTGTGAGTCTCCAAGTCCCTCTGTGAGTCTCTGTGAGTCTCTATGTCCGTCTGTTAGTCTCTGTGAGTCTCGGTGAGAGTCTTTGTGTGAGTCTCTGTGTGAGTCTCTGCATAAGCCTCTGCGCGAGTCTCTGCATGAGTCTCTGCGCGAGTCTCTGCACGAGTCTCTGAGAGTCTCTGTGAGAGTATCTTTGATGGTCTCTGTGAGTCTCTGTGAGTGTCTCTGTGTGAGTCTCTGTGTGTGTCTCTGTGTGTTTCTCTGTTTGAGTCTCTGTGCGAGTCTCTGACTGAGTCTGCGTGTGAGTCTCTGCGTGAGTCTCTGTGAGAGTCTCTGTGTGAGTCTCTGAGTGTGAGTCTCTGAGAGTCTCTTTGATGGTCTCTGTGAGAGTATCTGTGAGTGTCTATGTGAGTCTTTGTGTGATTATATGTGTGAGAGTCTCTGTGAGAGTCTCTTTGAGAGGCTCTGTGAGATTCTCTGTGGGAGTCTCCGAGAGCCTCTGTGAGAGTCTCTTTGATGGTCTCTGTGAGTCTCTTTGATGGTCTCTCTGAGAGTCTCTGTGAGTCTCTGAGAGTCTTTGTGAGTGTCTCTGTGAGAGTCTCTTTGATGGTCTCTGTGAGAGTCTCTGTGAGTGTCTCTGTGTGAGTCTCTGTGAGTGTCTCTGTGTAAGTCTCTGAGAATCTCTGTGAGAGACTCTTGGATGGTCTCTGTGTGAGTCTCTGTTAGAGTGTCTGTGTGAGTCTCTGTGAATGTCTCCATGTCCATCTGTGGGTCTCTGTGAGTCTCTGTGAGTCTCCATGTCCGTCTGTGGGTCTCTATGAGTCTACATGTCCGTCTGTGAGTATCTGTGACTCCATGTCCGTCTGTGGGTCGCTGTGAGTATCCATGCCCGTCTGTGAGTGTCTGTGAGTATTCATGTCCATCTGTGAGTCTCTGTGATTCTCCATGTCCGTCTGTGAGTGTCTGTGAGTCTCTGTGAGTCTCCATGTCCGTCTGTGGGTCGCTGTGAGTCTCCATGCCCGTCTGCGAGTGTCTGTGAGTATTCATGTCCGTCTGTGAGTCTCTGTGATTCTCCATGTCCGTCTGTTAGTGTCTGAGAGTCTTCATGTCCGTCTGTGAGTCTCTGTGAGTCTCCATGTACATCTGTGAGTCTCTGTTAGTCTCTATGTCGTCTGGGTCTCTGAGTCTCCATGTACGTCTGTGAGTCTCTGTGAGTCTCCATGTCCGTCTGTGAGGGTCTCTGTGAGTGTCTTTGTGTGAGTTTCTGTGTGAGTCTCTGCATGAGTCTCTGCGCGAGTCTCTGCACGAGTCTCTGAGAGTCTTTGTGAGAGTATCTTTGATGGTCTCTGTGAGTCTGTGTGAGTGTCTCTATGTGAGTCTCTGTGAGTGTGTCTGTGTGAGTCTCTGCGCGAGTCTCTGACTGGGTCTTTGTGTGAGTCTCTGTGTGAGTCTCTGCGTGAGTCTCTGTGAGAGTCTCTGTGTGAGTGTCTGTGTGAGTCTCTGAGTGTTAGTCTCTGAGAGTCTCTTTGATGGTCTCTGTGATGGTATATGTGAGTGTCTATGTGAGTCTTTGTGTGATTCTATGTGTGAGGGTCTCTGTGAGGTCTCTGTGAGGTTCTCTGTGGGAGTCTCCGAGAGCCTCTGTGAGAGTCTCTTTGATGGTCTCTCTGAGAGTCTATGTGAGTCTCTGAGAGTCTCAGTGAGTTTCTCTGTGTGAGTCTCTATTGAGAGTCTCTGTGAGTGTCTCTGTGGGAGTCTCTGTGAGTGTCTCTGTGTAAGTCTCTGAGAATCTCTGTGAGAGTCTCTTGGATGGTCTCTGTGTGAGTCTCTGTGAGAGTCTCTGTGTGAGTCTCTGTGACTGTCTCCATGTCCATCTGTGGGTCTCTGTGAGTCTCTGTGAGTCTCCCTGTCCGTCTGTGGGTCTCTGTGAGTCTCCATGTCCGTCTATGGGTCTCTATGAGTTTCCATGTCCGTCTGTGAGTATCTGTGACTCCATGTCCGTCTGTGGGTCGCTGTGAGTCTCCATGTCCGTCTGTGAGTGTCTGTGAGTCTTCATGTCCGTCTGTGAGTCTCTGTGATTCTCCATGTCCGTCTGTGAGTGTCTGTGAGTCTTCATTTACGTCTGTGAGTCTCTTTGAGTCTCTGTGAGTCTCCATGTCCGTCTGTGGGTCTCTGTGAGTCTACATGTCCGTCTGTGGGTCTCTATGAGTCTCCATGTCCGTCTGTGAGTGTCTGTTACTCCATGTCCGTCTGTGGGTCGCTGTGAGTTCCCATGCCCGTCTGTGAGTGTCTGTGAGTCTTCATGTCCGTCTGTGAGTCTCTGTGATTCTCCATGTCCGTCTGTGAGTGTCTGTGAGTCTTCATGTCCGTCTGTGAGTCTCTGTGAGTCTCCATGTCCGTCTGTGAGTCTGTGTGAGTCTCTATGTCGTCTGGGTCTCTGAGTCTCCATGTACGTCTGTGAGTCTCTGTGAGTCTCCATGTCCGTCTGTGAGTCTCTGTGAGTCTCCAAGTCCGTCTCTGAGTCTCTGTGAGTCTCTATGTCCGTCTGTTGGTCTCTGTGAGTCTCTGTGAGAGTCTCTGTGCGAGTCTTTGTGTGAGTCTCTGTGTGAGTCTCTGCATGAGTCTCTGCGCGAGTCTCTGCACGAGTCTCTGAGAGTCTCTGTGAGTGTATGTTTGATGGTCTCTGTGAGTCTATGTGAGTGTCTCTGTGTGAGTCTCTGTGAGTGTGTCTGTGTGAGTCTCTGTTTGAGTCTCTGCGCGAGTCTCTGACTGAATCTGTGTGTGAGTCTCTGTGTGAGTCTCTGTGTGAGTCTCTGCGTGAGTCTCGGTGAGAGTCTCTGTGTGAGTCTCTGAGTCTGAGTCTCTGAGAGTCTCTTTGATGGTCTCTGTGAGAGTATCTGTGAGTGTCTATGTGAGTCTTTGTGTAATTCTATGTGTGAGCGTCTCTGTGAGAGTCTCTGTGAGGTTCTCTGTGGGAGTCTCCGAGAGCCTCTGTGAGAGTCTCTGATGGTCTCTGTGAGTCTCTTTGATGGTCTCTCTGGGAGTCTCTGTGAGTCTCTGAGAGTCTCAGTGAGTTTCTCTGTGTGAGTCTCTGTTGAGAGACTCTTTGATGGTCTCTGTGAGAGTCTCTGTGAGTGTGTCTGTGTGAGTCTCTGTTTGAGTCTCTGCGCGAGTCTCTGACTGAGTCTGTGTGTGAGTCTCTGTGTGAGTCTCTGTGTGAGTCTCTGCGTGAGTCTCTGTGAGAGTCTCTTTGTGAGTCTCTGAGTCTGAGTCTCTGAGAGTCTCTTTGATGGTCTCTGTGAGAGTATCTGTGAGTGTCTATGTGAGTCTTTGTGTGATTCTATGTGTGAGTGTCTCTGTGATGGTCTCTGTGAGGTTCTCTGTGGGAGTCTCCCAGAGCCTCTATGAGAGTGTCTTTGATGGTCTCTGTGAGTCTCTTTGATGGTCTCTCTGAGAGTCTCTGTGAGTCTCTGAGAGTCTCAGTGAGTTTCTCTGTGTGAGTCTCTGTTGAGAGTCTCTTTGATGGTCTCTGTGAGAGTCTCTGTGAGTGTCTCTGTGTGAGTCTCTGTGAGTGTCTCTGTGTAAGTCTCTGAGAATCTCTGTGAGAGTCTCTTGGATGGTCTCTGTGTGAGTCTCTGTGAGAGTTTCTGTGTGAGTCTCTGTGAATGTCTCCATGTCCATCTGTGGGTCTCTGTGAGTCTCTGTGAGTCTCCATGTCCGTCTGTGGGTCTCTGTGAGTCTCCATGTCCGTCTGTGAGTCTCTGTGAGTCTCCAAGTCCGTCTGTGAGTCTCTGTGAGTCTCTATGTCCGTCTGTTGGTCTCTGTGAGTCTCTGTGAGAGTCTCTGTGAGAGTCTTTGTGTGAGTCACTGTGTGAGTCTCTGCATGAGTCTCTGCGCGAGTCTCTGCACGAGTCTCTGAGAGTCTCTGTGAGAGTCTCTTTGATGGTCTCTGTGAGAGTCTCTGTGAGTGTCTCTGTGTAAGTCTCTGAGAATCTCTGTGAGAGTCTCTTGGATGGTCTCTGTGTGAGTCTCTGTGAGAGTCTCTGTGTGAGTCTCTGTGAATGTCTCCATGTCCATCTGTGGGTCTCTGTGAGTCTCTGTGAGTCTCCATGTCCGTCTTTGGGTCTCTGTGAGTCTCCATGTCCGTCTGTGGGTCTCTATGAGTCTCCATGTCCGTCTGCGAGTATCTGTGACTCCATGTCCGTCTGTGGGTCTCTGTGAGTCTCCATGTCCGTCTGTGAGTGTCTGTGAGTCTTCATGTCCGTCTGTGAGTCTCTGTGATTCTCCATGTCCGTCTGTGAGTCTTTTTGAGTCTCCATGTCCGTCTATGAGTCTCTGCGAGTCTCCATGTCCGTCTGTTGGTCTCTGTGAGTCTCCATGTCCGTCTGTGAGTTTCTGTGAGTCTCCATGTCCATCTGTGGGTCTCTGTGAGTCTCTGTGAGAGTCTCTGTGTGAGTCTCTGTGAGTGTTTCTGTGAGTCTCTTCGTGTGAGTCTCTGCGTGTGAGTCTCTGAGAGTCTTTTTGATGATCTCTGTGAGAGTATCTGTGAGTGTCCTTGTGAGTCTATGTGATTGTCTCTGTGTGAGTCTCTGCGTGAGTCTCTGTAAGAGTCTCTGTGTGAGTCTCTGTCTCTGTGTGAATCTCTGTGTGAGTCTCTGTGTCTCTGTGAGTGTCTCTGTGTGAGTGTCTCTGTGTGAGTCTCTGTGAGTGTCTTTGTGTGAGTGTCTCGGTGTGAGTCTCTGTGAGTGTCTCTGTGTGAGTCTCTATGTGAGTGTCTCTGTGTGAGTGTCTCTGTGTGAGTCTCTGTGAGTGTCTCTATGTCAGTGTCTCTGTGTGAGTCTCTGTGAGTGTCTCTGTGTGAGTCTCTGTGAGTGTCTCTATGTGAGTGTCTCTGTGTGAGTCTCTATGTCAGTGTCTCTGTGTGAGTCTCTATGTGAGTGTCTGTCTCTGTGTGAGTCTCTGTGAGTGTCTCTGTGTGAGTGTCTCTGTGTGAGTCTCTATGTGAGTGTCTCTGTGTGAGTCTCTGTGAGTGTCTCTGTGTGAGTGTCTGACCCCCCCCCATCCCGTACTCGTACTAAAGTAATACAAAAATTAATATAAAGATTTATAAGTGAGTAGTTTTTCGAGATTTACGATTATACTGTAAATCACATTCACGAATCAGCCCCCAAATGTAGTCTCCCATCGTGTTCTCGTTCTACTGTCCTTGGTAGCGGCGTTCAAAGTCTAGTATATCCTGGTGGAAGCGCTCACCTTGCTCTTCCGAGTACGCTCCCATGTTCTCCTTGAACTTATCAAGATGAACATCAAGGGTATGGACTTTGAGGGACATCCTACAGCCCATTGTGCCGTAGTTCTTCACCAGAGTTTAAACCAGCTCCACATAGTTTTCCACCTTGTGATTGCCCAGGAAGCCACGAACCTCTGCGACAAAGCTGTTCCAAGCCGCTTTCTCCTTACCAAGTGAGCTTCTTGGGGAATTCATTGCACTCCAGGATCTTATTCATCTGTGGTCCGACGAAGACACCGGCTTTGACCTTTGCCTCAGACAGCTAAGGGAAGAAGTCTTGAAGGTACTTGAAGGCTGCCGACTCCTTATCTACAGCTCTGACAAATTGTTTCATAAAGGCCCGATTTGATGTGCAGTGGTGGCATCAGCACCTCCCGGGGGTCCACCAGTGGCTCCCACTTGACGTCGTTCCTCCTCCCCACAGAGAACTCGGTCCGCTGTGACCCGTCCCGCATGTGGTAGTGCGCCTTGGTGTCTAACGCTTTCGTAGTAATTTTTTGTTTATTACTTTAGTATAAATACATGTCAATTTTGATTAATGTTTTTTTCTGACTTTATGTGAACGAAAAGACACAAAATTCGCCCGTTTTTGAATTTGAAAGTAGGAAAATTTAAAAAAAAAAATCCCTGTCCTGGTCACAAATGCAAAGTTTGTGGGGAATAATATCCCCAGCAATTACGAAATACCACTACCCCAAAACAAACATTGTGTTCTACATCATTAGACATCCTTTGCCAGTACCAAAGTATAATAATAATAATAGGGGTTTTCTCCTTTTTGGCAACAAAGCTTAAACCTTTTAACGAGGAATCATGCTAGTGCATTAACCACAATACTTGTGGTCAAAATGCAAAGAAAAAAAACACTGATAACATGAAGATGCATTGTCCTTGAAACTGATTGTCCTTTTGGCGTCCTCTGGTCTAGCACCAATTGAGACGAGGCTCAAAAGAAAGATGTCTCTGGTGTGGACCAATCAGTTTCAAGGACAATGCATCATATTATCAGAGCGTGTTTTTGTTTGCATTTTCACCACAAGTATTGTGATTAATGCACCACGTGATTCCTCAATTTTGTTGCCAGAAAAAAGGGGAAAAACCCCCCTATTATAAAAAAATTGTGTTACATCGTGTTACCCAGGAGACCTACAGAACCGGACTCTCTCAGCAGGGTTTTGCTGCTGCTGCTACACTGGGTGTGTTCGTGAAGATGTTTTCAGCCAATCCATGAGTGGTTCGTATGTGTGCGAGGCAGGGGGGTAAGCACACTCGCCCCGTACAGATAGATACAGGTGGAAATCGGGTCACGCTTTGCTCGACGCCCACGGGAAGGGAGTTTCACAACGTCAATGCGATCGACCAACCACTCAAAGGGTTAAGGCGCAGCCCTGCGATTGCTCCCTTACTTCACTGCTGGCAGAAGAGGTCTCCACTAGAGGGCACTCGAGTACCATTTGTCCGATTCTTCCACGCTGACCCGAGGCGGGTGAGCCAACCCCAAGTTGAATGGGTGAGTTTGGTGTGTGGGTGGGTGAGTTTGGTGTGTGGGTGGGTGAGTTTGGTGGGCGGGTGAGTGAGTTTGGTGGGTGGGTGAGGTTGGTGGGTGGGTGAGTTTGGTGTGTGGGTGGGTGAGTTTGGGGTGTGGGTGGGTGAGTTTGGTGTGTGGGTGGGTGAGTTTGGTGTGCGGGTGAGTTTGGTGTGTGGGTGAGTGAGTTTGGTGTGTGGGTGGGTGAGTTTGGTCTGTGGGTGGGTGAGTTTGGTGTGTGGGTGGGTGAGTTTGGTGTGCGGGTGAGTTTGGTGTGTGGGTGAGTGAGTTTGGTGTGTGGGTGAGTGAGTTTGGTGTGTGGGTGGGTGAGTTTGGTGTGTGGGTGGGTGAGTTTGGTGTGGGTGGGTGAGTTTGGTGGGTGGGTGAGTTTGGTGTGTGGGTGGGTGAGTTTGGTGTGTGGGTGGGTGAGTTTGGTGTGTGGGTGGGTGAGTTTGGTGTGTGGGTGGGTGAGTTTGGTGTGTGGGTGGGTGAGTTTGGTGTGTGGGTGGGTGAGTTTGGTGTGCGGGTGAGTTTGGTGTGTGGGTGGGTGAGTTTGGTGTGTGGGTGGGTGAGTTTGGTGTGTGGGTGGGTGAGTTTGGTGGGTGGGTGAGTTTGGTGTGTGGGTGAGTTTGGTGTGGGTGGGTGAGTTTGGTATGTGGGTGGGTGAGTTTGGTATGTGGGTGGGTGAGTTTGGTGTGTGGGTGGGTGAGTTCGGTGTGTGGGTGGGTGAGTTTGGTGGGTGGGTGAGTTTGGTGTGTGGGTGGGTGAGTTTGGTGTGTGGGTGGGTGAGTTTGGTGTGTGGGTGGGTGAGTTTGGTGTGCGGGTGAGTTTGGTGTGTGGGTGAGTGAGTTTGGTGTGTGGGTGGGTGAGTTTGGTGTGTGGGTGGGTGAGTTTGGTGTGTGGGTGGGTGAGTTTGGTGGGTGGGTGAGTTTGGTGTGTGGGTGAGTTTGGTGTGGGTGGGTGAGTTTGGTATGTGGGTGGTGAGTTTGGTGTGTGGGTGGGTGAGTTTGGTGTGTGGGTGGGTGAGTTTGGTGTGTGGGTGGGTGAGTTTGGTGGGTGGGTGAGTTTGGTGTGTGGGTGGGTGAGTTTGGTGTGTGGGTGGGTGAGTTTGGTGTGTGGGTGGGTGAGTTTGGTGGGTGGGTGGGTGAGTTTGGTGTGTGGGTGGGTGAGTTTGGTGTGTGGGTGGGTGAGTTTTGTGTGTGGGTGGGTGAGTTTGGTGGGTGGATGAGTTTGGTGTGTGGGTGGATGGGTGAGTTTGGTGGGTGGGTGAGATTGGTGTGTGGTTGGGTGAGGTTGGCGAGTGAGTGAGGTTAGTGAGTGGTTAGGCGGTGAGTTTGGTGTGTGGGTGAGTTTCGTGTGTGGGTGGGTGAGGTTGGCGAGTGAGTGAGGTTGGTGAGTGGTTAGGCGGTGAGGTTGGTGGGTGAGTGGGTGAGGTTGGTGAGTGAGGTTGGTGTGTGGGTGGGTGAGGTTGGTGAGTGGTTAGGCGGTGAGGTTGGCGAGTGAGTGAGGTTGGTGAGTGGTTAGGCGGTGAGGTTGGTGTGTGGGTGAGATTGGTGTGTGGGTGAGGTTGGTGTGTGGGTGGTTGAGGTGTTAAGTGGGTGGGTGAGGTTGGGGTGGTTGGCCTGAATCTTTGAGCGGTTAACCCATTGGTCATTCTCCCTCTAAGCCAGCAGATGTCACCACCACGGCTCAACAGAGAGACCGCCACCTCCAGCCAGCAGAGTCCTCTGTGAATCTCGTGACACATGTTAAGAGGGTCCTGCCACACCGCCGGAAAACGCGAGCCTCTTCGGGGCCTCTTGGGTCGTCCCCTTGTTGACAAACCTTGAGCCTTGAACATCTTCTTCTAATGATGGATACATCTTCACGCGCCGGTGTTTCTGTCCTAGTAACGAATCGGCACGTTCTGTTTACGTGACAAACATTAACTCATTGGCTGTGTCGGGTGGTGGCGGGTTTAATGACACATTTACGCGATCTGACCCCCCCCCCCCCCAAAAAAAAAAAATAACAATAATATTATATATAATTTTGATAATATTGGTCGCGAAAGCCAAACTCCGTGTTCAACTTCTACATTGAAGGCCCGCTACGCTTGGCTTGCAATCCAGAGGGTGATCGCCTCCTGGTGCGGCAGGGATTCAATGTGTTCAGCCACAGTCGTCAGTCAGTCAGTGTGGCGTGTGGTGGGGTAAAGTGTGGGTAACCCCCCCCCCCACCCCCACCCCCCCAACCTTTCTCGTTTGGTCTGCGTGGAAGAGTAGGCAACATACCCTCTAGCTCTCTACAGCGGCCTCTAGTGAAGACTCCTCCCCCCCCCTTCCGCCAGCAGTGACGTGCGCCGTGCAGTTGCAGGGGCTGCGCTGGGATGATTTGCCTGCTGGGAGGGAGCGGAGGGAGCTGCTCACACCGCACGCGACCTGCCGACCAACTCACTGTGATGGTGAACGATAGGAAGCGGGTTCCTACCCTTTACGCCTCTGAAACCGCTGTGTTCGGATGTCCAAACATCAAATGGAACCAATCTTGACTGCAGTGATTCCATACTCTTTAGTTATTTTGGGTGAAGTCATCACGTAGGTAGAAAATACGTAAAAGTGATTTTTATTTGTATTCTAACTACTACGTGACTTTACCGAAAGAACCAAATAGAACCCTTTTGCAAAGAACCAAATTACTGCATTAACCACACGCAGTACTTATGAGTGTGTGTGAGTGTATGTGAGTGTGTGTGTGAGTGTGTGTGAGTGTGTGTGAGTGTCTGTCAATCGGTGATGGGGCAGTTGTGGAGAGAGTGGAGAGTTTCCCATACCTGGGCAGTGTGCTTATGACTGGCTCTAGTTTAACAGCAGAGATCTCACTCCGAATCAGTCGAGCGGCAATATCTTTTCATCGGTTGCGCAACGCTGTGTGGATGCTACCTGGTCTGTCGCTCCGCACTAAGCTTCAGATCTTCTCGGCCACGGTCATTCTCTCCCTTCTCTACGCTTGCGAAACGTGGACCCCCCTAATGGAACATCTTCGCCGGTTAGAAAGATTTAGGCTGGCCTGCCTACGATCCATCCTGGGTTTAACCAGGCTGGATTGTGTGAGGAGCTCACAAATCCTTGAAAGATCTGGGCACGGTCCCATCGGTGAGCTCCTCCGGCGGGCAAGGCTGCGATGGCTGGGTCATGTAGCCCGCATGCCAGCCACCGCATGCCGAAACAGCTTTTGTTCGGCCGGATCGAGGGGGCTAAACGGGCGCGGGACGGGCTAGAGAAGAGATGGAGTGACGTGGTACAGGAGGACGTGGAGCTGAGTGGACTTGCCGATGACTGGTACCAGCGGTGTCAAGATCGGCCTCTGTGGAGGAGGCTCGTGAAGGACGCTACTGGGCAGTTGGAGGCAGTCGCCCTCCAACAACAACGGAGGGCGGAGGAGCGACGCTCACAACAACGAGCGGAGCGCCGGGTGGCTAAAGCACAGCAGGTTGGCACAGTAGAGGGCACAGGTGGTGCATCAGCCAGTCATCTCAGTCATCTCAGTCAGTCGACCCGTGGCACCTGGGTCTGCCCTGTGACCTGCCAGCGGGCGTTCGACACTTCACGTGGCCTCAAGGTGCACATGGCCTGGCACAAGCGTCGTGGTGACGTCACCGCCACTTAGTGGCGAATGGCGGTTGTTGTTGTGTGTGTTCTGTCCCCCTGTTCTGCATGGATTTGCTTTGGGTTTTTGCCAGGGCCGTAGTATCCCATAGGCCACAGTAGACACTGTGCCTTCGGTCCACTCACTCACCCAGCCACTCACTCACCCAGCCACCCACTTACCCACTCACTCACCCAGCCACCCACTCACCTAGCCACCCACTCGCCCAGCCACCCACTCGCCCAGCCACCCACTTGCCCAGCCACCCACTCACCTAGCCACCCACTCACCTAGCCACCCACTCACCCAGCCACCCACTCACCCAGCCACCCACTCACCTAGCCACCCACTCACCTAGCCACCCACTCACCTAGCCACCCACTCACCCAGCCACCCACTCACCCAGCCACCCACTTGCCCACTCACTCACCCAGCCACCCACTCGCCCAGCCACCCACTCACGCAGCCATCCACTCACCCAGCCACCCACTCACCTAGCCACCCACTCACCTAGCCACCCACTCACCCAGCCACCCACTCACCCAGCCACCCACTCACCCAGCCACCCACTCACCTAGACACCCACTCGCTCAGCCACCCACTCACCCAGTCACCCACTCACCCAGCCACCCACTCACCCAGCCACCCACTCACCTAGACACCCACTCACCCAGCCACCCACTCACCTAGACACCCACTCACCTAGACACCCACTCACCTAGACACCCACTCACCCAGCCACCCACTCACCTAGACACCCACTCGCCCAGCCACCCACTCACCCAGCCACCCACTCACCCAGCCACCCACTCACCCAGCCACCCACTCACCCAGCCACCCACTCACCCAGCCACCCACTCACTTAGACACCCACTCACCTAGACACCCACTCACCTAGACACCCACTCACCCAGCCACCCACTCACCCAGCCACCCACTCACCCAGCCACCCACTCACCTACCCACCCACTCACCCAGCCACCCACTCGCCCAGCCACCTACTCGCCTAGCCACCCACTCACCCAGCCACCCAGTCACCCACTATGGCTGGATTATCCAATGGACACAGTAGGCACTATGCTTAGGGCCTACGAGAAAATGTTGACCATGTTTTTGTTTGTATGATTTAAAAAAAATTAACCAATATCTTCTTGAATAAATATATTTATATAGCTAGGATAGGCACGGTGTATATATAAAGAGGCAGCTTCATGTCAATCGTCTTTTTTTCCAGAAGGTGAGAGATAAATTAAAGACCGGAGATTAGTTTTTTGTTCATTGCAAACTTAGCAAACGAAATTCTTGAAAATGCGTTTTTAGCACAATCTCATTGTCAGTAGAGGGTAGCGGTGCCAGGGTTAGCCAAGGCGGCAGCTGCGTTGCCCTCTGGGTTGATCGAGACAGGTGTTTGTAATCAGCTTGAGCGAGTCACAGCGCTCGCAGCAGTGACACGGGGCAGCAGGAGGAGCAGCAGGAGCAGCAGCAGGAGCAGCAGGAGGAGCACGAGCAGCAGCAGCAGGAGCAGCAGTAGCAGCAGCAGCAGGAGCAGCAGCAGCAGCAGGATGAGCAGCAGGAGGAGCAGCAGCAGCAGGATGAGCAGCAGGAGCACCAGCAGTAGCAGTAGCAGCAGCAGGAAGAGCAGCAGGAGCAGCAGCAGGAGCAGCAGCAGCAGCAGGATGAGCAGCAGGAGCAGCAGCAGGAGCAAGAGCAGCAACAGGAGAAGCAGGAGCAGCAGGAGGAGCAGCAGGAGCAGCAGCAGGAGGAGCAGCAGCAGCAGTGACACGGGCAGCATCAGGAGGAGCAGCAGCAGCAGCAGGAGCAACAGCAGCAGCAGGAGGAGCAGCAGGAGCAGCAGCAGCAGGAGGAGCAGCAGGAGCAGGAGCAGCACGACCAGCAGCAGGAGCAGCAGCAGCAGGAGCAGCAGCAGGAGCAGCAGCAGGAGCAGCAGCAGCAGGAGCAGCAGCAGGAGCAGCAGCAGCAGCAGGTCTAGAGAGGGACCAGTGAGACAAAAGTGCCTCTCGGCCCTACCAGAACCTTCACCCGGCCGTGCTCCCTGGCACAGTGACAACAAACCTCCACCACAACAGCGTGAACCGGGATCGGCCAAACCTGCACAATCACCCACTCGGGATCACGCAGCAACGCCAGGGGCAGCAGCAGCAGCGCCCACGCCTCCTACCAACAACTTGGCAGGTGAGAGGCTTGAGACTCACTGGGAGGGTCTTCGCTGGGCGAGGCAACCGAATGACATCACGACGACGTCACAATCAGGCGCGCGCCGGAGCAATGATGACGTTGGCGTCGTAATTAAGATGGCCGCGTGGGGTCGGTGCTAATGGAGACGGCAGCCCGCGTCCGGGGTGTGGTGGGGAGCGGTGGCGCGGTGGTTAGCAACATCGACCCCCCACTCGTGACTGGTAAGAGCGGGAAACATCTGAAACCCGGTCGTGGGGCCCTGGATTCGGTGGTGTTGACGTCAGCAACTGGGGGAGACAAAGGCGGCCGGGCGTAGCGCTTGCCACACACCGCCTCGTGTGCTCGCCTCGGCTTCCCACGGTGCTCAATAGCGGCACTTTGGGGGGGTAGGGGGGGTGGGGGAGGGGGGGTCTTTGTCTGGGTGTGGTGCAGCACTTGCCCCAACGAGCTACCCGTCCGCACGGGGCGTCTTTGTCTTTGTGTGCACGGTGGCGTGGGTTTTTGCCGGGGCGTGAAGATGTCCGCACCAAGCCGCTCGCGTGCAGGCTACACGGGGAGGTCTTTGTATTTTATGATGTGTGTGTGTGTGGTTACAATCAACATCATCATCATCATCTTCAAGGTGTTGATTGGCAAGTGAGCATCCTACAGAAACGCTGCTCCCGAACCTCAATCCTCGCAGCCCATCACCGCGTTTTACCAAAAATGTAGGCCTCCCCATTCCAGTGTGTACGAACTGGTCCCACGCTGCATGCACCCGATGATTGTTCAACACGTCCCACGTGAGGCGCGAGGTCATTCTGGGCAGCTGGAGGGCAGTCGGCCTCCAGCAACGGGGCAGAGGGCCGGGCGGTTCAAGCACCGCGAGTTGGCACAGCGGGGAGGCACACGTGTGATGGATCGGCCACTCATCTCAGCAGGTCAACACGTTCAGTTTCAGTTTCATTTATTAGTAACTAGCTGTACTACCCGGCTTCGCCAGGGACTTGGATCCACCACGCCCGGCCGCCTTTGTCTCCCCAGTGGCGATGTTCACACACCGCAACCAGTTACTCGTTTGAGGCTGAGTCGACCTGGGGGAGGCCCAGGACCGGTTCAAATAATCGTCACCGGTGGTGGCCGTGAGCGGGAATCGAAGTCGGGTCGCCGGGTTCGTAGCGTGGCGTAGCGCTAACCACTACACTACCGCTCCCCACACACACACACAGATACACACACAGATACACACACACACAGACACACACACAGACACACACACAGATACACACACAGATACACACACAGATACACACACAGACACACACACAGACACACACACAGATACACACACAGATACACACACAGATACACACACACACAGACACACACACAGACACACACACAGATACACACACAGATACACACACACAGACACACAGACAGCGTGCTAACCGCTACACTGCAATGCGTTACGCTTCCACGTGCGCGGGTCACGTGACAGATTTGACGTCACAGCTCACTTGCCGTGCAAAAAATAAATGCATTATTGAGCTCCCCCCCCCCCCCCCCCCCCCCCCAAAATAAGTGTATTTTAATAATTGTTGCATGGTGTACAGTCTGGAAAGTACCCACATGGCAAATTTCAAGTTTGTTGCATGTCGGGAAGTACGCTAAAAACATTTCGAACAGACACACGCAATCACAACTTTGCCTTTTACATATATGAGGTATAACCCCGTGAGCTCGGGTGCCACCCGCAAAAAAACAAAAACACGAAACAAGAAAGCATCTTAAGGTGACTACACGCAACGGGAACATCCTGGAAAGAACAGCAAAGTCTTCCCAATGAGATGCGAGTCAAACAATAACCACCGTAAGGCAATGTTTATTAAAGTTATCACGCTAACTCCGTACTACAAAATACAAACATGGCTAAGCCAAAGCTTTTCAAAGTCGCCAAAATAAAGCAATAAAAAAACAGTGTAACAGTGCTCATGGCGCCTGGGTCTGTCCCGTGACCTGTCAGCGGGCGTATGTGCACTTCACGTGGCCTTGAAGCGCACATAGCCTGGCACAAGCTCCGTGGTGACGTCACCGCCCCATAGCGGCGAATGTCGGCTGTGGGTGTTGTTGTGGGTGTGTGACACGTCGTCTGAACGCACCCTGTACCTCCAGTCGGTAAACGCATGGCTTCTGGGTCTGTCCCGTGACAATTCGCGTGGCTTTGAAGTTCACCGAGCCTGGCGTCAGAAAAAGTGAGACCCCCGCCCCCCCCCTCAAGTATGACGTCACAAAGCTCTGCCTCCCCCCCCCCCAAAAATATATAAAACATGCTTCAAATGGCTTTAAACTATTGTCATTGTAGTGGGTATTTAATGTGGCGCTGCACTCTGATGTTGTAGGAGAAAACATTTATTAAAAAATCTATTTAATTAAGTAGAACGTGTTGTCTATGTTTATTTAAATTTGCGCATTTTGGTGTGACGTCACATTTCTCAACACCCCCCCCCCCACCCTCGTCACATATCGTCACAAATGTCTGACCCCCCCTCCCTCCCTGGGTGCGTGACGTCATTATGGACGGCCCCTTACCCCAAGAGACTATACGGGGGATCTTTGTCTATACGTGTGAATGGTTTTTTTGTGCCGGGAGTTCGTGCGGTTTGTGAATGTGTGTGGAGCTGGCTAGCGCTTCGCCGCGACAACACCGGTGACGACTATCTGAACGGGCCATGGGCCTCCCATAGGTCGACTCAGCCTCAAATGAGTACCTGGTGCGGTGTGTAGTAAACATCGCCACTGGGGAGACAAAGGCGGTCGGGCGTGGTGCTGGCCACCCACCGCCTCGTGTCCCATTCCGGCCTTCATAGGTGCTCGTTAACAGCACTTGCCCCTACAGTCTGTTACAGGCTATACCGGGATCTTTGTCTTTTGGGGAGCGGTGGTGTCAGTGGTTAGCGCACTGCGCTACGATCCCGGCGACCCGTATGCGTTTCGCTCTCACCACCCACTCGCAGTGACTCGTCTCTGAACCGGTCCTGGGCCTCCCCTAGGTCCAGCACCAATCCCGATCACCACGAATGTCAGTAGCCGATCTCCGGGGGAAAGGAACTCGGGAATTTGCGGCGTTCACTGCCGGCTGGGTGCACGACGAAATGCGCTAATCGCTGCGCCACCGCTCCACCTCGACCTCCCCACCCGCCCACGCTAATCCATCACGCGCTGGCAAGGGCTGTCAAGTGAAACAATCATGCAAATTGGCCCGAAACAAAAAGAGCCGCGTAAATTGTTGCGTTTGGGGTCGCTCGGGCGAGAGTGACCCCTCTCTCTCCACCCCCTCTGCCGTAACTCGACAACAAACACAACCCTCCATTGTCCCCCCCCCGCCTCGCCATCCTATTGTCCTCGCCCTCATTGTCCCCCGCGTCCCATTGTCCTCGCTCCGCACGCTTGCCAATCGCGCATCATCCGCTCACTCACCCACGCACACAACGCTCACCCACTCACACAACACTCACCCACTCACACAACACTCACCCACTCGCACAACACTCACCCACTCACACAACACTCACTCACTCACACAACACTCACCCACTCACCCACTCACCCACTCACCCACTCACACAACGCTCACCAACTCACACAACACTCACCCACTCACGCAACACTCACCCACTCACACAACACTCACCCACTCACACAACACTCACCCACTCACACAACACTCACCCACTCACACAACACTCACCCACTCACACAACACTCACCCACTCACACAACACTCACCCACTCACACAACACTCACACAACACTCACCCACGCACACAACACTCACCCACTCACACAACACTCACCCACTCACACAAAGCTCACCCACTCACACAAAACTCACCCACTCACACAACACTCACCCACTCACACAACGCTCACCCACTCACACAACACTCACCCACTCACACAACACTCACCCACTCACACAACACTCACCCACTCACACAACACTCACTCACTCACACAACACTCACCCACTCACCCACTCACCCACTCACACAACGCTCACCAACTCACACAACACTCACCCACTCACGCAACACTCACCCACTCACACAACACTCACCCACTCACACAACACTCACCCACTCACACAACACTCACCCACTCACACAACACTCACCCACTCACACAACACTCACCCACTCACACAACACTCACCCACTCACACAACACTCACCCACTCACACAACACTCACCCACGCACACAACACTCACCCACTCACACAACACTCACCCACTCACACAAAGCTCACCCACTCACACAAAACTCACCCACTCACACAACACTCACCCACTCACACAACGCTCACCCACTCACACAACACTCACCCACTCACACAACACTCACCCACTCACACAACACTCACCCACTCACCCACTCACCCACGCACGCAACGCTCACCAACTCACACAACGCTCACCAACTCACACACCACTCACCCACACAACACTCACCCACTCACACAACGCTCACCCACTCACACAACACTCACCCACTCACACAACACTCACCCACTCACACAACACTCACCCACTCACACAACACTCACCCACTCACACAACACTCACCCACTCACACAACACTCACCCACTCACGCAACACTCACCCACTCACGGAACACTCACTCACTCACACAACACTCACCCACTCACACAACACTCACCCACTCACACAACACTCACCCACTCACACAACACTCACTCACTCACACAACGCTCACCCACTCACACAACACTCACCCACTCACACAACACTCACCCACTCACGCAACACTCACCCACTCACACAACACTCACCCACTCACACAACACTCATCCACTCACGCAACACTCACCCACTCACACAACACTCACCCACTCACACAACACTCACCCACTCACACAACGCTCACCAACTCACGCAACACTCACCCACTCACGCAACACTCACCCACTCACACAACACTCACCCACTCACACAACACTCACCCACGCACGCAACACTCACCCACTCACACAACGCTCACCAACTCACGCAACACTCACCCACTCACACAACACTCACCCCGATAATGAGAGTCATGCGCGTGGCTCACAGGCTCATTCTGTGTGTGTCTGTGTGCGTCTGTGTGTGTGTGTCTGTGTGTGTCTGTGCGTGTCTGTTTGTATCTGTCTGTATGTATATGTCTGTGTGTGTCTGTGTGTGTGTATCTGTCTGTGTGTGTCTGTGTGTATCTATCTGTCTGTGTATGTATGTGTGTAGCTGTCTGCGTGTCTGTCTGTGTGTCTGTGTGTAGTTGTCTGCGTGTCTGTCTGTGTGTGTCTGTCTGTGTGTGTCTGTGTGTGTCTGTCTGTGTGTGTCTGTGTGTGTCTGTCTGTGTGTGTCTGTGTGTGTGTCTGTGTGTGTCTGTGTGTAGCTGTCTGCGTGTCTGTCTGTGTGTGTCTGTCTGTGTGTGTGTCTGTGTGTGTCTGTGTGTGTCTGTGTGTGTGTGTCTGTGTGTGTGTCTGTGTGTGTCTGTGTGTAGCTGTCTGCGTGTCTGTCTGTGTGTGTCTGTCTGTGTGTGTCTGTCTGTGTGTGTGTGTGTGTGTCTGTGTGTGTGTCTGTGTGTCTGTATGGGGAGCGGCAGCGTGGTTGTTAGCGCGCTGGGCTACAAACCTGGAGACCCGAGATCGATTCCCACTCACGGCCAACACCGGTGGCGATTATCTGAACCGGTGCTGACTCTCCCCTAGGTCGACTTGGCCTCAAATGAGTACCCGGTGCGGTGTGTAGTAAACATCCCTGCTCGGGAGACAAAGGCGGCCGGGCGTGGTGCCGTGCCGGCCTTCGTAGGTGCTCGCTCACAGCACTCTCCCCAACGATTATCACGGTTGGCTCGGTACGGTGTGAAAGAAGTGTGACATGCGTTACATACATACACACACACGTGTGTGTGTATGTGTGTGTACGCGGTCACATTAACTCCCGTGGAGACGACTCGATATCGTACCTGTCAACCCCTTATCAGTGCCCCTACCTTATTACAGACCAACTCGGACCTTATTGGTCACCCCCATGGTGCCCTTTATAAATCTCAACGTTCATCCTACAAAGTCCCATCGCAAGGAGAGAAACGCAAACGAATAGACGACGACATTTTTGATAACCATATTGAAACGGCTGTTCGCCGTATGGACCTGTAAACTCAATTTCCCAGTAAAAGAATACGGGGTGATTCTTGATTTGAAGCTTTCGTGACTGCAGGGATCCCATACTCGGTTGGTTCCTGCGGCAAAGTCACGTAGGGAGACAAATGAAATGAAATAAATCACGACGTTTCGATCGCAACGCAAGCGACCGCCATCAGGCGGAGCCGATACAGCAGGACAACTTGCTGATCTAGAAGGGGTGAACATTTGTGGTTGAGAGCTATGCGGTATGAACGGAACTCCGGTCCGCTATTTAGGAACTCGCTCAACAGAAAACACCGGGGGCACATCGATCAAATGGGCTTTTTTGTATGAATGCCCCAAAAACTCGCGAGAAAAAATGAAATCAGAGACACATCGATTTATTTCTTACAGATAAGATGAAAAAACGCGTTGAGTCTTTGACAGCTCGCCTGCCCGTCGGTTTCCACACCGCCATCTTCACACCGCCAACTCCACACCGCTTATTCCACACCGCCAACTCCACACAGCCAACTCCACACCGCTTATTCCACACCGCCAACTCCACACCGCCAACTCCACACCGCCAACTCCACACCGCCAACTCCACACAGCCAACTCCACACCGCCAACTCCACACCGCTTATTCCACACCGCCAACTCCACACCGCCAACTCCACACCGCCAACTCCACACAGCCAACTCCACACCGCCGACTTCACACCGCCAACTCCACACAGCCAACTCCACACCGCCAACTCCACACCGACAACTCCACACCGCCAACTCCACACAGCCAACTCCACACAGCCAACTCCACACCGCCAACTCCACACCGCCAACTCCACACCGCCAACTCCACACAGCCAACTCCACACCGCCAACTCCACACCGCCAACTCCACACCGCCAACTCCACACCGCCAACTCCACACCGCCAACTCCACACAGCCAACTCCACACCGCCAACTCCACACCGCCAACTCCACACCGCCAACTCCACACCGCCAACTCCACACCGACAACTCCACACCGCCAACTCCACACCGCCGACTTCACACCGCCAACTCCACACCGCCAACTCCACACCGCCAACTCCACACCGCCAACTCCACACAGCCAACTCCACACCGCCAACTCCACACAGCCAACTCCACACCGCCAACTCCACACCGCCAACTCCACACCGCCAACTCCACACAGCCAACTCCACACCGCCAACTCCACACAGCCAACTCCACACCGCCAACTCCACACCGCCAACTCCACACCGCCAACTCCACACCGCCAACTCCACACAGCCAACTCCACACAGCCAACTCCACACCGCCAACTCCACACCGCCAACTCCACACCGCCAACTCCACACCGCCAACTCCACACCGCCAACTCCACACCGCCAACTCCACACAGCCAACTCCACACAGCCAACTCCACACAGCCAACTCCACACAGCCAACTCCACACCGCCAACTCCACACAGCCAACTCCACACCGCCAACTCCACACCGCCAACTCCACACCGCCAACTCCACACCGCCAACTCCACACCGCCAACTCCACACCGCCAACTCCACACCGCCAACTCCACACAGCCAACTCCACACAGCCAACTCCACACCGCCAACTCCACACCGCCGACTTCACACCGCCAACTCCACACCGCCAACTCCACACCGCCAACTCCACACAGCCAACTCCACACCGCCAACTCCACACAGCCAACTCCACACAGCCAACTCCACACCGCCAACTCCACACAGCCAACTCCACACCGCCAACTCCACACCGCCAACTTCACACCGCCAACTCCACACACTGAGTGTTTGTGAGTGTGTGAGTGTTTGTGTGAGGGTGTGTCAGTGTGTGAGAGTGTGTGAGTGTGTGTGTGAGAGTGTGTGTGAGTGAGTGAGAGTGTGTGTGTGAGTGTGTGTGTGAGTGTGTGTGAGTGAGTGAGAGTGTGTGTGAGTGTGTGTGAGTGTGTGAGCGTGTGTGTGAGCGTGTGTGAGAGTGTGTGAGTGTGTGAGTGCGTGTGTGTGTGAGTGTGTGAGTATGTGTGAGTGTGTGTGAGTGTGTGAGTGTGTGTGAGAGTGAGTGTGTGTGTGTGTGTGAGTGTGTGTGAGTGTGTGAGTGTGTGTGAGTGTGTGCGTGTGTGTAAGTGTGTGTGAGTGTCTGTGAGAGTGTTTGAGTGTGTGTGAGCGTGTGTGTGAGAGTGTGTGGGTGTGTGTGAGTGTGTGAGTGTGTGTGACTGTGTGTGAGTGTGTGTGTGAGAGGGTGAGTGTGAGAGTATGAGCGTGTGTGAGTGTGTGTGAGTGTGTGTGTGAGAGTGTGTGTGTGAGTGTGTGTGTGAGAGTATGAGCGTGTGTGAGTGAGTGTGACTGTGTGAGTGTGTGTGTGAGTGTGTGTCTGTGTGTGAGTGTGTGTGACTGTGTGTGACTGTGTGTGAGTGTGTGTGTGTCTGTGTGTGTCTGTGTGTGGTAGTGGGGAGCGATAGTGTAGCGGTTAGCGCGCTGCGCTATGAACCTGGCGACCCGGGTTCGATTCCCGCTCATGGCCAACACCAGTGACGATTATCTGAACCGGGCCTCCCCTAGGTCGACTCAGCCTCAAATGAGTACCTGGTGCATTGTGTAAACATTGCCACTAGGGAGACAAAAGCGGTCGGGCGTGGTGCTGGCCACCCACCCCCTCGTGTACCGTTCCGGCCTTCATAGGTGCTCACTAACAGCACTTGCCCCTACAGTCTGTTAAGGCTATATAGGGGATCTTTATCTTTGTGGTAGTGTGGGGAGCGGTAGTGTAGCGGTTAGCCCTACGCTGCGCTACGAACCTGGCGACCGGGGTTCGATTCCGGCTCACGGCCAACACCAGTGACGATTATCTGGACCCGTCATGGGCCTCCCCTAGGTCGACTCAGCCTCAAATGAGTACCTGGTACGATGTGTAAATACATCGCCACTGGGGAGACAAAGGCGGCCGGGCGCGGTGTTGGCCACCCACCCCCTAGTGTGCCGTGCCGGCCTTCATAGGCGCTCGCCGACAGCACTTGCCCCAACAGCCTGTTGCAGGCTATACGGGTGATCTTTGTCTTTGGTGTCGTGAGTGGGGGTTGGGTGGGGTGGGGGGGGTTAAGTGCCCCCCCCTACCCCCCGGCTCTCTGTATAACTCACACATTGTGGCTCCCATTGTGCTGTGTGGAGATCGATGTCCCTCTCATCCATATGCATCGACTCGAGCCGCGAACCTTTGTCAGGCTAATGTGGGGGGCAGGGGGGGGGGCGGGCGAGGACTGAGACGTCTTAAGGATTGCACCCGCGTCTGGTGTGTGGGGGGTGGGGGTATTTATTTATTTATTTAACCCCCCCCTCCTTCCTCCACCCCCTCTTCCCATGGAGGAGTTAAACACCACGGGTTGACTGTTCCGATTGCACCTCGCCGCGCCACCGCGAGAATTGGCAGCCACTTGCCGCGAGAGAGGCCCTTCATCTAGCAGCGGATTGACCCTGACGATGATGATCATGATGATGATTGGCTCCCTGGCTGCTGCTGATGATGATGATGATGACTCCCTGGCTGCTGATGATGATGATGATTGGCTCCCTGGCTGCTGATGATGATGATGACTCCCTGGCTGCTGATGATGATGATTGACTCCCTGGCTGCTGATGATGATGATGACTCCCTGGCTGCTGCTGATGATGATGATTGACTCCCTGGCTGCTGCTGATGATGATGATGATGACTCCCTGGCTGCTGCTGATGATGATGATTGACTCCCTAGCTGCTGCTGATGATGATGATGAGTGTGAAGTGCGGGTTATGGTCGGTGGGTGACGTTCCCTCCACGCCCTGTCTCGAGACGTGTTGTGGCATTGGAACGCTCTGCAGCCCCAAGTTGAAAAGTTGAAATCGTGCACCACACAAGAGCTCTGTCCGTCCGTCTGTCTGTCTCTGTCCGTCTATCTGTCTGTCTGTCCGTCCGTCTGTCTGTCTCTGTCCGTATGTCTGTCCGTCTGTCTGTCTGTCTCTGTCCGTCCATCTATCTGTTTGTCTCTGTCCGTCCATCTGTCCGTCTATCTGTCTGTCTGTCCGTCCGTCTGTCTGTCTCTGTCCGTATGTCTCTCCGTCTGTCTGTCCGTCTGTCTGTCTGTCTGTCCGTCCGTCTCTGTCTGTCTGTCTGTCTCTGTCCGTCCATCTGTCCGTCTATCTGTCTGTCTTTGTCTGTCCGTTTATCTGTCTGTCTGTCTGTCTCTGTCCGTCTGTCTGTCCGTCTGTCTGTCTGTCTGTCTGTCCGTCCGTCTCTGTCTGTCTGTCTGTCTCTGTCCGTCCATCTGTCCGTCTATCTGTCTGTCTCTGTCTGTCCGTTTATCTGTCTGTCTGTCTCTATCCGTCTGTCTCTCCGTCTGTCTGTCCGTCTCTGTCCGTCCGTCTGTCCGTCTGTCCGTCTGTCTGTCTGTCCGTCCGTCCGTCTGTCCGTCCGTCCGTCTGTCTCTCTGTCTGTCCATCTGTCCGTCTGTCCGTCCCTCCGTCTGTCTGTCTATCTGTCTGTCCATCTGTCCGTCTGTCCGTCCGTCTGTCTGTCCGTCCGTCTGTCTGTCTGTCTATCTGTCCGTGTGTGCGGTGGCCCGACTCCTGGGCCTCCCCTAGGTCGACTGAGCCTCAAACGAGTACCTGGAGCGGTGTGTAAACATCGCCACTAGGAAGACAAAGGTGGGGTCGGACGTGGTGCTGGCCACCCCACCCCCTGGTGTGCCAATGTGTCGGCCTTCATAGGTGCGATTCGCTAACAGCACTTGCCCCAACAGTCTGTCAAGGCTGTACGGGGCATCTTTGTCTTCGTGGGGAGGTGGTGGGGGGGGGGGGGGTGGAGGGGAGTCACGGTAAGACGCGTAGAGGTGGTCCCACGTGAACGAGAGCCACGGACATGAAGATTCTTAAACAAAAACAAAGAGAAAGCGGACGACATTATTAATTCATTAACAATCACCCGCGATGCCCATCCAATGAATCGTTCAGTGGACGCTGTTTCTGCTGCGGGCACAAGCGACGGCAGCGCCACTCCGACACGTCCCACTGCCACCAACGCCGATTCGACTTCTTTTGTGTTTGAAGTGCAGATTACAATCGGCGTACACATACAGCGACTTGTGTTATGGATGATGACATTGGTCGCGAAAGCCTACCTGTGAAACTATAATAGGCGACGTTTCGGGCAACCGCCCCTGCTTCGCCGCACGAACGATCCGTCCCACGAATAGTCCATTGAGCCATCTCGGCGCTTACGGCGAAGGGCGCTCGCCCGAAACGTCTCCGATCGCACACTTTGCTCGTCTTTAAAGGCCACGGAGGTTGGTGGTCGATCAGGGACGCGTCGAGTCTGGCCGCTCGTGAAGTGGCAGCGCCTTCACCGCTCTTCGCAGAGGTTCGGGGTTCAAACGCAGAGACCGCCGGCCACTCTGTGCGACAAATAAAATTATATATTGGGTAGT
Organism: Petromyzon marinus; assembly: GCF_010993605.1. Lineage (NCBI taxonomy): Eukaryota > Metazoa > Chordata > Hyperoartia > Petromyzontiformes > Petromyzontidae > Petromyzon > Petromyzon marinus. The sequence goes on along the minus strand of NC_046127.1, from coordinate 7,447,237 downwards.
AAGCGCCATCGTCTAATTGCTTATGCCTCGCGAGTACAGAAAAGGGCTATTATTATTATTCCCCACGAACTTTGCTTTTGTGACCAGGACGGTGATATTTTAAAATTGTACCGATTGTCAATGAGAACACGTGGTGCGCATTAGTGTTAGGTTTGTTCACGTAAAGGCCTGGTCACTAAAGCTAAGTTTGTGGGGAGGAATAATAATAATAGCCATATTCTTGGTTCTTTCGGTAAAGTCACGTAGAAGGGAAACAATGAAATAATAAAAATATAAAACAAGAAAATTCTCACGACGTTTCGACTGCAACACAAGCAATCATCATCATCAGGTGTGAAAACCACAGCAAGAAAACTTGACATTGACTTCTCCAAGACAGAGGTTCTTTGCAAGCCATCTGGCTACCATGAGAGATTCGTTCATGAGCCAATCCACAATTTTATTGTTTTAAATTTTTTATCATTTTATTGTTTCCCTTCTACGTGGTGACTTTACCGAAAGAACCAAGAATATGAATCCCTGCAGTCACGAAAGCTTTAAATTAAAAAAAAATCCATTTCCTATACTTTTGAGGCATAAGCAATAAAGAAAATATCACTCGGTACCCACGAACGAAAATCGTGTTACACAGTGATGGTCTATTAAGCACAACAACAGTAATGTTACTAGGACGACGACTATCACGACGCTTCGCTCGCAGTTGCACGTTCAAAGATCCCCGTGACGCCAAATCGTAGAGCTGTCACGTGACACCGCACAATCGCTCACTAATTCGGGATTATAATCCTCGCAGTAAGCGCCAACCCCACCCCCCCCCCCCCCACCACCGCCTCCAACGTCACTCTTCCAAAATGCGACTCATCCTCGCCTCTGGAAGTTCTCATCTCATGAATGAGTCGATGATTCATTAAAACAAAAACAAAAACAAAAAAAAAAACGAGAGGGCCGCAGATCTTTGGCGAATCGTCGCCGCTGCCCTGTCCGGCTCCTCGTCTGCGGTTCCGTCGTCTCTCCCCGTCCCGGTCTGCGAGGAGCGAGGGGAGTTGATCACCGGGCGGGTCGTCACGACCCCCCGTGACCTCGCTTTTTAATGCATCAGCAGCCAGCAGAGGCGCGCGCGAGTTGACGGCGGTGAGGATTTCAAACCATCCAGGGGTAACCAGCCCGGCGATCGGTGCCACGACTCCCCCCCCGACCCCGACCCCCTCGCTCCAATCCTCCCCGCAGGGGCCTCAGCGTGAGCCGGTAATCTGCCCGGGCGCCGCACCGGCAGCGGGTAAAAGGGGCCGATCTAATCGCGTTATGCGGGCTGCAATGTCGACCTCTAAAGGGACATCCGCTACAATTGACTCGGCACAGCGCCGGTCCAAGCTTACAATTGTGGTAACGGAGTCCAAAATCCTCGTCCCAATTTCCTCCGTGTCCCCTGCCTCCCCACACCTCCTCCTCCTCCTCATCCACGAGTTGCGTGGCCGCTGTTGGTTGCCGCGTGTGCAGGGAACCGGTGTGGCCGCTGGACCCGAGTTCGAATTCCGTTCACGGGTGACGAATATCCGAACCGATCCTGGGACTCTCCACCACTTAGGGCCCTACTCAGCTTTGAAAAAAAAACACAAAAGTACCTCGTGCGGTGCGTAAACATCAGCATTGGGAAGTGAAAAAGTGGTGGTGGTGGTGGTGGTGCTGGTCGACTCAGCCACCCGTCGTGTGCGATGTTCGCCCCCTTTCGCTGGACATTTCGGGAGCTCTTGGAACGCTCCAGAGATCTGCCTCTTCTCTAAACGACGCGCTTTCTCTTTTCTGGCTCTCAAGAAACCGGGAAAAGTGTCTAAATTCAAAGCACGCGTTCCTTTGTTTGCTCCACTTTTCACTTGAGTGTTTTGTTCCGTTATTGAAGTCACCGATGACCGCGTGCTTCCTGGGCAACGCGTCACAGCAGCTTGGCGAGACGCAGAATTCTGTTCGCAGTTTGCACGGCGCAGCGGATGTGGGGTTAAGCAACCGGGCGCTTTGGGAAAACGTTATGGGAGGAGGTGGTGGTGGTGGTGTTGGTTGTAATGGGTGGATTAGAAGCACGGTGATGGGGTCGCTAACTCGGAGGAGGTGTGCGTGGATGGGTGAGACACGTGCGTCAGGACGGAGGGGGGTAAAGCGACTAATGTGAATAGATCGTGGGCAAGTGAGCGTAGTAGCAGGCGAGGCTTTGCTATTCTGATCAATCCGCTGTGGGATGTGGGCCCCCCCCTCCCCCCGCCGCCCCGGTCTAGGCGAGTCTTGGACGAGCCCCCTAACCCAGCGGTGGTTCTTAACCTTCACTGCAGCCTTTCACTGCACCTCTTGGGCTTCTTCATTGTGAAACGATGTCACGATGATGTCACGATGTCACGATGTCACGATGATGTCATGATGTCACGATGTCACGATGATGTCACGATGTCACGATGTCATGATGTCACGATGATGTCACGATGTCACGATGATGTCACGATGATGTCACGATGTCCGTGCCTGCTTAGGGGTTTGATGGAACAAAGTAAGTTGTAGCTTAACCTGGCCCTCGGGCTTAATTGGTGTTGTCGGTGATTTAACTTTCTCAAAAAAACAATCTGGCCACGTCTCGCCAACAGAAAGGGCATCTCGCAGCCCCAGAAGAAGAGTCACCGGGTTGAAGGTTTGCAGAGCAGTACAGCAAGAAGGTTATGATTGCGCAACACGCCTATGATGTCGTAATCAGCAGCATGACCAACATGGTCTATCCACCGTTCGATGAAGATGATGTCAATTGCAATTTGTTTTAAGAAGATGAACGACTGCTCCAAGCTGTGCCCCATCAGAGGCGCCTTCCCGTAGACAGCGGCGAGCGCGGGGCAATTGCAGGGCTGCGCCTTCGCCTCTACAGGAATTTTGAGTTGGGTGGCGGTGGGGCTGGGGGGTTGTTGACTGCGATGGGGTTCCAGGGAGGATCAGTGCGCGGTCCCCATGGCTGAGGGGTGATTTACAAAAAGTGGTGCCGAGTGGAACCTCTAAAAGTCCTCGCGACGTCATCAATCTCAAGGGGGGGGATGGGGGGTTGGGCCATTGTGGGCAACTCCGATCCAACAAAAACTGTGAATTGCAATTTACCTACAAAGCCACACGCACACACACATGCAGACACACACGCACACACACATGCAGACACACACGCACACACACATGCAGACACACGCACACACACATGCAGACACACGCACACACACATGCAAACACACACACGTACACACACACACACGAGCACACACACACGAGCACACACACACATGCAGACACACGGACACACACATACGCGTACACACACACACATGCAGACACAGACGTACACATACGTGCACACACACACGAACACACACGTGAAAAGACAGACGCACACACACGAACACAGACACACGAACACACGCACACACGTACACACCCACGCACCCACGTACACACACGTACACACACACACGAAAAGACACGCACACACACGCACACATACGCAGACACACACACACACACGCACACATACGCAGACACACACACACGTACACACACACGCACCCACGTACACACACGTACACACACACACGAAAAGACACGCACACACACGCACACATACGCACACACACGCACACATACGCAGACACACACACACGTACACACACGCACCCACGTACACACACGTACACACACACACGAAAAGACACGCACACACACGCACACATACGCAGACACACACACACGCACACATACGCACACACACGCACACATACGTACACACACGCGCGCACATACGTACACACACACACACGTACACACACACACATACGCACACATACGCACACATACGTACACACACACACACGTACACACACACACGCACACACGTACACACACGCACGCACATATACGTACACACACACACGAAAAGACGCACGCACACGTGAGAACCCCCCAACACCACAAGCCTCCCCAACCACCACCACCACCACCCAGCGCCCAGCACATCAGCGGCAATGATGATGATGAGAGTCCTCCTCCTCCTCCTCCACTGTCCCCTCCTGACCTCCTCTTTCCCAGGCCTCGCCACAGAAGCGGGACAATGCATCTCAATGGGCGCCTCTCGCCGGGGCTAAATAAAGGACATCAATCAGCTGGACCGCCCTTTGACCCCCACCACACCACCACCCCCCAGCCCCCACCCCCCCAGCCCCCACCCCACCACCCACCACCCCCCCCAGCCCCCACCCCCCAGCCCCCACCACCCCCCCCCCCCACAAGGGACGCGGGGCGCCCCGCGCCTCTTCGCCCGTCGCCGTTGTCAAGGGGAGCGAAGTCGCTCGCAGATTCCCCGTGGCTGAGGGTCGTCGCGATGTGAAGGATATCGTGACGATGTAGTCACGATATCGTCACGATGTAGTCACGATATCGTCACGATGTAGTCACGATATCGTCACGATATCGTGACCATGCGGCGATATCGTGACGATATCGTGACGACATCGTGACGGTGCGGCGATATCGTGACGATATCGTGACGATATCGTGACCATGCGGCGATATCGTGACGATATCGTGACGACATCGTGACGGTGCGGCGATATCGTGACAATGCCGTGACGATATCGTGGCGACATCGTGACGATATCGTCACGACACAGTCACGATGTGGTGGACCGTGCGCACGGCGTCAAAGCTGCTCCGAGCGAGCGACTGGCGGTGACGCCTCCAACACCACCACCACCATCACCACCACCATCACTACCACCACCACTGTGTTCAGCCACCACCACCACCGTGTTCAACCACCACCACAACCACCACCACCACCACCGTGTTCAACCACCACCACCACCACAACCACCACCACCACCACCGTGTTCAACCACCACCACCACCACAACCACCACCACCACCACCGTGTTCAACCACCACCACCACCACAACCACCACCACCACCACCGTGTTCAACCACCACCACCACCACAACCACCAACACCACCACACTGTGTTCAACCACCACCACTACCACCACCACTGTGTTCAGCCACCACCACCACCGTGTTCAACCACCACCACCACCACAACCACCAACACCACCACCACAACCACCACCACCACCACCGTGTTCAACCACCACCACCACCACCACCACCACAACCACCACCACCACCACCACCACTGTGTTCAACCACCACCACTGTGTTCAACCTTAACACCACATTCGTTCATGAAAGTTAAAGGCGGTGTAGTACTATAGTAATGGAGCAAGTGCACAATCACTGAACCGCAATTGACAGCTTGAAAGCATTTAGCGCGTGGCCCTTGAAAGTGCGTGGCACAAGTCGCCATACGTAGCGACTTGTGCCACGAGGATAAGGGGCCGTCCATAAATGACGTCACGCGATTGTGGATGAGTTTTGCCCCCCCCCCCCCCGTCACACGGCGTCACAAAAAGTCAGACCCCCCTCAAATATGACGTGACAAAGCTCTGCCCGCCCCCCCACCCAAAAAGAACATGCTTCAAATCGCTTTAAACTATTGTCATTGTAGTGCGTAGTTAATGTGGCGCTGCACTCTGATGTTGTAGGAGATGACATTTATAAAAAAAGTCTATTTAATTAAGTAGAACGTGTTGTCTATATTTATTTAAAGTTGATGTGACGTCACATTTCTCAACCCCCCCCCCCCAGGTGCGTGACGTCATTCATCGACGGCCCCCTAATCCAGCACCGCCTGAAGGGCACCCGGATCGTGACCGCCGTCCACGCAGTTCCAGGCAGAGACACCGCCGTAGAGCACGGTGCAGAGACGCCGTGGGGAGGTGTGAGTCGGGGTGGTGTGAGTCGGGGTGGGTGTGAGTCGGGGTGGGTGTGTGTCGGGGTGGGTGTGAGTCGGGGTGGGTGTGAGTCTGGGGTGTGAGTCGGGGGGTGTGAGTCGGGGTGGGTGTGAGTCAGGGGGGTGTGAGTCGGGGGGGTGTGAGTCGGGGGGGTGTGAGTCGGGGTGGGTGTGAGTCGGGGTGGGTGTGAGTCGGGGTGGGTGTGAGTCGGGGGAGGTGTGAGTCGAGGGGGATGTGAGTCGAGGGGGGTGTGAGTCGGGGTGGGTGTGAGTCGGGGTGGGTGTGAGTCGGGGGGGTGTGAGTCGGGGTGGGTGAGTCGGGGTGGTGTGAGTCGGGGTGGGTGTGAGTCGGGGGGGTGTGAGTCGGGGGGTGTGAGTCGGGGGGGTGTGAGTCGGGGTGGGTGTGAGTCGGGGGGGTGTGAGTCGGGTGGGTGTGAGTCGGGCTGGGTGTGAGTCGGGGAGGGTGTGAGTCGGGGTGGGTGTGAGTCGGGGGAGGTGTGAGTCGGGGTGGGTGTGAGTCGGGGGGGTGTGAGTCGGGGTGGGGTGAGTCGGGGGGTGTGAGTCGGGGGGGGGCCATGCCGACCGTAGCGGCTCTGGTTGGCGACTCTGCCACCCCCAGCGGCTGAGGTTTCGCTCCCCGAACCACCGCTCGCACGGGGGATGTGGGTCCCGTTTGGTCTCTTGCAGAACTCCACGTGGCGGCGACAATCGTCATCATCGTCGTCATCATCATGGTCATCATCATCGTCATCATCGCTGTCATCGTCATCATCGTGGTCATCATCATCGTCGTCATCGTCATCATCATCGTCATTGTTGTCATCATCATCATCATCGTCATCGTCGTCATCATAATCATCGTCGTCATCGTCATCATTGTTGTCATCGTCGTCATCATCATCGTCATCATCGTCATCAACGTCGTCATCATCATCGTCGCTATCATCGTCGTCGTCATCGTCGTCATCATCATCATCGTCGCTCGCTCGCCCAATCAGCTCGCCACAGCCGCGCGTGCGGCTCCGTTGGTTCTCACCCCACGAGTCTCTCGGATTTTGTAGGAGGATCGGGTGGGGGGCAGGGGACGAGTTCGTGGATAGTTTCAGCTGAAATAAAAGTTGTTACCCTCTCTGGCAAACAAAACAGGCGGTGTTGAGGTGCGAAGACACCCAACAGAAACGTCGCGATTTATTTTACTTTATACCTACTACGTGACTTTACCGAAAAAACCAAAGAGTATTTATTCCTGCGGTCACGAAAGCTTCAAATCTACGCAAACAAAACACGCTCTGATAACTATACGTGGCGTTGTCTTTGAAACGGATTGTTCCACACCGCAGACAGTCCTCTCTCGGGCCTCGTCTCGAACAGCGTGAGACCAGAGGGGCGCTCAAAGGCGAACAGCACCAAGACAATGCCACCATCAGGGGACATTGAGAGCTCGAGGGGCGAGCAGCTACTGTACATAATGGAATCTTTCTTGCCGCTATCAAAAAGCAAGAATAAATGTTTCCCCTTCTGCCAATGAAACAGTTGTGGTGTTAAGGTGTGAGAACACCACATTTTGCAAGGAATCGCGTCTTCATTGACCACACGGACGAGTGTTGAACGTGCAAAGACAAATATCCGCTGGTAATATACGAAGCATTGTCTTTGAAACTGATTGGGTCAGTTTCAAAGACAATCAGTTTCAAAGCGAATCAGTTTCAAAGTCAATCAGTTTCAAAGATAAATCAGTTTCAAAGGGAACGCTTCATGTATTAGCATGTTGACAACAAATAGCGTGTGTGGTTAGTGCAGTTCGTGATTCCTTGCTAAAGGGTTCTGTTTGGTATTGTCACATCTCAACAAAACTGTTTCATTGGCGACAAAGGTCCCGTGAAGTTTCAGTTCAGTTTCAGACGTAACACATCGCAGAAAGATAAATACACGAATAATCTAAATTAGCACATTAAAAAAGGTAAATATCATGTAATATCAAGCATAGCATTTATCGTTTAAAAGTTTTAGCCAATTAAGGAATACAAACGTGCAAGATTAGGCGTAAAACACACCGTTTCCCAGGAGATACTAAATTTAAATCTCCGATAATCGTAAAAAAATGTATAAAATGTAACAGCGCCATCATTCAACAACGGCTCTGCACCGAACTAAAAGCACGGCTTTTAGTTCGGTGCGAAGTTGCAGCGGTCGTGGCCTCGGGGGGCATTCGTCAGTGATGTAGACCAGCGGGAACGCCGTCTCCTGTGCCACTCAGTCCGTCGGTGGTTCTTCATCTTCCTCCTCTTCTTCTTCCTCTTCCTCCTCTTCCTCTTCTTCTTATTCTTCTTCTTCTTCTTTTTCTTCTTCTTCTTATTCTTTTTCTTCTTCTTATTCTTCTTCTTCCTCTTCTTCCTCTTCTTCTTCTTCCTCTTCTTCTTCTTCTTCTTCTTCTTCTTCTTCTTCTTCTTCTTCTTCTTCTTCTTCTTCTTCTTCTTCTTCTTCTTCTTCTTCTTCTTCTTCTTCTTCTTCTTCTTCTTCTTCTTCTTCTTCTTCTTCTTCTTCTTCTTCTTCTTATTCTTCCTCTTCTTCTTCTTCCTCTTCCTCTTCTTCTTCTTCTTCCTCTTCTTCTTCTCTTCTTCTTCTTCTTCTTCTTCTTCTTCTTCTTCTTCTTCTTCTTCTTCTTCTTCTTCTTCTTCTTCTTCTTCTTCTTCTTCTTCTTCTTCTTCTTCTTCTTCTTCTTCCTCTTCTTCTTCTTCTTCTTTCTCTTCTTCTTCTTCTTCACGTGGGGGCGCCCCCTGGGGGGTGGTGCGAGATGCCCTCTGGGGGGGAGCGGCGAGACGTGGCAAGATTTTCTTTCCTTCGAAGGCAAATCATCGAAAACACAAATTTAGCGAGCGACGCGTTGAGTAGCAACTGACTTTGCAACTATTAACATCGCAATCTTTTTGTTTAACGATTGATAACCAAAGGGGTGCAAATTTTCAGTCCGGGGTTAATAACCACTGACTTAACGGAACACGGCAGAGATTCTTTAGAGACGGGAGTGCAACACCTCCAGTAACACCAATGGGAGTCAGTCGCACCGAGACAGCCGATGTACAGCAGTCAGTCGTACAGGAAAGTCGCCGGGACGGGGAGGGGGGGTGGTGTCACCATCCACAAGTCTCGCTACAAACGAGACACCCACCCTAATCTTCATGGGGTCCCCGTGGTTTTTCTTTGGCGTAGATTTTAGCTGCGTTGTGTTTTTTGTTTGTTTGCCCCGTCAACCCAAGTCACGGTGGCCGACGCTTGCCCGCTCCCGCCTACGGGACCCCTTCCTGAGCTGCCTTTGTCAAAGAGTAAACGTTTTCAGCACCCCCCCCCCCCCCCCACCACGTCCCCCAGACCTTCGATAATACCGCTCTTGGCAATGTCTCCATCGATACAGAGTCCCGGCGAACGTCTGCTGCTGCTGCTGTATATGTGGGTGGGTGGGTGGGTGCGTAGTTATCTCGGTGATGTGAGAAATCTCTCATCGGGGAAATGTTCGTATTTTATTAGCACTCGATGGGGAGCGGCGGTGTAGCGATTCGCGCGCTGAGCTACGAAACCGGCGACCCGGGTTCGATTCCCGCTCAAGGCCAACACCAGTGACGATTATCTGAACCAGTCCTAAAAATGAGTTGCTGGTGCGGTGTGTAAACTTCGCCAGTGATGATGTGTGTACAGACGCTGTGTGTGGAGTCGCTGTGTACAGAGTCGCTGTGTACAGAGTCGCTGTGTGCAGAGTCGCTGTGTACAGAGACGCTGTGTACAGAGACGCTGTGTACAGAGTCACTGTGTACAGAGTCGCTGTGTACAGAGTCGCTGTGTACAGAGACGCTGTGAACAGAGTCGCTGTGTACAGAGTCGCTGTGTACAGAGTCGCTGTGTACAGAGACGCTGTGTACAGAGACGCTGTGTACAGAGTCGCTGTGTGTGGAGTCGCTGTGTACAGAGTCGCTGTGTACAGAGACGCTGTGTACAGAGACGCTGTGTACAGAGTCGCTGTGTGCAGAGTCGCTGTGTGTGGAGTCGCTGTGTACAGAGTCGCTGTGTACAGAGTCGCTGTGTACAGAGACGCTGTGTACAGAGTCGCTGTGTACAGAGTCGCTGTGTACAGAGTCGCTGTGTACAGAGTCGCTGTGTACAGAGTCGCTGTGTGCACAGACGCTGTGTACAGAGACGCTGTGTGTGGAGTCGCTGTGTACAGAGTCGCTGTGTACAGAGACGCTGTGTACAGAGACGCTGTGTACAGAGTCGCTGTGTACAGAGACGCTGTGTACAGAGTCGCTGTGTACAGAGACGCTGTGTGTGGAGTCGCTGTGTACAGAGTCGCTGTGTGCAGAGTCGCTGTGTACAGAGACGCTGTGTACAGAGTCGCTGTGTACAGAGTCACTGTGTACAGAGACGCTGTGTACAGAGTCGCTGTGTACAGAGTCGCTGTGTACAGAGTCGCTGTGTAGAGAGACGCTGTGTGTGGAGTCGCTGTGTACAGAGTCGCTGTGTACAGAGTCGCTGTGTAGAGAGACGCTGTGTACAGAGATGCTGTGTGTGGAGTTGCTGTGTACAGAGTCGCTGTGTACAGAGTCGCTGTGTGCAGAGTCGCTGTGTACAGAGTCGCTGTGTGCACAGACGCTGTGTACAGAGTCGCTGTGTACAGAGTCGCTGTGTGCAGAGTCGCTGTGTACAGAGTCGCTGTGTGCACAGACGCTGTGTACAGAGTCGCTGTGTACAGAGACGCTGTGTGTGGAGTCGCTGTGTACAGAGTCGCTGTGTACAGAGTCGCTGTGTACAGAGACGCTGTGTGTGGAGTCGCTGTGTACAGAGTCGCTGTGTGTAGAGACGCTGTGTACAGAGTCGCTGTGTGTAGAGACGCTGTGTGTGGAGTCGCTGTGTACAGAGTCGCTGTGTGCAGAGTCGCTGTGTGCAGAGTCGCTGTGTGCAGAGTCGCTGTGTACAGAGTCGCTCTGTGTGGAGTCGCTGTGTACAGAGACGCTGTGTACAGAGTCGCTGTGTACAGAGTCGCTGTGTACAGAGTCGCTGTGTACAGAGACGCTGTGTGTGGAGTCGCTGTGTACAGAGTCGCTGTGTACAGAGTCGCTGTGTAGAGAGACGCTGTGTACAGAGACGCTGTGTGTGGAGTTGCTGTGTACAGAGTCGCTGTGTACAGAGTCGCTGTGTGCAGAGTCGCTGTGTACAGAGACGCTGTGTGTGGAGTCGCTGTGTACAGAGTCGCTGTGTGTAGAGACGCTGTGTGTGGAGTCGCTGTGTACAGAGTCGCTGTGTACAGAGTCGCTGTGTACAGAGTCGCTGTGTGCAGAGTCGCTGTGTACAGAGTCGCTGTGTGCACAGACGCTGTGTACAGAGTCGCTGTGTACAGAGACGCTGTGTGTGGAGTCGCTGTGTACAGAGTCGCTGTGTACAGAGTCGCTGTGTACAGAGACGCTGTGTGTGGAGTCGCTGTGTACAGAGACGCTGTGTGTGGAGTCGCTGTGTACAGAGTCGCTGTGTGTAGAGACGCTGTGTACAGAGTCGCTGTGTGTAGAGACGCTGTGTACAGAGTCGCTGTGTGTAGAGACGCTGTGTGTGGAGTCGCTGTGTACAGAGTCGCTGTGTACAGAGTCGCTGTGTACAGAGACGCTGTGTGTGGAGTCGCTGTGTACAGAGTCGCTGTGTGTAGAGACGCTGTGTGTGGAGTCGCTGTGTACAGAGTCGCTGTGTACAGACACGCTGTGTGTGGAGTCGCTGTGTACAGAGACGCTGTGTGCAGGATAAGTGAGGTGCAGAAGAGATACGAGCGGGGAGAAGTCGGGTAAATGTGACCATACAGAGAGCTTTAGGAGAGCCTACAACTGGCGCAGGGACAGGTGAATAAAGTGTCAAGGCACTGCACGTGGGGAGCGGTGGTGCAGCGGTTAGCGCTACGCTACGCTACGAACCTGGCGACCCGGGTTCGAATCACGCTCACGGCCAAAACCAGTGACGATTATCTGAACCGGTCCTGGGTCGACTCAGCCTCAAATGAGTACCTGGTGCGATGTGTAAACATCGTCGCTAGGGAGACAAAGGCGGCCGGGCGTGGTGCTGGCCACCCACCCCCTCGTGTGCCGTACCGGCCTTTAAAGGTACTCGCAAACAGCACTTGCCCCTACAGTCTGTTAAGGCTACACGGGGGATCTTTGTCTTTGTGAGATCAGATTTGTGCCACCAGACAGCGGTTTTTGGGTTTCGTCTTAGAATCCGGAGCGTCTTAGAATCTTGCGGGGATCGATTTCTCACTCGATATTCACTGGGAACGCCGCTGCTAGGCTGGCTTGGAGCTTCTTGGCGTCAGGCACCAGCACTGCAGAAGACGGCGACGGTTCTCGTGATTCTATATCATTGCAATGTGGTAACGCGTGTGTTAGTTCATCCACATGTCACGTCTGGTGGTGGTGGTGGTGAGGTCAGGGGCCGTCCATACATGACGTCACGCGATTTTGGACGATTTTTGACCCCTCCCCCCCTCCATCGTCACATGACGTCACAAAAAGTCAGACCCCCCCCTCAAGTATGACGTCACAAAGCTCTGCCCCCCCCCCCAAAAAAAAATAAAACACGCTTCACAAATCGCTTTAAACTATTGTCATTGTAGTGCGTATTTAATGTGGCGCTGCACTCTGATGTTGTAGGAGAAAACATTTATTAAAATGTCAATTCAATTAAGTAGAACGTGTTGTCTGTGTTTATTTAAAGTTGCGGTATTTTGAGGTGACGTCACATCTCTCAACCCCGCCCCACCCCCACCCCAGGTGCGTGACGTCATTTATGGACCGCCCCTACAGCGTGGTTTCCCCCACCTCTTCGAAAGCGTTCTGGCTCAGCACGGAAGAGTAGGCCAAGATTCCCACGGAGGGGAGGGGGGGGGGTGGGTGGGTTGGACGCAGTTCCTCTCGTCTGAGGGCCTTCCGCCAGCAGTGCCTTTAGAACGCAGTTGCAGCGCTGCGCCTCCGTGCGTCAATTTACATCCCAGTCGAAGGATGCGCGCCCCGCAAAGAGCACCACCTCACGACCCTGCCGGGAGAGCCAGACGGGTGGAGCCCCGTGACGAGCTCCACCGTGGCGGCGGCGTGTTCTGAGACGTCCGTGGCGATCTCTGCGCGATCCACCTACCCCACCTACCCCTCCCCACCCCCCCCCGCCGCCGCCAGCAATCGTCGCGAGTCTATCTGCGGGGTGCTTTAATGTGGCTGAATGAGTTTCACCCCCTCCCTCGTCCCTCCTCGTCCCTCCCCTCCCTCCCCTCTCTCCCTCCCCTCCTTCCATTCATCCCCTCCCTCCCCCTCGTCCCTTCCCTCCCTCCCCTCCCTCCCTCCCTCCATGCCTCTCCTCCCTCCCTCCATTCATCCCCTCCCTCCCCTCCCTCCCTCCCTCCCTCCCCTCCCTCCCTCCCTCCCTCCCTCCCTTCATGCCTCTCTTCCCCCTCGTTCCTCCCCTTTCTCCCCTTCCTCCCTCCCCTCCCTCCCTCCCTCCATGCCTCTCCTCCCTCCCTCCATTCATCCCCTCCCTCCCTCCCTCCCCTCCCTCCCTCCCCTCCCTCCCTCCCTTCATGCCTCTCCTCCCCCTCGTTCCTCCCCTTTCTCCCCTTCCTCCCCTCCCTCCTTCCCTCCCTCCCGCCCTCCATGCCTCTCCTCCCTCCATGCCTCTCCTCCCTCCATGCCTCCCTCCATGCCTCCCCTCCTCCCCTCCTTCCATTCATCCCCTCCCCCCCCTCCCCTCCCTCCCGTCCCGCTCTGCTGGCTCCACTATGACGATGCAGACGTGGTTACAGAACGCTCAGCGACACGCGATTAGTGGCCGCCTTCCAGCTGCCTCGAGCGAGTTGAGCGGTGGGCGCAGTGGCTAGCGGCGCCGCGCCACCAATTAACCCGGCGTCGCGCCCCTGGTTCGATCCCCGCTCCAGGCCCCCGGCAGCAGTGACGATTCCCTGTGAGCCGGTTCTGAAGCCGGGGAGACAAAGGCGGCCGGGCGTGGTGCTGGCCACCCACGCCTTCGGTGCGCCGTGCCGGCCCTTCATAGGTGCCGCTCGCTAACAGCGCTTGCCCCAGCAGCCTGCCACAGGCTACACGGGGGATCTACGTCTGTAGCGCGGTGGATGAGTAACAGAGGGATGGAATTTGAGAGGCGAGGCGTCGTTCCCAATGCGCTCGAGTTGACGTGGAGGCATGTCAGCACGCGCTCTGCGATATTCGCACGGATGAGTTCCTGGTCTCGCTATAGACCACGCGGTCAGGGGGGTGACTTTGGTGTGGTGGGGTGGATCACATGAGAACTTCTATCATTGTAATTGAGCGATTTTATTGAATATAATCTTGCGTGAGTTGTGAGAAACCTCATACATTCGAGAAAACTGAAATAAATTGTCATCGCTGATGGGAGAATGATTCGTGATTTGAGAAATATCTGATAGGGGAAATGTTATTTTCTATTAGAGCACTCGGTGTGTTGGGACATCTCTGTGGCTTGAGACATTTTGTTTGGGTTGGAAAATCTCGCTGATTTCGGGAAATCTCTATGATTTAAGCAACATCAGTGAGTCACACCAAAGCGGTTAATTTTTGGTTAGATCGCTTAAATAAATAAACGTCTTGTTAACCCGCAACCACCCGACACAGCCAATTAGCAAGGTTTGTCACGCAAACAAAACCTCCTAATTAGTGACTAGTCCAGCACACACCGCTGCGTTGGAGAGTGAACCCATGACGTTGACAATGTGAGCACAAATTGGGTTGCCTGTATACAGCGAGTAAAATAATAATTGGGATATATTTGGAACTTGCGCGGATTTTCCTGTCCCTCCCCCCGCCCCCCACGATTGTTTACAGACTGGGAATAGAGCGGAGCGTGGGAGCTAAGCCAACAGTGTGGGAGGGACGGAGGAAAGACGAAGGCGATAAGTGGTGGTGGTGATGGTGGAGGAGGAGGAGGAAGATGCAGAATCATCGTCAGCATCAGCATCACCAGATTAATTCGTAGCATCATCATTGTCATCATCATCAGCATCACCATAGTAATCAGCAGCATCATCATTGTCATCATCGTGAGCAGTGCAATCATCAGCAGCATCATCAGCATCACCATAGTAATCAGCAGCAGCATCATCATTGTCATCATCGTGAGCAGTGCAATCATCAGCAGCATCATCAGCATCACAATAGTAATTAGCATCATCATTGTCATCATCGTGAGCAGTGCAATCATCAGCCGCATCATCAGCTTCACCATAGTAATCAGCAGCATCATCATTGTCATCATCGTGAGCAGTGCAATCATCAGCAGCATCATCAGCATCACCATAGTAATCAGCAGCATCATCATCGTCATCATCGTGAACAGTGCAATCATCAGCAGCATCATCAGTATCACAACAGTAATTAGCATCATCATCGTCATCATCGTGAACAGTGCAATCATCAGCAGCATCATCAGCATCATCATAGTAATCAGCATCGTCATCATCGTGAGCAGTGCAACCACAATCACCATCATCAACAGACACAGCAGACACAGCAGACACAGCTGACACAGCAGACAGCTGACACAGCAGACACAGCAGACATAGCTGACACAGCAGACACAGCTGACACAGCTGACACAGCAGATACAGCAGACACAGCAGACATACCTGACACAGCTAACACAGCAGAGACAGCTGACACAGCAGACACAGCTGACACAGCTGACACAGCTAACACAGCAGACACAGCTGACACAGCAGACATAGCTGACACAGCTAACACAGCAGACACAGCAGACACAGCTGACACAGCTAACACAGCAGACACAGCTGACACAGCTGACACAGCAGACACAGCTGACACAGCTGACACAGCTGACACAGCAGACACAGCTAACACAGCAGACACAGCTGACACAGCTGACACAGCAGACACAGCAGACACAGCTGACACAGCTGATACAGCAGACACAGCAGACACAGCTGACACAGCTGACACAGCTGACAGCTGACACAGTTGACACAGCAGACACAGCTGACACAGCAGACACAGCTGACACAGCTGACACAGCAGACACAGCTGACACAGCAGACACAGCAGACACAGCTGACACAGCAGACACAACAGACACAGCTGACACAGCAGACACAGCTGACACAGCTGACACAGCTGACAGCTGACACAGCTGACAGCTGACACAGCTGACAGCTGACACAGCAGACACAGCTGACACAGCAGACACAACAGACACAGCTGACACAGCAGACACAGCTGATACAGCTGACACAGCTGACACAGCTGACACAGCAGACAGCTGACACAGCAGACACAGCTGACGCAGCAGACACAGCTGACGCAGCTGACGCAGCTGACACAGCAGACACAGCTGACACAGCAGACACAGCTGATACAGCTGACACAGCTGACACAGCTGACACAGCTGACACAGCTGACACAGCTGATACAGCTGACACAGCTGATACAGCTGATACAGCTGATACAGCTGACACAGCTGATACAGCTGACACAGCAGACAGCATCTGGCGACAGTGGCGACACTCGTGCCTCGCAGAAAGAAGCCCCTGGGTTCAAATTCCGACGAAGAAACATCACACAGAGACACACACAGACACACACACACTAACACCCACACTCACACACTAACACACACAAAGCAAAACAAAGATCCCCCATATAGCCTGTAACAGACTGTAGGGGCAAGTGCTGTTAGCGAGCACCTATGAAGGCCGGAACGGTACATGAGGGGGTGGGTGGCCAGCACCACGCCCGACCGCCTTTGTCTCCCTAGTGGCGATATTTACACACCGCACCAGGTACTCATTTGAGGCTGAGTCGACCTAGGGGAGGCCCGGGACCGGTTCAGATAATCGTCACTGGTGTTGGCCGTGAGCGGGAATCGAACCCGGGTCGCCAGGTTCATAGCGCAGTGCGCTAACCGCTACACTATCGCTCCCCACACTAACACACACACACACTAACACACACACACACACTAACACACACACTCACACACTAACACACACACTCACACACTCACACACACACTCACACACTAACACACAACAACACAACAACCGCCATTCGCCACTAAGTGGCGGTGACGTCACCACGACGCTTGTGCCAGGCCATGTGCACCTTGAGGCCACGTGAAGTGTCGAACGCCCGCTGGCAGGAGGTCACGGGGCAGACCCAGGTGCCACGGGTCGACTGACTGAGATGACTGGCTGATGCACCACCTGTGCCCCCTACTGTGACAACCTGCTGTGCTTTAGCCACCCGGCGCTACGCTCGTTGTTGTGAGCGTCGCTCCTCCCCCCTCCGTTGTTGTTGGAGGGCGACTGCCTCCAACTGCCCAGTAGCGTCCTTCACGAGCCTCCTCCACAGAGGCCGATCTTGACACCGCTGGTACCAGTCATCGGCAAGTCCACTCAGCTCCACGTCCTCCTGTACCACATCACTCCATCTCTTCCCTAGCCCGTGCCGCGCCCATTTAGCCCCCTCGATCCGGCCGAACAAAAGCTGTTTCGGCATGTGGTGACTGGGCATGTGGGTTACATGACCCAGCCAACGCAGCCTTGCCTGACAGAGGAGCTCACCGATGGGACCATGCCCAGATCTTTCAAGGATTTGTGAGCTCCTCACATAATCCAACCTGGTTAAACCCAGGATGGATCGTAGGCAGGCCAGCTTAAATGTTTCTAACCGGCGAAGATGTTCCATTAGGGGGGTCCACGTTTCGCATGCGTAGAGAAGGGAGGGAATGACCGTGGCCGAGAAGACCTGAAGCTTAGTGCGGAGCGACAGACAAGGTAGCTTCCACACAGCGTTACGCAACCGATGAGAAGATATTGCCGCTCGACTGATTCGGAGTGAGACCTCTGCTGTTAAACTGGAACCGGTCATAAGGTATGGGAAACTCTCCACTCTCTCCACAACTGCCCATCACCGATTGGGAGTTGTGGGGGTGGAGTGTCCGATGGTACAAAATACCCAGGCAGGTGCTTAGTTTTGGTGGGGCTGATGGTAAGGCCCATCTCTTAGTAGCACGCTCCAGTCTCAGCAGCAGCATCTCCAACTCTTCCTCTGAATGAGCAGCTATTACCAAATTACTGACATACATAACGTGGTTGAGCAATAGGGAGCCATCCCTTGACCGCACCCGGGCATCGATCAGCCTCCCATTATATCTGTACCATATGGAGATTCCCCTGGTACAGCAATTGAAGGCTTCACGAACTTCGTGGTCAAAATAGATGTTAAATAATGTGGGAGCCAGAGGACATCCCTGTCGCACCCCAAGGTGTACAGGGAATGGCTCTAACTCCCGGCCACGTAGTTTTACCCGGGCCCGCTCACCATCATGAAGGTCCTTAATGATCTTGAGCAGAGGGTCAGGTACTCCAAAAGCACGAAGAACAACCCAGAGCTCAGGCCTACTGATGGTATCATAGGACTTGACCAGGTCTATAAAGCAGAGATGTACATCTTGTTGGAATTCCCTACACCTCTGCTGTAGCAAACGGATAGAAAATATGCCGTTTGTGCAGGACCGCCCTTTCCTGAAACCGCATTGGGGCTCTTCAAGCCTCTCCTCAGCGTGCCTGGCAAGGCGATGTTGAATAATCCTTGGCAGGACCTTTCCCAGCACACTGAGGAGTGAGATGCCCCTGTAGTGTTACAGTCTGTGCGGTCCACCTTCTTAAAGAGGGAGACCACCAGGGCATTCTTCCAGTCCTACGGAACCCGTCCAGTGGTCCAGACTGTTGTTATGATGTCATGTAGGGCCGTTTGTGCACAAACGCCACCCTCCCTCAGCATTTCGTTTGAGAGATCATCTCTGCCCGGTGCCTTTCATGGTCTCAGACTCTGGATCGCCTTCAGTACTTCCTCAACAGATGGCAACTCAGCCAGCCACTCACAGGGGGTGAATTCTTCCAATATTTGAGGCACCACAGCCTCAGTAGGGTGATCCCCACTTTGTCCCACGTTGTTATCCAGGCTGAGGGATGTCCCCTCTCCCAGGACCTCACATAAATGCTAAGCAAATCTGCAATCCTGTTCCTGGGGGTCGGAGATTGGATCACCCTAATGATGGTAAAAGGTGTGGCGCTTTAGGTTACTTTTTAATGGAATTAAATAGCGATTTGTGATCGTGGGCCATTGAGTCAGACTCCATCTCCTCAGCAACCCGTGTACACCACCCTTCCTTGCAGCGCCTCACGGCTCTCGGAACCTCCGATCAAAGGCTGCGGTAAGCCTCCTCATTCTCCGACGTGGGATTCTGTAGCCGATGAGAGTAGGCCGGTCGCTTGTTCTCAGCCATCCTGAACACCTCCTCTGTCAGCCAGGGTCTCTGGGGAGGTCTGGACCACGTACCCAAAGCAGCCAATGCAGCTGCCTGAGTCACAGTCCTAAACGTCGCCCATTTACCCTCGACATTTGGAGGAGTGGGGGACGATGCCAACCCCAACCACAAGCGATGATGAAATTCTCGCTTGCAACTTTCATCAGCTAGCTGAGACCATGCCACTAAGGGATTTATTTGGGTCCTGGGTGTACACCCACCACCAGAGTGGAAGAATGGCAGGCGCATCTTACAGATGACAAGTCGATGGTCAGTGGGCAGATCAGCTCCACAGTAGGTCCTGGTGTCAATGACATGGGCCTGCATCCGCTGTTCCGTAACTATGTAGTCCAGCAAATGTTCTTGCTTGGATCCGGCATGCATCCATGATGTTGTGTGGATGCACCGATGCCGGAACAGCGTGTTGGTAATTGCAAGCCCATGGGCTGCACAAAAAAATCTAGCAGCCTCCTGCCGTTGTTATTGAGCTGATCTGGCCCATGCCCTCCAATCACTCCAGACCAGGTGCCAGCATCATGACCAACTCGGGCATTGAAGTCACCCAACATGATGACTCTATCCCCAGGTGCCACTTTAGCCATCACCTGTGACAGGAGGTCATAGAAGGCATCTTACTCATCGGCTTTGCCTGCATCCCTCCACGGATGTTCGTCTTCGGTGGAGGCATAAGTAACCACGACCACCACTCCTCGCCTCCGGTTGATGAGAAGGCGAGCCCAAAGTAGCCTGGGGCTTTCAGCTTCCCACACCTCACCACCACGCTCCTATGCCCCCTTCATTATTTTGTTCAGAAGAAGAGCCATTCCCTGTTGTTTGGCAGTCTCCTGCCCCGAGAAGAGGACTGTTCACCCCTCATGGTGGCAGGAGCCAGAGCCGGTCCACCGGACCTCCTGAATACCACAGAGATCCAGGCAGTACCGGTCCAGCTCCCGACAGAGGAGTGGCAGCCTCTCCTCCGCAGTGAGAGTTCGAACATTCCACGTGGCCACTCGTAGTGGCTTTTCGTTGTTTCTGGAGGAGCCCCGAGGGTAAGGACTCAGTCTCATGGCTCCGCCAAATGGGGTTTGGCCATGAGACGTCATAGACGCCTGGCTCCCCGGCACAAGCTAATTAATTAAACATTCCCGTCGTGGTTTAGCGGTAATTAATTGAAGGTGGAGGGGTTACCAGCCCCTCGCACCCGTCCAGAGCCCCCTTTTGGCCGCTGTGGTGGTCACAAACGCCATGAGGGGAAAGGCCAATCGGAATTGGCCCTCCCCCCACAGCACTGCCCACGACAGCGTTGCCCGCCCGGCACCACGAGGAGGTAAGGGGTTCATATTCTTGGATATTTCGGTAAAGTCATGTAGAAGGGAAACAATAAAATAATAAAAATATTAAACAATACAATTCTCACGACGTTTCGACTGCAACATAAGCAATCATTATTAGGTATGGAAACCATAGCAAGAAAATTTGAAAAGTGCTGTGGTTTTCACACCTGATGATGATTGCTTGTGTTGCAGTCGAAACGTCGTGAGAATTGTATTGTTTTATATGTTTATTATTTTATTGTTTCCCTTCTATGTGACTTTACCGAAAGAACCAAGAATATGAATCCCTGCAGCCACGAAAGCTTTAAATAAAAAAAAGATAGGGGGTTGTTTTCCAGACACACAGAATCCACACACACACATACAAATCACTCACACAAACCACACACACAAACCACACACACACACAAACTACACACACACACACAAATAACACACACACAAACCACACACACACAAATCACTCACAGAAACTACACACACACAAACTACACACACACAAACCACTCACACAAACAAACCACTCACACAAACAAACCACACACACTCACACAAACCACACACACACAAACCACACACACACACAAACCACACACACACAAATCACACACACACACAAACCACACACACACACACACAAACCACACACACACACAAACCACACACACACAAACCACACACACACACACACACCACACACACACACACCACACACACACAAACCAAACACACAAACCACACACACAAACCACACACACACACCACACACACACACACCACCACAACACAAACCACACACACAAAAACCACACACACAAACCACAAACACAAACCACACACACAAACCACACACACACAAACCACACACACACACACCACACACACACAAACCACACACACACACAAACCACACACACACACACAAACCACACACACACACACACAAACCACACATACACCACACACACACACCACACAAACCACACACACACAAACCACACACACACACACAAATCACACACCACACAAACCACACACACACAAACCACACACACACAAACCACACACACACACAAACCACACACCACACAAACCACACACACACAAACCACACACACACAAACCACACACACACACACAAACCACACACACACACACACACCACACACACACAAACCAAACACACAAACCACACACACAAACCACACACACACACCACACACACACACACCACCACAACACAAACCACACACACAAAAACCACACACACAAACCACACACACAAACCACACACACAAACCACACACACACAAACCACACACACACACACCACACACACACAAACCACACACACACACAAACCACACACACACACACAAACCACACACACACACACACAAACCACACATACACCACACACACACACCACACAAACCACACACACACAAACCACACACACACACACAAATCACACACCACACAAACCACACACACACAAACCACACACACACAAACCACACACACACACAAACCACACACCACACAAACCACACACACACAAACCACACACACACAAACCACACACACACACACAAACCACACACACACACACAAACCACACACCACACAAACCACACACCACACAAACCAAACACACAAACCACACACACACAAACCACACACACAAACCACACACACACAAACCACACACACACAAACCACACACACACACACAAACCACACACACACACCACACACACACAAACCACACAAACCACACACACACACCACACATACACACACAAACCACACACACACAAACCACACACACACACAAACCACACACACTCACACAAACCACACACACACAAACCACCACTCATACACAAACGCAACTGGAATTGAATTAAAAAGTGCTCCGATGCTGAGACATCATCGATGCTGAGACATCATCGATGTTGGGACATCATCGCCCGCTGCCTTCGACAGACGCGTCAAGAGCGAGCGAGTCAAACCGCGTCCATCAGTCTCCACATCCAACTTAAGGCCAGCCTCACCACCCGCTTAGCTTCCAGTCTCATCAGTCTCCACATCCAACTTAAGGCCAGCCTCACCACCCGCTTAGCTTCCAGTCTCATCAGTCTCCACATCCAACTTAAGGGCCTGCCTCACCACCCACTTAGCTTCCAGTCTCATCAGTCTCCACATCCAACTTGAGGCCAGCCTCACCACCCGCTTAGCTTCCGAGATCTCGACGGAATTCCCGCGCCATTTGGTCTTAGCCCCGGGGCGCACACGATCGAGCAACAACAGGTGACGTCGAGTGCCATCGATTGCTCTACAGCGATTGTTATTTGTGGGCCACGGCTAAAGATCAGTGGCGAGGACACCTGCTCGCCCGACCCGGTCTCACTCCCCACCACCTTCAGCAAACCCGCACGGAGCAAGCGCCGTTGAAGTCAGGGGGCCGGACGAGAGGGCCGTGGATTGCCTCCTTGAGTTTGCTCGGAGCGCGCGTCGCGTGAAGAGGTTCGAGGATTGAGCGCAAAGTGGCTGCCAAGTGGCAGTGCGTGTGCTGAGAGCGCTCCTCGCCCCCCCCCCCACCAACAGCAACTTGACCCAACAGTCTGTTAAGGCTATATGGGGGGGAGGGGGAGCTTTGTCTTCGCGTTAGTGAGTTCAGTGAGTGGGGAGCGGTGGCGCCGCTATGAACCCGGCCACCCGGGTTCGATTCCCGCTCACGGACAACACCGGTGACGATGATCAGAACCGGTCCTGCGCCTACCCTAGGTCGACTCAGCCTCAAATGAGTACCCGTAGCGCGGTGTGTGTAAAAAAACATCGCCAACGGGGAGACAAAGGCGGCCGGGCGTGGTGCTGGTCACCCACCCCGTCGCGTGCCGTGCCGGCTTTCATAGGCGCTCGCTAAGCAGCACTTGCCCCGACAGTCTGTTAAGGCTACACGGGGGATCTTTGTCTTTGTGTGAGTGTGGAGTGTAAGCAAGTGTGCGTGTGTCTGTGCGAGGAGTGTAGGCGGCGTGTGTGTTGGTTGGGTGGGGGGGGAGATTGTAAACACCGGGCCGCCTTTGTCTTGCCAGTACCGAGAGTCACACAGGGCCCTGGGAGACCCACAGGTTCGGTTCAAACATTCAAATCGAACTCAACCCTGCGAGCGCCGCAGGCACGCAAAGGCAAAGGTCCCCCGTATAGCCTTCAACAGACTGATGGGGCAAGTGCTGTGAGCGAGCACACGAGGGGGTGGGTGGCCAGCACCACGCCCGGCCGCCTTTGTCTCCCCAGTGGCGCTGTTTTTACACACCGCACCAGGTACTCGTTTGGGGCTCAGTCGACCTAGGGGAGGAGGCGCAGGGAGCGGTTCAGATCGTCGTCATCGGTTGCCCGTGAGCGGGAATCGGCTTGGGGTCGGAGCGCAGCGTTGCGCCGACTCGCTGGCACTAGGACCACTACCACCACTACCACTACTACCACACTACTACACCACTACCACACTACCACTACTACCACACCACTACCACCACTACCACCACTACCACACTACTACACCACTACCACACTACCACCACTACCACACCACTACCACCACTACCACACTACTACACCACTACCACACTACCACCACTACCACCCACTACCACCACTACCACACTACTACACCACTACCACACTACCACCACTACCACACCACTACCACCACTACCACACTACCACACCACTACCACACTACCACCACTACCACACCACTACCACCACTACCACACTACCACACCACTACCAGACTACCACCACTATCACACTACCACACCACTTCCACACTACCACCACTACCACCACTACCACTACCACCACTACCACACTACCACACCACTACCACCACTACCACCACTACCACTATCACCACTACCACCACTATCACTACCACCACTATCACACTACTACCACCACTACCACACTACTACCACTACCACCACACCACTACCACCACTACCACCACTACCACTACCACCACTACCACACCACTACCACACGACCACCACTACCACCACTACCACAACCACCACTACCACCACTACCACTACCACCATTATCACACTAGTACCACCACTACCACACTACCACTACCACCACTACCACCACTACCACACTACTACCACTACCACACTACTACCACTACCACACTACCACTACCACCACTACGACTACCACCACTACCACACTACTACCACTACCACACTACTACCACTACCACCACTACCACACTACTACCACTACCATCACCACCACTACCACCACTACCACCACTACCACTACCACCACTACCACCACTACCACACCACTACTACCACTACCACCACTACCACCACTACCACTACCATACTATTACCACTACCACACTACTACCACTACCACACCACTACCACTACCACCACTACCACCACTACCACCACTACCACTACCACACTACTACCACACCACTACCACCACTACCACTACCACCACTACCACACCACTACAACTACCACACTACTACCACTACCACACTACTACCACCACCACTACTACCACTACTACCACTACCACAACTACCACTACCACACCACTACCACACTACTACCTCTACCACCACTACCACCACTAGCACTACCACACGACTCCCACTACCACACTACTACCACTACCACACTACTACCACTGCCAGCACTACCACACCACTACAACCACTACCACTACCACCACTACCACCACTACCACACTACTACCACTACCACACTACTACCACTTCTACCACTACCACACTACTACCACTTCTTCCAATAACACACTACTACCATACCACTACCACCACTACCACCACTACCACACCACTACCACACTACTACCACTACCACACTACTACCACTACCACACCACCACTACTACCACTACCACACTAGTACCACTACCACACCACTACCACTACCACCACTACCACCACTACCACACTACCACCACTACCACACCACCACTACCACTACTACCACTACCACACCACTACTTCTACCACTACTACCATACTACCACCACTACCACCACTACCACACCACTACCACCACTACCACACCACTACAACCACTACCACACCACCACTACTACCACTACCACACTACTACCACTACTACCACCACCACACCACCACACCACCACTACTACCACTACCACACTACTACCACTACCACACTACTACCACTACCAATACTACCACCACTACCACACTACTACCACTACCACACTACTACCACTACCACACTACCGTCCCACCACCACTACCACACTACAACACCACTACCACTACTACCACACTACTACCACTACTACCACTACCACCACTACTACCACACTACTACCACTACCACACCACCACCACCACTACTACCACCACCACACCACCACACCACCACTACTGCCACTACCACACTACTACCACTACCACTACTACCACTACCACCACTACCACACTACTACCACTACAACACTACTACCACTACCACACTACCGTACCACCACCACTACCACTACCACACTACAACACCACTACCACTACCACCACCACTACCACACTACTACCACTACCCCACCACCACTACTCCCACTACCACACTACTACCACTACCACACTACTACCACTGCCAGCACTACCACACCACTACAACCACTACCACTACCACCACTACCACCACTACCACACTACTACCACTACCACACTACTACCACTTCTACCACTACCACACTACTACCACTTCTTCCACTACCACACTACTACCATACCACTACCACCACTACCACCACTACCACACCACTACCACACTACTACCACTACCACACTACTACCACTACCCCACCACCACTACTACCACTACCACACTAGTACCACTACCACACCACTACCACTACCACCACTACCACCACTACCACACTACCACCACTACCACACCACCACTACCACTACTACCACTACCACACCACTACTTCTACCACTACTACCATACTACCACCACTACCACCACTACCACACCACTACCACCACTACCACACCACTACAACCACTACCACACCACCACTACTACCACTACCACACTACTACCACTACTACCACCACCACACCACCACACCACCACTACTACCACTACCACACTACTACCACTACCACACTACTACCACTACCAATACTACCACCACTACCACACTACTACGACTACCACACTACTACCACTACCACACTACCGTCCCACCACCACTACCACACTACAACACCACTACCACTACTACCACACTACTACCACTACTACCACTACTACCACTACCACCACTACTACCACACTACTACCACTACCACACCACCACCACCACCACCACTACTACCACCACCACACCACCACACCACCACTACTACCACTACCACACTACTACCACTACCACTACTACCACTACCACCACTACCACACTACTACCACTACAACACTACTACCACTACCACACTACCGTACCACCACCACTACCACACTACAACACCACTACCACTACCACCACCACTACCACACTACTACCACTACCCCACCACCACTACTCCCACTACCACACTACTACCACTACCACACTACTACCACTGCCAGCACTACCACACCACTACAACTACTACCACTACCACCACTACCACCACTACCACACTACTACCACTTCTACTACTACCACACTACTACCACTTCTTCCACTACCACACTACTACCATACCACTACCACCACTACCACCACTACCACACCACTACCACACTACTACCACTACCACACTACTACCACTACCACACCACCACTACTACCACTACCACACTAGTACCACTACCACACCACTACCACTACCAATACTACTACCACTACCACACTACTACCACTACCACACTACTACCACTACCACACTACCGTCCCACCACCACTACCACACTACAACACCACTACCACTACTACCACACTACTACCACTACTACCACTACTACCACTACCACCACTACTACCACACTACTACCACTACCACACCACCACCACCACCACCACTACTACCACCACCACACCACCACACCACCACTACTACCACTACCACACTACTACCACTACCACTACTACCACTACCACCACTACCACACTACTACCACTACAACACTACTACCACTACCACACTACCGTACCACCACCACTACCACTACCACACTACAACACCACTACCACTACCACCACCACTACCACACTACTACCACTACCCCACCACCACTACTCCCACTACCACACTACTACCACTACCACACTACTACCACTGCCAGCACTACCACACCACTACAACCACTACCACTACCACCACTACCACACTACTACCACTTCTACCACTACCACACTACTACCACTTCTTCCACTACCACACTACTACCATACCACTACCACCACTACCACCACTACCACCACTACCACACCACTACCACACTACTACCACTACCACACTACTACCACTACCACACCACCACTACTACCACTACCACACTAGTACCACTACCACACCACTACCACTACCACCACTACCACCACTACCACACTACCACCACTACCACACCACCACTACCACTACTACCACTACCACACCACTACTTCTACCACTACTACCATACTACCACCACTACCACCACTACCACACCACTACCACCACTACCACACCACTACAACCACTACCACACCACCACTACTACCACTACTACCACTACCACACTACTACCACTACTACCACCACCACACCACCACACCACCACTACTACCACACTACTACCACTACCACACTACTACCACTACCAATACTACCACCACTACCACACTACTACCACTACCACACTACTACCACTACCACACTACCGTCCCACCACCACTACCACTACCACACTACAACACCACTACCACTACTACCACACTACTACCACTACTACCACTACCACCACTACTACCACACTACTACCACTACCACACCACCACCACCACTACTACCACCACCACACCACCACACCACCACTACTACCACTACCACACTACTACCACTACCACTACTACCACTACCACCACTACCACACTACTACCACTACAACACTACTACCACTACCACACTACCGTACCACCACCACTACCACACTACAACACCACTACCACTACCACCACCACTACCACACTACTACCACTACCCCACCACCACTACTACCACTACCACACCACCACCACTACCACACCACCACCACTACCACTACTACACCACACCACTACCAATCTACTACCACTACCACACTACTACCACTACCACACCACCACTACTACCACTACTACCACACCACCACTACTACCACTACTACCACACCACCACTACTACCACTACTACCACACCACCACCACACCACCACTACTACCACTACTACACTACCGTACCACCACCACTATCCACTATCACACCACTACCACCACTACCACCACTACCACCACTACTACACCACCACCACTACCACCACTACCACACCACCACCACACCACCACTACCACACCACCACTACCACCACTACCACCACCACACCACCACTACGACACCACCACTACTACCACACCACCACTACCACACCACCACTACCACTACTACCATACCACCACCACTACTACCACACCACCACTACCACACTACCACCACTACCAAACCACCACCACTACCACCACCACCACTTCCCCCCCACCACCACCACACGCTGGCCGGGGTTCAGCGAGAGGGGTAAAACACCATCACAGGCACGCTGATGCTTTGTCATGCTGATGGTGGTGGTGGTTGTGGGGGTGGTGGTGGTGGTGGCTGCTGCTGCTGCTGCTGCTCTTTCTTTTAAACCTCGCACGACTCTTCTTGTGGGTGAGCACAAAGGAGCCCGAGAGCGTTCACTCACCCCCCACTACCCCCACCCCCCACCACCACCACTACCCTCACCACCACCACCACCCCCCACTACCCCCACCCCCCACCACCACCACCCACCACTACCCTCACCACCACCACCACCCACCACTACCCCCACCACCCACCACCACCACCACCACCCACCACTACCCTCACCACCCACCACTACCCCCACCACCCACTACCACCACCACCACCACCACCACCCACCACCACCACCACCCACCACTACCCCCACCACCCACCACCACCACCACCACACCCACCACCACCCACCACTACCCCCACCACCACAACCCACCACCACTACCCACCACCACCACTACTCACCACTACCACCACCACCCACCACCACCACTACCCACCACCACCCACCACTACCCCCACCCCCCACCACCACCCCCCACCCCCCACCACCACCACCCCCCACTACCCCCACCACCCACCACCACCCACCACTACCCCCACCACCCACCACCACCCCCCACCCCCCACCACCACCACCCCCCACTACCCCCACCACCCACCACCACCCACCACTACCCCCACCACCCACCACCCCCACTACCCCCACTACCCCCACCACCCACCACTACCCTCACCACCCACCACTACCCCTACCCTCACCACCCACCACTACCCTCACCACCCACCACTACCCCCACCATCCACCACCACCCCCCACTACCCCCACCACCCACCACCACCCACCACCACCCACCACCACCCACCACCACCCACCACCACCCACCACCACCCACCACCACCCACCACCCCCCACTACCACCCACCACTACCCCCACCACCCCCCACTACCCCCCACTACCACCCACCATTACCCCCACTACCCCCCACTACCACCCACCATTACCCCCACTACCCCTCACTATCCCCCACTATCCCCACCACCTCTCACTACCACCACCCCCCACCACTACCACCCACCACTACCCCCCACTACCCCCCACTACCACCCACCGCTACCCCCACCACCCCCCACTACCCCCCACTACCACCCACCACTACCGCTACCACCCACCACCCCCACCACCACTACCACCACTACCCCTACCACCCACCACTACCCCCACCACCCCCACCACCCACGGACGAGTTCAGATAATTGTCACTGGTGTTGGCCGTGAGCAGGAATCGAACCTGGGTCGCCAGGTTCGTAGCGCAGCGTAGCGCTACCCGCTACACTACCACTCCCCGCAGTGACACACAGTGACACACACACAGACACACAGTGACACACACACAGACACACAGTGACACACACACACACACAGTGACACACACACCCTACAACCATTAAAACAATGAATGCAATGCTTTCGAGTTTCCTGGCTGGCTACTGGCTGGGCTCCTCTCCACCACCAACAAAAGTTCCATGACAAAAACACGTGAAGAGGTATTACTCTTTCTGGAAATACAACAGGAGGTGGGTGTTAAGATGCAAAGCAGCGTCTGCATTAACCACACGTGCTTGTGGCAAAAACACGTGTTAGAGGTGTGACGGGAGGGGGGACACGCGGTTGTAGGGCAGTGGCTACAACCACGTCCGCTACGGACCACCCTGGGGGGCTGTGGGGGATGCTGGGATCCCTCCCGAGCCCCGCCCCTGAGTGGGGAACGGTATAACAGGTGGGACCCTGGGTGCTGGGAGGCAGTTCGACTCGAGCAAGATGAAGCACCGGTGAAGAGAGAAGACCGACTAGCCGGGCCCTGGAGCTCCCTTGATCCGCTGTCCTTGTTGAGGGCCGGGCAAGGCAAGCCAGGGGGTGCGACCCCAGAACCGCGAGGGCCGATGTCCTTCTGAGGGCCGGGCTCATGTGGCCGGTGGTCGGGGCCTGCGCCTTGGCTGGGCCAAGTCAGGTAGCCTCCCTTGGAGCCCTTAGCGGAGGACCCGGGAGCGTAGGTGGATAGGCAGATAGCCTAGGGTTATATCCCAGAATAGTACGGGTGAAGGGGCCGTCACCCCTTCAAGTATTGTACGTTGCCCTGTGCTGAGTTATAATAAATACGTGTTGCCTCTAAGAGCAGTCTCCGACGTCGTTAAGCCACTACACATGCAAACAAGCATGCTCTGATAATCCACAGAGGTTTTCTTTGTGGGTTGGAAATATAAATGCGTCGTTAAACCATGCCAATTCGTTACTAGTTCAGCACACAACGATGTGTTGTCTGTTGCCTGATGATGCCGGTTGTAATTACCGGCAAAAACGTCGAATTGTAAACGTTGTTGTGGGTTTACTCTCCAACACATCACCGGTTAGTGCTGAACTAGTAACTAACGCTCACGTTGTGTTGACGTGGACAAACCTCACTTATTCACTGCATCGGGTAGTGGCGGGTTTTAACGACACATATTAACGCGATCTTACCCCCCGCCCCCCCTCCCCCCCCCACAATAAAAAGTCTTATGGATAATATTTGTTGCGACAGCTTCCTGCTAGGTGTTAAACTGCTCTGATGAGAAACGAATCGTCTTCGAAACGGAGTGGCTGCTGCTGCTGCTGCTGCTGATGGGCCGAATGTAGCTGGGTAACTGGCTGCACGGGATTTGCCATTTGAAGCAATTGGCGGGATCCCGGGGTCCCATCACTGCCCCGGGGTGGGAAAAACCCGCGTAGCGACACGAGTCTTGCTGCCTTACCGACAACAACAAAACTAGCGGTCAATCGATCGGCCTCGTCGAGAGCTACTCGGGGCACTAAGTTTCGTAAAAAGTTGAAAAATTACACAAACACGTTAAATTCACCGAATGGGGGTGGCATTGGGGCTCGCCTTGGCGAAGAAGCTGAGGATCGACGGCTGACCAGGAGGGCGTCGCCGTCGCCGCGCGCGACTGCGGCGGACGCCCCCCCGGGGCTCGCGTTTGGCCGGTGGGGTGGCGCCCATCGTGTCGATCGCCGCCTGCTGCTGCTGCTGCTGCTGCCGCGAGTCTGGGCGGGCGGTGCATTGCTGTCGGGGTCACGAGTGGGCGGACTGAAAAATAATAATAATAATTATTGACCTGATTTTTGCGGGACCCCGGGGTCCCGCCAAATGATTCATTTGAACAAAGACACATTGAGTTGAGTAGGAGACGATGAAAGACGACGTCGCTTGGCGATTTTTAATAATCATTAAAAAGATATCCTACACCGGACGGGGTTTGGAGTCGCGAATACAGAAGACTGAGCACGTGTTAGCATGTAGGATGGCCGAAAGTCGGCACACAGGGTCCCCTATATTTAACTTAACTCACGTACTTGCATTTGATTATATTCTTTGGTTTTATTCGGTAAAGTCACGTAGGTAAATTAAAACAAAATAAAAGAAAATCACGAGGTTTCGGAGGCAACACAAGCTTCCGTCTTCAGGTGGAAAAGTCAACGCAGAATATCTGTGTCAGGAGCACAATTCAGAGACCGGGATTATAAACAGGTTAAGGGAGGGGGGAGGAGTCAGTAAGGGGGAGTGAGTGGGTGGGATGGCCGGGCTACGCATCCTGTTGAAAGAATGCTGTGGGTAACACCCACTTCTCAAAGCTCACATCAAAGGGCTCCCCAATGCGAGCTCACATCAAAGCGCTCACATCAAAGCGCCCCTATGAGCTCACATCAAAGGGCTCCCTGATTCGAGCTCCTGTGAACGCGATCAAAGGGCTGTGCAAAAAAATAAAAGGCAGCTAACGTTTGACTTGATTTATAACATCTTTCCAGTGATTACTTAATTTGAAACCATCCTCTTGGTTGAAGTTGTGTCTGTGTTTGTAAATCTGGATGGCCTCGTGGACAAATCTCTTGGTTCTATTCGGTAAAGTCACGTTGGTAAAAAAATAAAACAACAAAAATCACGACGTTTCGGCCACAACACAAGCGGCCTTCATCAGGTGAAGGGACCAGGCTGTCTCGAGGACAGTGCTGGAGTGAAACACAGCCACGCTCAGACCGCAACCTTTAAGCTGTGTGCGAGGAAACAAGGTGCCTTGACAAAGGAATTAGCATAAAAAAAATAGCATTTGATTGGCCGACTTAGCATGATGAACGGTGTAGAGGTGGTGTACATGCGGGTGAAGATGCCGGTTGGCGAGGGGGGGAAGGGGGAGTTTACCTATTGATGGTGTGAAAAGGGAATTTTTAAGAGTTGCGAAAGTTTGGGGTACCACTACTTGAAAAATATGACCCTACCAATAGCCTAGCGATAAAAACCAACAAGATCATCACAAGTTCGACCTCCCTAATCGACCCAACTAAACGTCCCTCCCTAAAACCTTCTGCTGCAAGACCCCCTAGATTATATGGTCTTCCCAATATTCATAAAGTAGGCACCCCACTACGACCCATCGTATCCACGATCAACTCCCCTACCTATAAGCTAGCCCGTTTT
Organism: Petromyzon marinus; assembly: GCF_010993605.1. Taxonomy (NCBI): domain Eukaryota; kingdom Metazoa; phylum Chordata; class Hyperoartia; order Petromyzontiformes; family Petromyzontidae; genus Petromyzon; species Petromyzon marinus. The sequence goes on along the minus strand of NC_046127.1, from coordinate 7,413,292 downwards.
CTGTCAGATACCTTGCTGCCTTTCACTGGCAAGACCGCCTCAGCAGTACTTAACTCAGCCCAATTGGTCTCTATGGTCAAAGACGTTGTACTGTCCCCTGACAATATCCTTGTCAGCTTCGATGTGGTCTCTTTGTTCACCAAGGTCCCAGTACCTGATACCATTGAAATAATTGAAAATTTGGTCCAACATGGACTAGACCCCGATACACCTGCACTGGTTAGGCACTGCCTCAACAATACCTACTTTATTGGAATGGCTCCTTCTACAAACAAAATGAGGGTACCCCCATGGGATCCCCCTTGTCACCAGTGGTAGCCAATATTTTCATGGAGAAATTTGAATCAGACGCCATCCAGACTTCCACCCTCAGACCTTCCCTGTGGAAGAGATATGTGGATGACACTTTCGTCATTTGGCCACATGGCCTCCCAGCTCTGAACCTTTTCCTACACCACATCATTTCCAGACATCCCGCCATCAAATTCACCATGGAAGTGGAGAAAGATGGCAAGCTACCATTCTTAGATGTTCTGTTCGAGAGGAGACCTGATGGCTCATTGGGGCATTCTGTCTAAAGGAAACCCACCCACACAGATTCCTACTTGAAATCTGATTCCCACCACCACCCAGCCCAAAATAATTATCTCATCAAAACTTTATACCATAGGGCTCATTGCATTTCGGACCAACACCACCTGACCAGTGAATTAAAACATGTACACCTGGCCCTCAAAAGGAATGGATACTCTGACCGTACCATCCGCCAAGCTGTTTCTCCCTCCATACAGAAACAACCACTTGATACTCCGGTCAAAACCATCACACTACCATATATAGCAGGCGTTACTAAAAAGATTCCCAAAATTCAAAACAAACACAAGATCCAGGTCCGGTTCAATACAGTACACAAAATTCGTGATCTGATCCCATCCGTGAAGGATGTCATTCCTGACTTACAGTACCCCGGGGTTTACAAATTGAGTTGTACCTGCGGTGATTGCTATATCGGGGAGACAAAGCGACATGTCTCTGGCCGAATTCGCGAGCACAAATCGGATTTGAAACACGGCAGAACGAATTCTTCTGCCGTAGCTCATCACTGTTACAACGCTGTGGGTGATCACGATATAATTTTCTCCGATACCAAGGTTCTTTGCAAACCCACGGGTTTTTATCAGAGATTTGTTCACGAGGCAATTCAGATCTACAAACACAATTTCAACCGAGAAGATGGTTTCAAATTAAGCAACCATTGGAAAGATGTTCTAAATCGAACCAAACATTAAACTAATTTTCAATGGTACAGTATATTTTTCAAGTAGTGGTACCCCACACCATCAATAGGTAAACTCCCCCTTCCCCCCCTCGCCAACCGGCATCTTCACCCGCATGTACACCACCTCTACACCGTTCATCATGCTAAGTCGGCCAATCAAATGCTAATTTTTATGCTAATTCCTTTGTCAAGGCACCTTGTTTCCTCGCACACAGCTTAAAGGTCGCGGTCTGAGCGTGGCTGTGTTTCACTCCAGCGCTGTCCTCGAGACAGCCTGGTCCCTTCACCTGATGAAGGCTGCTTGTGTTGTGGCCGAAACGTCGTGATTTTTGTTGTTTTATTTTTTTACCCACGTGACTTTACCGAATCGAACCAAAGAGAATGTAAATAGTCAACCCCTCTAAGTGTTTATAGCTACTCGTGGTGGTCACCACCCTTAGTCGTTATCAAGTTAAGTAAAGAGTTACCTGTTGTTGGAGTTAGTGAATAAACGTGTTGCTTCCAAGATCAAGTGTGCGCCTCAAGTGTAAAGATTACAGCTGTAAAGATTACAGCTGTAAATATTATTAATAGATAATAATAATGAAGCAAATATGTATTAGTAATGTAGATATGTATTAATAATGATAACAGATAAAACATTAACGGAATAAACATACAATTATTTTATGCTTGTGTTAAGCTGTACTACCCGGCTTCGCCCGGGACTTGGATCCACCATGCCCGGCCGCGTTTGTCTCCCCAGTGCCGATGTTCACACACCACAGCAGTTACTCGTTTGAGGCTGAATCGACCTAGGGGAGGCCCAGGACCGGTTAAAATAATCGTCACCGGTGGTGACCGTGAGCGGGAATCGAACTCGGGTCGCCGGGTTCGTAGCGCAGCGTAGCGCTAACCACTACACTACCGCTCCCCACACACAGACACAGATACACACACAGATACACACAGATACACACACAGACAGATACACACACAGACACACACACAGACACACACACAGATACACACACAGATACACACACAGATACACACACACACACAGACACACACACAGACAAACAGACACACACACAGACAGCGTGCTAACCACTACACTACAATGCGTTACGCTTCCACATGCGCGGGTCACGTGACAGATTTGACGTCACAGGTCACTTGCCGTGTAAAAATTGAAGCATTATTGAGCTCGGCCCCCCCCCCCCCGGTAAAAAAATAAACCAAAAGTGTATTTTTATATTTTTTGCATGGTGTACAGTCTGGAAAGTACCCACATGTTTGTTGCATGTCGGGAAGTACGCTAAACATTTTTTTAGCAGACACACATAATCACAACTCTGCCTTCTATATATATGGAGACTATCATACAAAAACCCCATGTGTCCTGACTTTTGGTCCACCCTGTATATGGTCATGAATGCCTTATATATACACACCTAAGGGTTTGTAGAAATAGTACACGTATATACACTATATATGGCGGATCATGGGCCGAAACGTCACCTAAACAGGATGTGTCATTGACGAGTTGTGTGATGGTTGTTTAATCTCCTGGACGCATGTAAACATCTCCGACGACAACCAACAAGCAGGTTACCTTTTACACACAGAGAACAAGCAGGTTACCTTCTACACACAGACACACAGGGAACAAGCAGGTTACCTTCTACACTCAGACACACAGAGAACAAGCAGGTTACCTTCTACACACAGACACACAGAGAACAAGCAGGTTACCTTCTACACACAGACACACAGAGAACAAGCAGGTTACCTTCTACACTCAGACACACAGAGAACAAGCAGGTTACCTTGTACACACAGACACACAGAGAACAAGCAGGTTACCTTCTACACACAGACACACAGAGAACAAGCAGGTTACCTTCTACACACAGACACACAGACACACAGCAGGTTACCTTCTACACACAGACACACAGAGAACAAGCAGGTTACCTTCTACACACAGACACACAGGGAACAAGCAGGTTACCTTCTACACACAGACACACAGTAGGTTACCTTCTACACACAGACACACAGAGAACAAGCAGGTTACCTTCTACACAGAGACACACAGGGAACAAGCAGGTTACCTTCTACACACAGACACACAGAGAACAAGCAGGTTACCTTCTACACTCAGACACACAGAGAACAAGCAGGTTACCTTGTACACTCAGACACACAGGGAGCAAGCAGGTTACCTTCTACACTCAGACACACAGGGAACAAGCAGGTTACCTTCTACACACAGACACACAGAGAACAAGCAGGTTACCTTCTACACTCAGACACACAGAGAACAAGCAGGTTACCTTGTACACTCAGACACACAGGGAGCAAGCAGGTTACCTTCTACACACAGACACAGACACACAGCAGGTTACCTTCTACACACAGACACACAGAGAACAAGCAGGTTACCTTCTACACACAGACACACAGACACACAGCAGGTTACCTTCTACACACAGACACACAGGGAACAAGCAGGTTACCTTCTACACTCAGACACACAGGGAGCTAGCAGGTTACCTTCTACACACAGACACACAGAGAACAAGCAGGTTACCTTCTACACACAGACACACAGACACACAGCAGGTTACCTTCTACACACAGACACACAGGGAACAAGCAGGTTACCTTCTACAGACACACAGACACACAGCAGGTTACCTTCTACACACAGACACACAGGGAACAAGCAGGTTACCTTCTACACTCAGACACACAGGGTGCTATCAGGTTACCTTGTACACACAGACACACAGCAGGTTACCTTCTACACTCAGACACACAGGGAACAAGCAGGTTACCTTCTACACACAGACACACAGGGAACAAGCAGGTTACCTTCTACACACAGACAGAGAGAACAAGCAGGTTACCTTCTACACACAGACACACAGCAGTTTACCTTGTACAAACAGACACACAGGGAACAAGCAGGTTACCTTCTACACACAGACACACATAGAACAAGCAGGTTACCTTCTACACACAGACAGGGAGCTAGCAGGTTACCTTCTACACTCAGACACACAGGGAACAAGCAGGTTACCTTCTATACACAGACAGGGAATAAGCAGGTTACCTTCTACACACAGAAACACAGAGAACAAGCAGGTTACCTTTTACACACAGACACACAGGGAGCAAGCAGGTTACCTTCTACACACAGACACACAGAGAACAAGCAGGTTACCTTCTATACACAGACACACAGCAGGTTATCTTCTACACACAGACACAGGGAACAAGCAGGTTACCTTCTACACACAGACACACAGGGAACAAGCAGGTTACCTTCTACACACAGACACACAGGGAACAAGCAGGTTACCTTCTACACTCAGACACACAGGGAACAAGCAGGTTACCTTCTACACACAGACACACAGGGAGCAAGCAGGTTACCTTCTACACACAGACACACAGAGAACAAGCAGGTTACCTTCTACACACACACACACAGAGAACAAGCAGGTTACCTTCTACACACAGACACACAGAGAACAAGCAGGTTACCTTCTACAGACAGACACACAGGGAACAAGCAGGTTACCTTCTACACACAGATAAACAGAGAACAAGCAGGTTACCTTCTACACACAGACACACAGGGAGCAAGCAGGTTACCTTCTACACACAGACACACAGCAGGTTACCTTCTACACACAGACACAGGGAACAAGCAGGATACCTTCTACACACAGACACACAGAGAACAAGCAGGTTACCTTCTAAACACAGACACACAGGGAACAAGCAGGTTACCTTCTACACACAGACACACAGAGAACAAGCAGGTTACCTTCTACACTCAGACACACAGGGAGCTAGCAGGTTACCTTCTACACACAGACACACAGGGAGCTAGCAGGTTACCTTCTACACTCAGACACACAGGGAGCAAGCAGGTTACCTTCTACACACAGACACACATCAGGTTACCTTCTACACACAGACACACAACAGGTTACCTTCTACACACAGACACACAACAGGTTACCTTCTACACACAGACACACAGCAGGTTACTTTCTACACACAGACACACAGGGAACAAGCAGGTTACCTTCTACACACAGACACACAGCAGGTTACCTTCTACACACAGACACACAGACACACAGCAGGTTACCTTCTACACACAGACAGGGAGCAAGCAGGTTACCTTCTAGACACAGACACACAGAGAACAAGCAGGTTACCTTCTACACACAGACACACAGGGAACAAGCAGGTTACCTTCTACACACAGACACAAAGGGAACAAGCAGGTTACCTTCTACACACAGACACACAGGGAGCAAGCAGGTTACCTTCTACACACAGACACAAAGGGAACAAGCAGGTTACCTTCTACACACAGACACACAGGGAACAAGCAGGTTACCTTCTACACACAGACACAGGGAACAAGCAGGTTACCTTCTACACACAGACACACAGGGAACAAGCAGGTTACCTTCTACACACAGACACACAGGGAACAAGCAGGTTACCTTCTACACACAGACACACAGGGAACAAGCAGGTTACCTTCTACACTCAGACACACAGAGAACAAGCAGGTTACCTTGTACACACAGACACACAGAGAACAAGCAGGTTACCTTCTACACACAGACACACAGAGAACAAGCAGGTTACCTTCTACACACAGACACACAGCAGGTTATCTTCTACACACAGACACAGGGAACAAGCAGGTTACCTTCTACACACAGACACACAGGGAACAAGCAGGTTACCTTCTACACACAGACACACAGGGAACAAGCAGGTTACCTTCTACACACACACACACAGAGAACAAGCAGGTTACCTTCTACACACAGACACACAGCAGGTTACCTTCTACACACAGACACACAGAGAACAAGCAGGTTACCTTCTACACACACACACAGAACAAGCAGGTTACCTTCTACACACAGACACACAGAGAACAAGCAGGTTACCTTCTACAGACAGACACACAGGGAACAAGCAGGTTACCTTCTACACACAGACACACAGAGAACAAGCAGGTTACCTTCTACACACAGACACACAGGGAGCAAGCAGGTTACCTTCTACACACAGACACACAGCAGGTTACCTTCTACACACAGACACAGGGAACAAGCAGGTTACCTTCTACACACAGACACACAGAGAACAAGCAGGTTACCTTCTAAACACAGACACACAGGCAACAAGCAGGTTACCTTCTACACACAGACACACAGAGAACAAGCAGGTTACCTTCTACACTCAGACACACAGGGAGCTAGCAGGTTACCTTCTACACACAGACACACAGGGAGCTAGCAGGTTACCTTCTACACTCAGACACACAGGGAGCAAGCAGGTTACCTTCTACACACAGACACACATCAGGTTACCTTCTACACACAGACACACAACAGGTTACCTTCTACACACAGACACACAACAGGTTACCTTCTACACACAGACACACAGCAGGTTACTTTCTACACACAGACACACAGGGAACAAGCAGGTTACCTTCTACACACAGACACACAGCAGGTTACCTTCTACACACAGACACACAGACACACAGCAGGTTACCTTCTACACACAGACAGGGAGCAAGCAGGTTACCTTCTACACACAGACACACAGAGAACAAGCAGGTTACCTTCTTCACACAGACACACAGGGAACAAGCAGGTTACCTTCTACACACAGACACAAAGGGAACAAGCAGGTTACCTTCTACACACAGACACACAGGGAGCAAGCAGGTTACCTTCTACACACAGACACAAAGGGAACAAGCAGGTTACCTTCTACACACAGACACACAGGGAGCAAGCAGGTTACCTTCTACACACAGACACACAGGGAGCAAGCAGGTTACTTTCTACACACAGACACAAAGGGAACAAGCAGGTTACCTTCTACACTCAGACACACAGAGAACAAGCAGGTTACCTTCTACACACAGACACACAGGGAACAAGCAGGTTACCTTCTACACACAGACACACAGGGAACAAGCAGGTTACATTCTACACACAGACACACAGGGAACAAACAGGTTACCTTCTACACACAGGGAACAAGCAGGTTACCTTCTACACACAGACACACAGGGAACAAGCAGGTTACCTTCTACACACAGACACACAGGGAACAAGCAGGTTACCTTCTACACACAGACACACAGAGAGCAAGCAGGTTACCTTCTACACACAGACACAAAGGGAACAAGCAGGTTACCTTCTACACACAGACACACAGGGAGCAAGCAGGTTACCTTCTACACACAGACACAAAGGGAACAAGCAGGTTACCTTCTACACACAGACACACAGGGAACAAGCAGGTTACCTTCTACACACAGACACAAAGGGAACAAGCAGGTTACCTTCTACACACAGACACACAGGGAACAAGCAGGTTACCTTCTACACACAGACACACAGGGAACAAGCAGGTTACCTTCTACACACAGACACACAGGGAACAAGCAGGTTACCTTCTACACACAGACAGACATGGAGCTGCCACAGTCGTGGTGGAGCTCGAGGGGGGTGGGTGGTCAGCGCCACGCCCGGCCGCCTTCGTCTCCCCAGTGTGCGGCGTTTACTGCACACCGCACCGGGTTACCCATTTGAGGCCGAGTCGACCTAGGGGAGGCCCGGGACCGGTTCTGATAATCGTCATCGGGTCGCCGGGTTTCGTAGCGCAGCGTAGCGCTAACCACTACACCACCGCTCCCGCCGAGATTCACACACACACAGACACACACACACAGACACACACACACAGACACACAGACACACACAGACACACACAGACACACACACACAGACACACACAGACACACAGACACACACACACAGACACACACACACAGACACACACACACAGACACAAAACAAAGACAAAGATCCCCCATATAGCCTTAACAGACTGTAGGGGCAAGTGCTGTTAGCGAGCACCTATGAAGGCCGGAACGGTACACGAGGGGGTGGGTGGCCAGCACCACGCCCGACCGCCTTTGTCTCCCTAGTGGCGATGTTTACACACCGCACCAGGTACTCATTTGAGGCTGAGTCGACCTAGGGGAGGCCCGGGACCGGTTCAGATAATCGTCACTGGTGTTGGCCGTGAGCGGGAATCGAACCCGGGTCGCCAAGTTCATAGCGCAGCGCGCTAACCACTACACTACCGCTCCCCTACCACACACACAGACACACACACAGACACACACACACAGACACACACACACAGACACACACACACAGACACACACACACAGACACACACACACAGACACACACACACAGACACACACACAGACACACACACAGACACACACACACAGACACACACACAGACACACACACAGACACACACACAGACGTTAGGGACACACACAGATCCACACACAGATCCACACACAGGGACACACAAATATAAAGATCCCCCGTATAGCCTGAACAGACTGTAGGGGCAAGTGCTGTTAGCGAGCACCTATGAAGGCCGGCACGGCACACGAGGGGGTGGGTGGCCAGCACCACACCCGACCGCCTTTGTCTCCCCAGTGGCAATGTTTACACAACGCACCAAGTACTCATTTGAGGCTGAGTCGACCTAGGGGAGGCCCGGGACCGGTTCAGATAATCGTCACTGGTTTTGGCCGTGAGCGGGAATCGAACCCGGGTCGCCAGGTTTGTAGCGCAGCGCGCTAACCGCTACACACACTGACACACACACACAGACACACACATACACACACAGACACACACATACACACACACAAACACACACACACACATAGACACACACACATACACACACATAGACACACACACACATAGACACACACACAGACACACACACATACAGACACACACATACAGACACACACACACATACAGACACACACACATACAGACACACACACACAGACACACACACACATAGACACACACACATAGACACACACACACAGATACACACATATACGCCCACACACACACACACAGACACACATACAGACACACACACTGACACACCACACAGACACACACACACAGACACACACACAGGCACACAGACACACACACACACAGACACACACACACAGACACACACACTGACACACCACACTGACACACACACACACAGACACACACACAGACACACACAGACACACAGACACACACACAGACACACACACATACAGACACACACACAGACACACATACAGACACACCACACTGACACACACACACACACTGACACACCACACTGACACACCACACTGACCCACAGACACACACACACACATACAGACACACACACACAGACACACACAGACACACACACATACAGACACACACACACTGACACACCACACTGACCCACAGACACACACACACAGACACACACACAGACACAGACACACACAGACACACACACACACACAGACACACACACACAGACACACACACAGACACACACACACACACAGACACACACACACAGACACACACACACAGACACACACACAGACACACACACACACACAGACACACACACACACTGACACACACACACAGACACACACACAGACACACACACACACACACAGACACCCTTCCTCCCTCTCTCACTTTCTCGTCACACAACGGAGCGCCTTGGAGCCAGTGAGATTCATTACACACTTACAAAAGCTAATTTATCACCCCCCGCTAAGCTGATTCAAACTGCGCTTGGGTGATGGGATGCGGGGGGGGTGGGGGTGTGTGAGAGTCCTGGGGGGGGGGTGTGTGGGGGGGGTGATAGCCCGGTGTGGATCTTGGTGATGGTGGATCGTGTCAAAGATGCGTAGGCTGCTTTGTTTCCAATTGTTTTGAGCAAAACGGGGGTGGAGGTGAGGGGTGAGGGGTGGGAGGTGGTGGTGGAGGAGGAGGATATCACGACACCGCCAGTCGCCCATGTTTAGACTCTGCCTGGCACGATGCGAGGGAGCTGGCGTCGCGTCGCGGGCTGAAACCCGGGGCTCGTTTCCAATTTGCGAGACGGTATCAGTAGCAACAACCACCATCATCAACATCATCACCATCATCATCGCCATCATCATCGCCATCATCACCATCATCACCATCATCGCCATCATCACCGTCATCACCGTCATCATCAACATCAACACCACCATTAACACCATCATCATCACAACCACCATCATCATCATCACCACCACCATCATCACAACCATCATCACAACCATCAACACCATCATCAACATCATCATCACCACCATCATCATCATCACCACCATCATCACAACCATCACCACCATCATCACAACCATCACCACCATCATCATCATCACAACCATCATCATCATCACAACCATCATCATCATCACAACCACCATCATCACAACCATCACCATCATCACAACCATCATCATCATCATCACAACCATCACCATCATCATCACAACCACCATCATCAACATCATGACCATCACCACCACCATCACCGCCATCATTATTGGAATCATGAAACGCTTCTGAGGTTTGTTCTCACTTCGCGTGCACCCCTCAACGTGAACACATGCGTCAATACACGTGAACACACGCGTCAACACACACGTGAACACATGCGTCAATACACGTGAACACATGCGTCAACACACACGTGAACACACGTGAACACATGCGTCAATACACGTGAACACACGCGTCAACACACACGTGAACACACGTGAACACATGCGTCAATACACGTGAACACACGTGAACACATGCGTCAACACACGTGAACACATGCGTCAATACACGTGAACACACGCGTGAACACACACGTCAACACACACGTGAACACACGTGAACACATGCGCTAACACACGTGAACACATGCGTCAACACACGCGTCAACACACGCGCTAACACACACGCTAACATACGCGCTAACACACGTGAACACACACACGTCAACACACGTGAACACACGCGTCAACACATGCGCTAACACACGTAAACACATGCGTCAACACACGTGAACACACGCGTCAACACGCGTGAACACACACGTAAACACACACGTGAACAAATGCGCTAACACACGTGAACACATACGTGAACACACGCGCTAACACACGTGAACACATGCGCTAACACACGTGAACACACGTGAACACATGCGCTAACACATGCGCTAACACACACGTGAACACACGTGATCACACACGTGAACACATGCGCTAACACACACGTGAACACACGCGTCAACACACGCGTCAACACACGCGTCAACACACGCGCTAACACGCACGTGCTAACACGCACGTGAACACGCACGTGAACACACACGTGAACACGCACGTGCGTGCACAATCGCGGATTCATTGCGAGTCGGAGCTCTGGGGCTGAAATTGGATTTTGTCGATTTGAGGCTTCGCGTGGCCGAGAGGTCGGAGACGCAGGGAGCGAAACGAAAATCCGCGACTTTCGTTCGGTCGCTCTCTTTCCGTACATCTTTCAAGAGATACGATTCCTCGCGGGATATTTATTTATTTATTTTAGTTCAAAATGCGTATTCATTTCAGGGGAGGCGTGCACGCGTGCGCGCGGACTCGGTTTGGTGGATTTGTGTGCGAAGCGATTCCGGCAAAGCGGTCAGAGCGAGGGATGCAAGTCGCCACGTTACAAAGCCCAACAAAACAGAACCCCCGTGAAGCCATCTTTAAAGAGGTGCTCAGCATAACTCTCGACTCCTCCGTGGTCTGGGCAGCCACCATCACCACCAGCATCACCACCAGCATCACCACCACCAGCATCATCACCACCAGCATCACCACCAGCATCATTATCAGCAGCATCACCACCAGTATCATTACCACCAGCGTCACCACCAGCATCATTACCACAATCATCATCATCACCTCCATACCATCATCACCACCAGCATCACCACCAGCATCATTACCAGCATCACCACCAGCATCACCACCAGCATCACCACCAGCATCACCACCAGCATCATTACCAGCATCATTACCAGCATCGTTACCAGCATCGTTACCACCAGCATCATTACCACCACCACCAGTATCATTACCACCAGCATCACCACCAGCATCACCACCAGCATCATTACCACCACCACCAGCATCACCACCAGTATCATTACCACAATCATCATCATCACCTCCATACCATCATCACCACCATCACCACCACCAGCATCATCATTACCACAATCATCATTACCAGCACCACCAGCATCACCACCAGTATCATTACCACAATCATCATCATCATCATCACCACCAGTATCATTACCACAATCATCATCACCACCAGTATCATTACCACAATCATCATTACCACCACCACCACCACCAGCATCACCACCAGTATCATTACCACAATCATCATTACCACCATCACCACTACCAGCATCACCACCAGCACCACCACCAGCACCACCACCAGCACTACCACCACGACTACCACCATCATCACCTCCATACCATCATCACCACCATCATCACCACCATCACCACCATCACCATCATCACCGCCAGCAGCAGCACCATACCATCACCACCATCATCACCACCATCACCATCATCACCACCATCACCATCATCACCACCATCACCATCATCACCACCATCACCATCACCACCATACCATCATCACCACCATCACCATCATCACCACCATCACCACCATCACCACCATCACCATCATCACCACCATCACCATCATCACCACCATCATCACCACCATCATCACCACCATACCATCACCACCATCATCATCATCACCACCATCATCACCACCATACCATCACCACCACACCATCACCACCATCATCATCACCATCATCACCGCCAGCAGCAGCAGCAGCACCGATCAGCATGGCCGGTTCACGATGTGCTGCTACGGCTTCCTTCGTCCACGTAAAATGCACGACGGTGATTCACACACAGACAAACATTTACACGCACACACACACACGTGTGTCATATCACACACACACGTGTGTCATATCACACACACACACACACGTGTGTCATATCACACACACACACGTGTGTCATATCACACACACACACGTGTGTCATATCACACACACACACGTGTGTCATATCACACACACACACACGTGTGTCATATCACACACACACACGTGTGTCATATCACACACACACACACGTGTGTCATATCACACACACACACACGTGTGTCATATCACACACACACGTGTGTCATATCACACACACACACACACGTGTGTCATATCACACACACACACACGTGTGTCATATCACACACACACACACACACGTGTGTCATATCGCACACACACACACAAAGATAAAGATGCCCCGTATAGCCTTAACAGACTGTAGGGACAAATGCCGTTAGCGAGCACACACTTACACACACACACATGTCACATCAAAAATATTACACACACACACGTGTCACATCACAAATATTACACACACGCGTGTCATATCACAAATATTACACACACACACTTACACACACTTACACACACGCGTGCAATATCACACACACACGCACAAGTCTGTAATATCACAAATATTACACACACACACAGACGCGTGTAACATCACAAATATTGTAATATCACAAACAATCCACACACAGACGCGTGTGTAACATCACAAATATTGTAATATCACAAACATTACACATACAGACGCCTGTGTAACATCACAAATATTGTAATATCACAAACATTACACACACAGACGCGTGTAACATCACAAATATTGTAATATCACAAACATTATACACACAGACGCGTGTTTAACATCACAAATATTGTAATATCACAAACATTACACACACAAACTCGTGTATAACATCACAAATATTGTAATATCACAAACATTACACACACAAACTCGTGTATAACATCACAAATATTGTAATATCACAAACATTACACACAAACGCCTGTGTAACATCACAAATATTGTAATATCACGAACATTACACACACAAACGCGTGTTTAACATCACAAATATTGTAATATCACGAACATTACACACACAGACGCGTGTGTAACATCACAAATATTATAATATCACAAACATTACACACACAAACTCGTGTGTAACAACACAAATATTATAATATCACGAACATTACACACACAGACGCGTGTGTAACATCACAAATAATGTAATATCACAAACATTACACACACAGACGCCTGTGTAACAACACAAATATTGTAATATCACAAACATGACACACACAAACTCGTGTGTAACATCACAAATATTGTAATATCACAAACATTACATACACAGACGCGTGTATAACATCACAAATATTGTAATATCACAAACATTACACACACGTGTATAACATCACAAATATTGTAATATCACAAACATTACACACACAAACTCGTGTATAACAACACAAATATTGTAATATCACAAACATTACACACACAGACGCGTGTGTAACATCACAAATATTGTAATAACACAAACATTACACACTCAGACGCGTGTATAACATCACATATATTGTAATATCACAAACATTATACACACAAACGCCTGTGTAACATCACAAATATTGTAATATCACAAACATTACACACGCAGACGCCTGTGTAACAACACAAATATTGTAATATCACAAACATTATACACGCAGACGCGTGTTTAACATCACAAATATTGTAATATCACAAACATTACACACACAGACGCGTGTGTACCAACACAAATATTGTAATATCACGAACATTACACACACAGACGCCTGTGTAACATCACAAATATTGTAATATCACGAACATTACACACACAAACGCGTGTTTAACATCACAAATATTGTAATATCACGAACATTACACACACAAACGCGTGTGTAACATCACAAATATTATAATATCACAAACATTACACACACAAACTCGTGTGTAACAACACAAATATTGTAATATCACGAACATTACACACACAGACGCGTGTGTAACATCACAAATAATGTAATATCACAAACATTACACACACAGACGCCTGTGTAACAACACAAATATTGTAATATCACAAACATGACACACACAAACTCGTGTGTAACATCACAAATATTGTAATATCACAAACATTACACACACAGACGCGTGTATAACATCACAAATATTGTAATATCACAAACATTACACACGCGTGTATAACATCACAAATATTGTAATATCACAAACATTACACACACAAACTCGTGTATAACAACACAAATATTGTAATAACACAAACATTACACACTCAGACGCGTGTATAACATCACATATATTGTAATATCACAAACATTATACACACAAACGCCTGTGTAACATCACAAATATTGTAATATCACAAACATTACACACGCAGACGCCTGTGTAACAACACAAATATTGTAATATCACAAACATTATACACGCAGACGCGTGTTTAACATCACAAATATTGTAATATCACAAACATTACACAAAACAAACGCGTGTGTAACATCACAAATATTGTAATATCACAAACATTACACACACAGACGCGTGTGTAACATCACAAATATTGTAATATCACAAACATGACACACACAGACGCGTGTGTACCAACACAAATATTGTAATATCACAAACCTTACACAAAACAAACGCAAGATAAATACAAGTATTTATTTTTAAACCGTGCACGGCGAACTGAATGTCCGTGCCATTTACGTGTCCCGTGATGTCGGCAATTCGCGATGGGCTTGCGGGTCAAGACACAATTGTGGTGGTTCACTATCCGTGATGTTCCACCTGTGATGTGCATCTCTGCTGCTGCTGTTGTTGATGTCGTCCTCACTGGTGATGTAACATCTCAAGTAGGCAACGGCCAGGCACCCACCAACCCATCCGCACCCACCAACCCATCCACAACCACACTGGCCGACGCGGTAAATGCGCCTCTGTTGAGCGGCTTTGGGTGTCTCTACCTGAATGGGGCGTGAAATCCGCCCGACTTGTTGCGTATATTATTCGTATATAATATTATATATAAGGTGCGCCAATTACAGATCCCAATTTGTGTTTGTGTGTGTGTGTGCGCGCGGTGTGTTTGTGTTGTGTGTTGTGTGTGTGTTGTGTTTGTGTGTGTTGTGTTTGTGTTGTGCTTGTGCCTATGTTTGTGTTGTGTGTGTGTTTGTGTGTTTGTGTTGTGTTTGTGTGTGTGTTTGTGCGTGCGGTGTGTTTGTGATGTGTGTGTGTTGTGTTTGTGCCTGTGTTTGTGCGCACGGTGTGTTTGTGTTGTGTTTGTGTGTTTGTGTTGTGTGTGTGTATGTGTTGTGTTGTGTTTGTGTGTGTGTGTTTGTGTTGTGTTTTTGTGTGTGTGTTTGTGTTGTGTTTGTGTGTGTGTTTGTGCGTGCGGTGTGTTTGTGTGTGTGTTTGTGTTGTGTTTGTGTGTGTGTTTGTGCGCGCGGTGTGTTTGTGTTGTGTTTGTGTGTGTTTGTGTTGTGTGTGTGTATGTGTTGTGATTGTGTTGTGTTTGTGTTGCGTGTGTGTGTTTGTGTTGTGTTTGTGTTGCGTGTGTGTATTTGTGTTGTGTTTGTGTTGCGTGTGTGTGTTTGTGTTGCGTGTGTGTGTTTGTGTTTCGTTTGTGTGTGTGTTTGTTGTGTTGCGTTTGTGTTGAGTTTGTGTGTGTTTTTGTGTGTGTTTTGTGTGTGTGTTTGTTTGTGTGTTTGTGTGTGTGTTTGTCTTGTGTGTGTTTGTGTTGTGTGTGTGTTTGTGTTGTGTGTGTGTTTGTGTTGTGTGTGTGTTTGTGTTGTGTGTGTGTGTTTGTGTTTGTGTTGAGTTTGTGTGTGTGTTTGTGTTGAGTTTGTGTGTGTGTTTGTGTTGTGTGTGTTTGTGTTGAGTTTGTGTGTGTGTTTGTGCGTGTGTGTTTGTGTGTGTTTGTGTGTTTGTGTGTGTGTGTTTGTGTGTGTTTGTGTGTGTTTGTGTTGTGTGTGTTTGTGTGTGTTTGTGTGTGTTTGTGTGTGTGTGTTTGTGTGTGTTTGTGTGTGTTTGTGCTTGTGTGTTTGTGTGTGTTTGTGTGTGTTTGTGTTGTGTTTGTGTTGTGTTTGTGTGTGTGTGTTTGTGTGTGTGTGTTTGTGTGTGTTTGTGTGTGTTTGTGCTTGTGTGTTTGTGTGTGTTTGTGTGTGTTTGTGTTGTGTTTGTGTGTGTGTGTTTGTGTGTGTGTGTTTGTGTGTGTTTGTGTGTGTTTGTGCTTGTGTGTTTGTGTGTGTTTGTGTGTGTTTGTGTTGTGTTTGTGTGTGTGTGTTTGTGTGTGTTTGTGTTGTGTTTGTGTGTGTGTGTTTGTGCTTGTGTGTTTGTGTGTGTTTGTGTGTGTTTGTGTGTGTTTGTGCTTGTGTGTTTGTGTGTGTTTGTGTGTGTTTGTGCTTGTGTGTTTGTGTGTGTTTGTGTGTGTTTGTGTTGTGTTTGTGTGTGTGTGTTTGTGTGTGTTTGTGTTGTGTTTGTGTGTGTGTGTTTGTGCTTGTGTGTTTGTGTGTGTTTGTGTGTGTTTGTGTGTGTTTGTGCTTGTGTGTTTGTGTGTGTTTGTGTGTGTTTGTGTTGTGTTTGTGTTGTGTTTGTGTTGTGTCTGTGTGTGTGTCTGTGTGTGTGTTTGTGTGTCTGTGTGTGTGTTTGTGTTGTGTTTGTGTGTTTGTGCGTGCGGTGTGTTTGCTGCTCCCATTGCGTTGCGATCGAAACGTCGTTTTTTTGTTGTTACTTTTGATTATTTTCTTTGAACATATCTACGTGACGTTTACTTCAAGACCCAAAGAATATGAATCCCTGCAGTCACGAAAGCTTTAAGTCACGAATTGTGGTGTAGTCATGGACTATGTCGGACCCGCCGTTTGTGTGGCTGGCGTGTTAATTTGCCCATCGTTCCAGAATTGGTGTGCACCCGAATCTCTATGTTGACGCGTAAATAAATCGTTTAAATAGTTTAGCATCACATTTATTCGATTTCCCACGCCTTCCACGTCGGGGTGAAATGTTTTGAGTTCCAGCCGCTTCCGCCGAGCGGAGGAGTCTTGCTTTAGTCAAATCTGCCGCGGGACACACACGTAGCGGACACGCACGTAGATGACACACACACACGTAGAGGACACACACGTAGAGGACACACACGGAGATGACACACACGTAGAGGACACACACGTAGAGGACACACACGTAGAGGACACACACGTAGAGGACACACACGTAGAGGACACACACGTAGAGGACACACACGTAGAGGACACACACGTAGAGGACACACACCTAGAGGACACACACGTAGATGACACACACGTAGAGGACACACACGTAGAGGACACACACGTAGATGACACTCACGTAGATGACACACGTAGAGGACACACACGTAGAGGACACACGTAGAGGACACACACGTAGAGGACACACACGTAGATGACACACGTAGAGGACACACACGTAGAGGACACACACGTAGAGGACACACACCTAGAGGACACACACGTAGATGACACTCACGTAGAGGACACACACCTAGAGGACACGCACGTAGATGACACACACGTAGAGGACACACACGTAGAGGACACACACACGTAGAGGACACACACACGTAGATGACACACACGTAGAGGACACACACGTAGAGGACACACACGTAGAGGATACACACCTAGAGGACACACACCTAGATGACACACACGTAGAGGACACACACGTAGAGGACACACACGTAGATGACACACACGTAGAGGACACACACGTAGAGGACACACACACGTAGAGGACACACACGTAGAGGACACACACGTAGAGGACACACACGTAGATGACACTCACGTAGAGGACACACACCTAGAGGACACACACGTAGATGACACACACGTAGAGGACACACACGTAGAGGACACACGTAGATGACACACACGTAGAGGACACACACGTAGAGGACACACACGTAGAGGACACACACGTAGAGGACACACACGTAGATGACACACACGTAGATGACACACACCTAGAGGACACACACCTAGAGGACACACACGTAGATGACACACACGTAGAGGACACACACCTAGAGGACACACACGTAGAGGACACACACGTAGCGGACACACACGTAGATGACACACACACACGTAGAGGACACACACGTAGAGTACACACACACGTAGAGGACACACACGTAGATGACACACACGTAGAGGACACACACGTAGATGACACACACACACGTAGAGGACACACACGTAGAGGACACACACGTAGAGGACATACACGTAGAGGACATACACGTAGAGGACACTCACACCTAGCGGACACACACACAGGTAGAGGACACTCACGTAGAGGACACTCACACCTAGAGGACACACACGTAGAGGACACACACGTAGAGGACACACACACACAGGTAGAGGACACACCCACGTAGAGGAACGCAGAGCTTGGGAAATCCTTGGTAGCGGCGGCTCCTCGGCACCGCGTGGCTGCTGCTGCCTTCACGCTCCTCGTCTGTGGCTCCTCCTCCTGGCGCCTCCACTGAGTCGTCCTCTCTCTCTCTGAGTCGTCCTCTCTCTCTGAGTCGTCCTCTCTATCTCTCTCTGAGTCGTCCTCTCTCTCTGAGTCGTCCTCTCTCTCTCTGAGTCGTCCTCTCTCTCTCTCTCTGAGTCGTCCTCTCTCTCTCTCTGAGTTGTCCTCTCTCTCTCTCTCTAAGCCGTCCTTTCTCTCTCTGAGTCGTCCTCTCTCTCTGAGTCGTCCTCTCTCTCTCTGAGTCGTCCTCTCTCTCTGAGTCGTCCTCTCTCTCTGAGTCGTCCTCTCTCTCTGAGTCGTCCTCTTTCTCTCTGAGTCGTCCTCTCTCTGAGTCGTCCTCTCTCTCTCTCTGAGTCGTCCTCTCTCTCTCTGAGTCGTCCTCTCTCTCTCTGAGTCGTCCTCTCTCTCTCTGAGTCGTCCTCTCTTTCTCTCTGAGTCGTCCTCTCTCTCTCTGAGCCGTCCTCTCTCTCTCTGAGTCGTCCTCTCTCTCTGAGTCATCCTCTCTCTCTCTGAGTCGTCCTCTCTCTCTCTGAGTCGTCCTCTCTCTCTCTGAGTCGTCCTCTCTCTCTGAGTCGTCCTCTCTCTCTCTGAGTCGTCCTCTCTCTCTGAGTCGTCCTCTCTCTCTCAGTCGTCCTCTCTCTCTCTGAGTCGTCCTCTCTCTCTGAGTCGTCCTCTCTCTCTCTCTGAGTCGTCCTATCTCTCTTTGAGTTTTCCCTCATCTGAGTCGTCCCTTCTCACTCTGAGTCGTCCCCTCTCTCGTCTCTCCACGAGTGCGATGAGCGGGCACCGTTGTTGATGGGGCGGTGTTACAGGCTAAGCAGTCTTTTGTTATTGGGATGGTTGTTTGACCATACTTCACCACGCTGGTCAGTGCGGGTTGATGAAGGTGGTGGGACTGGCCAGGATCGGTTCTGACATCACTCGCCACTGATGTTAGCCACGGCCGGGTTATCGAACCTAAAATGGCTCGACTTAGAGCTTTCGTGACTGCAGGAATTCATATTATTGGTTGTTTCGGTAAAGTCACGTCCATTTGTTCAAAGCAAATAGCAAAAAAATAACAAAAAAAACGACGACGTTTGGATCGCAACATAAGCGGTCGTCTTCTTGACCCCCCTTTTCCTGAAGACGACCGCTTGTGTTGCGATCGAAACGTCGTAGTAGTTTTTTAAAATGTTTGTTATTTTCTGTTAACCTATCTACGTGACTTTACAGAAAGACCCGAGAATATTACTATGGCCGGTCGGGGTTAGTGTCTGGATTGTGATCGCAGTTGGGGGTCGGTGTAACAGGTGGTGATGCAGGGCTAAAGTCAGTCTGGCTTCTCGGCGGGTTTATGTTTTGAGTTGGGGTCTGTGTTCAGCTTCGTGGGCCAGGTGCTTAGGGTTTGATGATTTGAGTTGCGTCTGAGATCAGGGTGAGTGTCCATTGGGTTAATACTCGGGTCTTGGCTAAGGGTTAGGGCCTTTGTTAGGGTTAACGCTAGAGATTGGTAAGACATGCTGCAAGTTGTATATGGAGTAGGGTTAAGGATATGATATGCTTCAATTTGGGGTAAAGTCTGAGGTTATTGTGTGGTATCGAATTAGGTCTACACATATGATTTGAGTGATGGTCTGGAATTGGGTTAGAGCTATGGTCTGGTATGAGGTAAGGGTTATTTATGCGCTAGGACCGTGGTTATGTGTTGTTTAGGGGAAAAGAATAAACTCTAGGCTAAACCCTGGCTTACTCTAGCCTTGGGCTATGGTATGGAATATTATCTGGCTTACTCTAGAGAGGGCTATGGTATGGGATATTCTCTGGCTTACTCTAGGCTAGAGCTATGGTATGGAATATTCTCTGGCTTACTCTAGGCTAGAGCTATGGTATGGGATATTCTCTGGCTTACTCTAGGCTATGGCTATGGTATGGGATAGGCCACAGCTATGGTATGGGATAATCTCTGGCTTATTCTAGACTAGGGCTATGATATAGGATATTATCTGGCTTACTCTCGAGAGGGCTATGGTATGGGATATTCTCTGGCTTACTCTAGACTAGGGCTATGGTATGGGATATTCTCTGGCTTACTCTAGACTAGCGCTATGGTATGGGATATTATCTGGCTTACTCGAGAGAGGGCTATGGTATGGGATATTCTCTGGCTTACTCTAGACAGGCCTATGATATGAGATATTCTCTGGCTTACTCTAGACTAGCGCTAGGGTATGGGATATTATCTGGCTTACTCGAGAGAGGGCTATGGTATGGGATAGTCTCTGGATAACTCTAGACTAGAGCTATGGTATGGGATATTCTTTGGCTTACTCTAGACTAGAGCTATGGTATGGGATATTCTCTGGCTTACTCTAGAGAGGGCTATGGTATGGGATATCCTCTGGCTTACTCTAGAGAGGGCTATGGTATGGGATATTCTCTGGCTTACTCTAGAGAGGGCTATGGTATGGGATATCCTCTGGCTTACTCTAGAGAGGGATCTGGTATGGGATATTCTCTGGCTTACTCTAGATTTTGGCTATGGTATGGGATATTATCTGGCTTACTCTAGACTAGGGCTATGGTATGGAATATTATCGGGCTTACTCTAGACTAGAGCTATGGTATGGGATATACTCTGGCTTACTCTAGACTAGAGCTATGGTATGGGATATTCTCTGGCTTACTCTAGAGAGGGCTATGGTATGGGATATTTTCTGGCTTACTCTAGAGGGGGCTATGGTATGGGATATTCTCTGGATTACTCTAGACTAGAGCTATAGTATGGGATATTCTCCGGCTTGCTCTAGACTAAAGCAATGGTATAGGATATTCTCTGGCTTTCTCCAGGATATCGCTATGGTATGGGATATTCTCTGGCTTACTCTAGGCCATGGTATGGGATATTCTCACGCTTACTCATGGCTCTGGTTATGGTATGGGATATTCTCTGGCTTATTCTATACTAGGTCTATGGTATGGGATATTCTCTGGCTTACTTTAGACTATCGTTATGGTATGGGATATTCTCTGGCATACTCTAGACTATGGCTATGGTATGGGATATTCTCTGACTTACTCTAGAGAGGGCGATGGTATGGGATATTCTCTGGCTTGTTATAGACTAGGGCTGTGGTATGGGATATTCTCTGGCTTACTCTAGACTATGGCTATGGTATGGGATATTCTCTGGCTTGCTCTAGACTAGGGCTATGGTATGAGATATTCTCTGGCTTACTCTAGAGACGGATATGGTATGGAATATTCTCTGGCTTACTCTAGACTATGGCTATGGTATAAGATATTCTCTGGCTTACTCTAGACTATGGCTCTGGTATGGGATATTCTCTGGCTTACTCTAGACTATGGCTCTGGTATGGGATATTCTCTGCCTTACTCTAGAGAGGACTATGGTATGGGATATTCTCTGGCTTACTCTAGACTAGGGCTATGGTATGGGATATTATCTGGCTTACTCTAGAGAGGGCTATGGTATGGGATATCTCTGGCTTACACTAGACTATGGCTAAGGTATGGGATATTATCTGGCTTACTCTAGACTAGGGCTATGGTATGGGATATTCTCTGGCTTACTCTAGACTAGGGCTATGTTATGGGATATTATCTGGCTTGCTCTAGACTATGGCTATGATATGGGATATTCTCTGGCTTACTCTAGAGAGGGCTATGGTATGGGATATTCTCTGGCTTGCTCTAGACTATGGCTATGGTATGGGATATTCTCTGGCTTACTCTAGAGAGCGCTATGGTATGGAATATTCTCTGGCTTACTCTAGACTATGGCTATGGTATAAGATATTCTCTGGCTTACTCTAGACTATGGCTCTGGTATGGGATATTCTCTGGCTTACTCTAGAGAGGACTATGGTATGGGATATTCTCTGGCTTACTCTAGACTAGGGCTATGGTATGGGATATTCTCTGGCTTACTCTAGAGAGGGCTATGGTATGGGATATTATCTGGCTTACTCTAGACTAGGGCTATGGTATGGGATATTATCTGGCTTAATCTAGACTAGGGCTATGATATATGATATTATCTGGCTTTCTCCAGGATATCGCTATGGTATGGGATATTCTCTGGCTTACTCTAGGCCATGGTATGGGATATTCTCACGCTTACTCATGGCTATGGCTATGGTATGGGATATTCTCTGGCTTATTCTATATTAGGGCTATGGTCTGGGATATTCTCTGGCTTACTTTAGACTATGGTTATGGTATGGGATATTCTCTGGCGTACTCTAGAGAGGGTGATGGTATGGGATATTCTCTGGCTTGCTATAGACTAGGGCTGTGGTATGGGATATTCTCTGGATTACTCTAGGCTATGTCTATGGTATGGGATATTCTCTAGCTTACTCTAGAGAGGGCTATGGTATGGGATATTCTATGGCTTACTCAAGACTAGGGCTATTGTATGGGATATTATCTGGCTTACTCTAGAGAGGGCTATGGTATGGGATATTCTCTGGCTTACTCTAGACTATGGCTATGGTATGGGATATAATCTGGCTTACTCTAGACTAGGACTATCTTATGGGATATTCTCTGGCTTACTCTTGACTAGGGCTATGGTATGGGATATTCTCTGGCTTACTCTAGACTATGGCTATGGTATGGGATATTCTCTGGCATACTCAAGACTAGGCTTATGGTATGGGATATTCTCTGGCCTACTCTAGAGAGGGCTATGGTATGGGATATTCTCTGGCTTACTCTAGATTAGGGCTATGGTATGGGATATTATCTGGCTTACTCTAGAGAGGGCAATGGTATGGGATATTCTCTGGCTTACTCTAGACTATGGCTATGGTATGGGATATTATCTGGCTTACTCTAGAGTAGGGCTATGGTATGGGATATTCTCTGGCTTACTCTAGACTAGGGCTATGTTATGGGATATTATCTAGCTTACTCTAGAGAGGGCTATGGTATGGGATATTCCCTGGCTTGCTCTAGACTAGGAATATGGTATGGGATATTTTCTGGCTTACTCTTGAGAGGGCTATGGTATGGGATATTCTCTGGCTTGCTCTAGACTAGGGCTATCGTATGGGATATTCTTTGGCTTACTCTAGACTAGTGCTATGGTATGGAATATTATCCGGCTTGCTCTAAACTAGGGCTATGGTATGGGATATTATCTGGCTTACTCTAGACTAGAGCAATGGTATGAGATATTCTCTGGCTTACTCAAGGCTATGGCTATGGTATGGGATTTTCTCTGGCTTACTCTAGGCTAGAGCTCTGTATGGAATATTCTCTGGCTTACTCTAGAGAGGGCTATGGTATGGAATATTCTCTGGCTTACTCTAGACTATGGCTATGGTATGAGATATTCTCTGGCTTACTCTAGGCTATGGTTATGGTATGGGATATTCTCTGGCTTACTATAGAGAGGACTATGGTATGGGATATTCTCTGGCTTACTCTAGACTAGGGCTATGGTATGGGATATTCTCTGGCTTACTCTAGAGAGGGCTATGGTATGGGATATTCTCTGGCTTACTCTAGACTAGGGCTATGGTATGGGATATTCTCTGGCTTACTCTAGACTAGGGCTATGGTATGGGATATTCTCTGGCTCAGTCTAGAGAGGGCTACAGTATTGGGATATTCGCTGGCTTTCTCTCGCTATGGCTATGGTATGGAATATTCTCTGGCTTACTCTAGGCTATGGCTATGGTATGGGATATTATCTGGCTTACTCTAGACTATGGCTATGGTATGGGATATTATCTGGCTTACTCTAGACTAGGGCTATGGTATGGGATATTCTCTGGCTTACTCTAGACTAGGGCAATGGTATGGGATATTCTCTGGCATACTCTAGACTAGAGCTACGGTATGGGATATTCTCTGGCTTACACTAGACTAGGGCTATGGTATAGAATATTCTCTGGCTTACTCTAGGCAATGGCTATGGTATGGGATATTATCTGGCTTACTCTAGACTAGGGCTATGGTATTAGATATTCTCTGTTTTACTCAAAACTATGGCTATAGTATGGGATATTCTCTGGCTTGCTCTAGACTAGAGCTTCGGTATGGGATATTATCTGGCTTACTCTAGGCAATGGCTATGGTATGGGATATTATCTGGCTTATTTTAGACTAGGGCTATGGTATGGTATATTCTCTGGCTTACTCTAGGCTAGAGCTATGGTATCGGATATTCTCTGGCTTCCTCGAGACTAGGGCTATGGAATGGGATATTCTCTAGCTTATTCTAGACTAGGCCTATGGTATGGGATATTCTCTGGCTTGCTCTAGACGAGAGCTATGTATGGAATATTATCAAGCTTACTCTAGAGAGGGCTATGGTATGGGATATTCTCTGGCTTACTCTAGACTAGGGCTATGGTATAGGATATTCTCTGGTTTACTCTCGGCAATGGCTATGGTATGGGATTTAACCTGGCTTATTCTAGACTAGGTCTATGGAAAGGGATATTCTTTGGATTACTCTAGACTAGGGCTATGGTATGGGATATTCTCTGGCTTACTCGAGGCTATTGCTATGGTGTGGGATATTCTCTGGCTTACTCTAGACTAGGGCTATGGTATGGGATATTCTTTGGCTTGCTTTAGACGAGAGCAATGGTATGGGATATTCTCTGGTTTAATCTCGAGAGAGCAATGCATGGGATATGTATGGCTTACTCTAGACAAGGGCTATGGTATGGAATATTCTCTGGCTTGCTTTAGACGAGAGCTATGGTATGGGATATTCTCTAGCTTACTCTAGGCTAGAGCTATGTATGGAATATTATCTAGCTTACTCTAGAGAGGGCAATGGTATGGGATATTCTCTGGCTTACTCTAGAGAGGACTATGGTATGAGATATTCTCTGGCTTATTCTAGACTTGGGCTATGTAATGGGATATTCTTTGGCTTACTCAAGACTAGAGCTATGGTATGGGATATTCTCTGGCTTGCTCTAGACTACGGCTATGGTATAGGATATTCTCTGGCTTACTCTCGGCAATGGCTATGGTATGGGATTTTCCCTGGCTTACTCTAGACTAGGGCTATGGTATTGGATATTATCTGGCTTACTCTAGACTATGGCTATGGTATGGGATATTATCTGGCTTACTCTAGACTAGGGCTATGGTATGGGATATTCTCTGGCTTACTCTAGACTAGGGCTATGGTATGGGATATTCTCTGGCTTACTCTAGACTAGGGCTATGGTATACGATATTCTCTGGCTTACTCTAGGCAATGGCTATGCTATGGGATTTTCCCTGGCTTACTCTAGACTAGGGCTATGGTATGGGCTATTCTCTGGCTTACTCTAAACTATGGCTATGATATGGGATATTCTCTGGCTTACTCTAGACTAGAGCTTCGGTATGGGATATTCTCTGGCTTACTCTAGACAAGGGCTATGGTATAGGATATTCTCTGGCTTACTATAGGCAATGGCTATGGCATGGGATATTCTCTGGCTTACTCTAGACTAGGGCTATGGTATGGGATATTATCTGGATTACCCCAGACTAGGGCTATGGTATGGGATATACTCTGGCTTACTCTAGGCTATTGCTATGGTATGGGATATTCTCTGGCTTACTCTAGACTAGGGCTATGGTATGGGATATTCTCTGGCTTGCTCGAGACTAGGGCTATGGTATGGCATATTCTCTAGCTTATTCTAGACTAGGCCTATGGTATGGGATATTCTCTGGCTTGCTCTAGACTAGGGGCTATGGTATGGGATGTTCTCTGGCATATTCTAGACTATGGCTATTGTTTGGGATATTTTCTGGCTTGCTCTAGACTAGGGCTATGGTTTGGGATATTATCTGGCTTACTCTAGACTAGGGATATGGTATGGGATATTCTCTGGCTTACTCTCGACAGGGCTATGGTATGGGATATTATCTGGCTTTCTCCAAGCTCTGGCTATGGTATGGGATATTCTCTGGCTTACTCTAGGCTATGGTATGGGATATTATCTGGCTTACTCTAGTCTAGAGCTATGGTATGGGATATTCTCTGGCATATTCTAGGGTATGGCTATGGTATGGGATATTCTCTGGCATACTCTAGACTATGGATATTGTATGGGATATTATCTGGCTTGATCTAGACTAGAGCTATCGTATGGGATATTCTCTGGCTTACTCTAGACTAGGGCTATGGTATGGGATATTTTCTGGCATACTCTAGACTATGGATATTGTATGGGATATTTTCTGGCTTTCTCTAGACGAGAGCAATGGTATGGGATATTCTCTGGCTTACTTTAGGCTATGGCGATGGTATGGGACATTCTCTGGCTTACTCTAGGCTAGAGCTATGTATGGAATGTTATCAAGCTTACTCTAGAGAGTGCCATGGTATGGGATATTCTCTAGCTTACTCTAGAGAGGGCTATGGTATGAGATATTCTCTGGATTATTCTAGACTTGGGCTATGGAATGGGATATTTTTTGGCTTGCTTTAGACGAGAGCAATGGTATGGGATATTCTCTGGCTTAATCTCGAGAGGGCTATGGTATGGGATATTTATGGCTCACTCTAGACAAGGGCTATGGTATGGAATATTCTCTGGCTTGCTCGAGACGAGAGCTATGGTATGGGATATTCTCTGGCTTACTCTAGGCTAGAGCTATGTATGGAATATTATCTAGCTTACTCTAGAGAGGGCTATGGTATGGAATATTCTCTGGCTTATTCTAGACTTGGGCTATGTAATGGGATATTCTCTGGCTTACTCTAGACTAGGAATAAGTTATGGGATATTTTCTGGCTTACTCTTGAGAGGTCTATGGTATGGGATATTCTCTGGCTTACTCTAGACTGGAGCTATGTTATGGGATATTCTCTGGCTTAGTCTAGACTAGGGCTATGGTATGGAATATTATCTGGCTTACTCTAGACTAGGGCTATGGTATGGGATATTCTCTGGCTTACTCTAGACTAGAGCTATTGTATGGGATATTATCTGGCTTACTCTAGACTAGAGCTATGGTATGGGATATTATCTGGCTTACTCTAGTCTATGACTATGGTATGGGATATTCTCTGGCTTACTCTAGAGAGGGCTATGCAATGGGATATTCTCTGGCTTGCTCTAGGCGATGGCTATGGTATGGGATTTTATCTGGCTTACTCTAGACTCGAGCTATGGTATGGGATATTATCTGGCTTACTCTAGACTAGAGCTATGGTATGGGATATTCTCTGGCCTACTCTAGGCTATGGCTATGGTATGGGATATTCTGTGGCTTACTCTAGACTAGGGCTATGGTATGGGATATTCTCTAGCTTACTCTAGGCTATGGCTATGGGATTTTATCTGCTTACTCTAGACTAGAGCTATGGTATAGGATATTCTCTGGCTTACTCTAGGCTATGGCTATGGTATGGGATATTCTCTGGCTTACTCTAGACTAGCGCTATGGTATGGGATATTCTATGGCTTACTCTCGAGAGGGCTATGGAATGGGATATTCTCTGGCTTGCTCTAGACTAGAGCAATGGCATGGGATTTTCTCTGTCTTACTCTTAAGAGGGCGATGGTATGGGATATTCTTTGGCTTACTCTAGACTAGGGCTATGGTATGGTATTTTCTCCGGCTTGCTCTGGTATAGAGCTATGGTATTGGATATTCTCTGGCTTACTCTAGGCTATGGCTATGGTATGGGATATTCTCTGGCTTACTCTAGAGAGGGCGTTGGTATGAGATTCTCTGGATTATTCCAGAGTAGGGCTATGGTATGGGGTATTCTCTTGCTTACTCCAGACTATGGTTATTGTATGGGATATTCTCCTGCTTTCTCTAGACTAGAGCTATGGTATGGGATAATCTCTGGCTTACTCTAGAGAGAGCTATGGTATGGGACATTCTCTAGCTTACTCTAGAGAGGGCTATTGTATGGGATATTCTCTGGCTTACTCTAGGCTATGGCTATGGTATGGGATATTATCTGGCCTACTCGACACTATGGCTATGGGATATTATCTGGCTTACTCTAGACTAGAGCTATGGTATTGGATATTCTCTGGTTTACTCTAGAGAGGGCGATGGTATGGGATATTCTCTGGCTTACTCTAGACACGAGTTATGGTATGGGATATTCTCTGGCTTACTCTAGACCAGGGCTATGGTATGGGATATTCTCTGGCTTACTCTAGGCTAGGGCTAATGTATGGGATTTTATCTGGCTTACTCTAGACTAGAACTATGGTATAGGATATTCTCTGGCTTACTCTCGGCTATGACTATGGTATGGGATATTCTATCGCTTACTCTAGAGAGGGCTACGGTATGGGATATTCTCTGGCTTACTCTAGAGAGGGCTATGGTATGGAATATTCTCTGGCTTACTCTAGGCTATGGCTATGGTATGGGATATTATCTGGCCTACTCGAGACTATGGCTCTGGGATATTATCTGGCTTACTCAAGACTAGAGCTATGGTATGGGATATTCTCTGGTTTACTCTAGAGAGGGCTATGGTATGGGATATTCTCTGGCTTACTCTAGACACGAGTTATGGTATGGGATATTTTCTGGCCTACTCTAGACCAGGGCTATGGTATGGGATATTCTCTGGCATGCTCTAGGCTAGGGCTATGGTATAGGATATTCTCTGGCTTACTATAGAGAGGGCTATGGTATGGGATATTCTCTCGCTTGCTCTAGACTAGGGATATGGTATGGGATATTCTCTGGTATACTCTAGAGAGGGCTATGGTATGGGATATTCTCTGGCATGCTCTAGACTAAGGCTATGGTATGGGATATTCTCTTTCTTGCTCTAGACTAGGGATATGGTATGGGATATTCTCTGGTTTACTCTAGAGAGGGCTATGGTATTGGATATTCTCTGGCCTACTCTAGACTAGGGCTATGGTTTGGGATATTCTCTGGCTTTCTCTAGACTAGGGCTATGGTATGGAATATTATCTGGCTTACTCTAGACTAGGGTTATGGTATGGGATATTCTCTGGTTTACTCTAGACTAGAGCTATATTATTTGATATTCTCTGGTTTACTCTAGACTAGAGCTATATTATTTGATATTCTCCGACTCTAGACTAGGGCTATATTATTTGATATTCTCTGGCTTACTCTAGACTAGAGAGGGCTATATTATTTGATATTCTCTGGTTTACTCTAGACTAGGGCTATATTATTTGATATTCTCTGGTTTACTATAGGCTAGAGCTATATTATTTTATATTCTCTGGTTTACTCTAGACTAGAGCTATATTATTTGGTATTCTCTGGTTTACTCTAGACTAGAGCTATATTATTTGATATTCTCTGGTTTACTCTAGACTAGAGAGGGCTATATTATTAGAAATTATCTGGTTTACTCTAGACTAGGGCTATATTATTTGATATTCTCTGGTTTACTCTAGACTAGGGCTATATTATTTGATATTCTCTGGTTTACTCTAGACTAGAGAGGGCTATATTATTTGAAATGATCTGGTTTACTCTAGACTAGGGCTATATTATTTGATATTCTCTGGTTTACTCTAGACTAGAGAGGGCTATATTATTTGATATTCTCTGGCTTACTCTGGACTAGGGCTATATTATTTGATATTATCTTGTTTACTCTAGACTAGAGAGAGCTATATTATTTGATATTCTCTGGTTTACTCTAGACTAGAGAGGGCTATATTATTTGATATTCTCTGGTTTACTCTAGACTAGAGAGGGCTATATTATTTGATATTCTCTGGCTTACTCTAGACTAGGGCTATATTATTTGATATTATCTTGTTTACTCTAGACTAGAGAGAGCTATATTATTTGATATTCTCTGGTTTACTCTAGACTAGAGAGGGCTATATTATTTGATATTATCTGGTTTACTCTAGACTAGGGCTATATTATTTGATATTCTCTTGTTTACTCTAGACTAGAGAGAGCTATATTATTTGATATTCTCTGGCTTACTCTAGACTAGGGCTATATTATTTGATATTCTCTGATTTACTCTAGACTAGAGAGGGCTATATTATTTGATATTCTCTGGCTTACTCTAGACTAGAGAGAGCTATATTATTTGATATTCTCTGGTTTCCTCTAGACTAGGGCTATATTATTTGATATTCTCTGGCTTACTCTAGACTAGAGAGGGCTATATTATTTGATATTCTCTGGCTTACTCTAGACTAGAGAGAGCTATATTATTTGATATTCTCTGGTTTCCTCTAGACTAGGGCTATATTATTTGATATTCTCTGGCTTACTCTAGACTAGAGAGGGCTATATTATTTGATATTCTCTGGCTTACTCTAGACTAGAGAGAGTTTTATTATTTGATATTCTCTGGTTTACTCTAGACTAGAGAGGGCTATATTATTTGATATTCTCTGGTTTACTCTAGACTAAGGCTATATTATTTGAAATTCTCTGTTTTACTCTAGACTAGAGCTATATTATTTGATATTCTCTGGCTTACTCTAGACTAGAGAGGGCTATATTATTTGATATTCTCTGTCTTACTCTAGACTAGGGCTATGGTATGTTATATTATCTGGTTTACTCTAGACTAGAGAGGGCTATATTATTTGATATTCTCTGTCTTACTCTAGACTAGGGCTATGGTATGTTATATTATCTGGTTTACTCTAGACTAGAGAGGGCTATATTATTTAATATTCTCTGGTTTACTCTAGACTAGAGCTATATTATTTGATATTCTCTGGTTTACTCTAGACTAGAGCTATATTATTTGATATTCTCTGGCTTACTCTAGACTAGAGAGGGCTATATTATTTGATATTCTCTGTCTTACTCTAGACTAGGGCTATGGTATGTTATATTATCTGGTTTACTCTAGACTAGAGAAGGCTATATTATTTGATATTCTCTGTCTTACTCTAGACTAGGGCTATGGTATGTTATATTATCTGGTTTACTCTAGACTAGAGAGGGCTATATTATTTGATATTCTCTGGTTTACTCTAGACTAGAGCTATATTATTTGATATTCTCTGGTTTACTCTAGACTAGAGCTATATTATTTGATATTCTCTGGTTTACTCTAGACTAGGACCGAGCCACCGCGCTCCGTTGGCCTCCGAGCTGCCCGCTCCTGATTGTCCAAACGCAATTCTTGATGTTTGCTTGAAAGGCCGAGGCTTGTGTCTGGACATCGGCAGCTGGTGGCTCCATCATCATCATCAGCAGCAGCGGCAGCGGCAGCATCAACGCGTGGGGGAAGCGAACAGAGTGTGCACGTGGTGGGAGTGGTGGCGCGGCGGTGAGCGCGCTTCGTCGCGAACCCAGCAACCCCAGCTCGAATCCCGGGGACGGCATATCTCAGCCTGCTCCGGGCTTCGTCTAGGTCGACTTGACCTTAAATGAGTCCAAGGGTATTGTCGTCCCGAAGCAAGGTTTC
Organism: Petromyzon marinus; assembly: GCF_010993605.1. Taxonomy (NCBI): domain Eukaryota; kingdom Metazoa; phylum Chordata; class Hyperoartia; order Petromyzontiformes; family Petromyzontidae; genus Petromyzon; species Petromyzon marinus. The sequence continues at coordinate 7,380,058 of NC_046127.1, read as the reverse complement.
TGCGCGAACCGGGTTTCCCGCATCCCTGAGACTCATCGGCAGAGCCATGAGCCTGTGAAAGCAAAGCTGCTGCAATGGCAGCTTGTTGTTGTTGACGAGTGCTGGCCATTGACACCGATGACACCCGCGAGCCGTCACTACACCACGGGCGAGGGGCGTGGTGCGTGAGAGATGTTATAATGGATGCGGAAAGGAGGAGAGGAGCGAGAATGAGATTCCAGGAGGGTTGTTCCTGAGAGGGGGAAACTCTGAGGAGGAGGAGGCCCACGGCTCGAGATGAGCAGCAGCAGCAGCAGGGAGAGAGGCGGTGCAGGAAGGGGAGGGATGGCCGGGTTCAACATGCCGGGGACGACGAGAGGGTGGTGGTGATTATGATGGGAGGGTGGTGGTGGTGATAATGATGAGAGGGTGATGATGATGATGGGAGGGTGGTGGTGGTGGTGGTGGTGGGGATGATGAGAGGGTGGAGGTGGTGATGATGGGAGGGTGGTGGTGGTGGTGGTGATAATGATGATGAGAGGGTAGTGATGATGATGATGAGAGGGTGGTGATGATGATGATGAGAGGGTGGTGGTGGTGATGATGATGATGAGAGGGTGGTGGTGGTGATGATGGGAGGGTGGTGGTGGTGGTGATGATGGGAGGGTGGTGGTGGTGGTGATAATGATGAGAGGGTGGTGGTGGTGATGATGATAATGATGAGAGGGTGGTGGTAGTGATGATGGGAGGGTGAGCGTGGTGGTGGTGGTGATGGTGGTGGTGAGAGGGTGGTGATGATGATGATTATGAGAGGGTGGTGGTGGTGATGATGGGAGGGTGGTGGTGGTGGTGGTGGGGGTGGTGATGATGGGAGGGTGGTGATGATGATGATGAGAGGGTGGTGGTGATGATAAGAGGGTGGTGGAGGTGGTGGTGATGATGAGAGGGTGGTGGTGGTGATGATAAGAGGGTGGTGGTGATGATGATGGGAGGGTGGTGGTGGTGGTGATGATGAAGGGTGGTGGTGGTGATGATGAGAGGGTGGTGATGATGATGAGAGGGTGGTGGTGATGATGATGATGAGAGGGTGGTGGTGATGATGATGATGAAGGGTGGTGGTGGTGATAATGAGAGGGTGGTGGTGATGATGATGATGATAAGGTGGTGGTGGTGGTGGTGGTCGTGATGATGAGAGGGTGGTGGTGGTGATGACGGGAGGGTGGTGGTGGTGGTGGTGGTGATGAGAGGGTGGTGGTGGCGGCGATGACGGGAGGGTGGTGGTGGTGGTGGTGATGAGAGGGTGGTGGTGGTGATGATGATGAGAGGGTGGTGGTGATGATGATGATGAGAGGGTGGTGGTGGTGGTGGTGATGATGATGATGGGAGGGTGGTGGTGGTGGTGATGATGAGAGGGTGGTGGTGATGATGATGATGGGAGGGTGGTGGTGGTGGTGGTGATGATGAGAGGGTGGTGGTGATGATGATGGGAGGGTGGTGGTGGTGATGATGATGAGAGTGTGATGGTGGTGGTGGTGATGAGAGGGTGGTGGTGGTGGTGGTGATGAGAGGGTAGAGAGAAGAGAGAATGGAGAAGGAGCGAGCAGCAGTAACCTGCACCTTCGATTATCACGTTTGGCTACGTACGGTGCCAAAGAAGTTCTACACACGGAGGAACAGCGTTTGTTCTCACAGTGGGCGTGGTTGGGGGAGAGTGGTTCAGAGTGGGGGCACGCACAGAAGTCACGTGATGTGAGAGACTCCCCATTCGATATGGATAATGGTCTTTTTTTACCCATACTTCACCGCGCTGGTTAGTGAGCGTTGGCTGAAGGCGGGGGACATAGAAGTCCCGTACAACGCAGACGGTGGATTTCTCTGCACTGCCCTGTGGTGCCCACCGTGCAGGCCACACGAGAACTTGTAGCTGCCCCAGTTGCCTCTTCGTGGGTGATGGGTAACGAGCGCAGCACGTGGTGGTACCCGCACTGAGCGACGTTCGTGTTGGAACTTTGGGGGAGGGAGGGGGGTGGTGGAGACGAGGGCGATGGGAGAAGGGAATTCTAAAGTGGAGCGGCGCTAGGGAAGAAGGCGGAGAGAGGGCAGTGGGGGCGACCTGCAGTGTGGTGAGTGGGTGGGTGAGTCAGGTGAGTGGGTGGGTGAGTCAGGTGAGTGGGTGGGTGAGTCAGGTGAGTGAGTGGGTGGGTGGGTGAGTCAGGTGAGTCAGGTGAGTGGGTGGGTGAGTCAGGTGAGTGGGTGGCTGAGTCAGGTGAGTCAGTTGAGTCAGGTGAGTGGGTGGGTGAGTCAGGTGAGTGAGTGGGTGAGTCAGGTGAGTGAGTGGGTGAGTCAGGTGAGTGGGTGGGTGAGTCAGGTGAGTTGGTGAGTCAGGTGAGTGGGTGGGTGAGTCAGGTGAGTGGGTGGGTGAGTGAGTCAGGTGAGTGGGTGGGTGAGTCAGGTGAGTGAGTGGGTGAGTCAGGTGAGTGAGTGGGTGAGTCAGGTGAGTGGGTGGGTGAGTCAGGTGAGTGAGTGGGTGAGTCAGGTGAGTGGGTGGGTGAGTCAGGTGAGTGGGTGAGTCAGGTGAGTCAGGTGAGTGGGTGGGTGAGTCAGGTGAGTGGGTGAATGAGTTGTGACCTGCAGTGTGGTGAGTCAGGTGAGTGAGTGGGTGAGTCAGGTGAGTGGGTGAGTGAGTTGTGTCCTGCAGTGTGGTGAGTCAGGTGAGTCAGGTGAGTGAGTGGGTGAGTCAGGTGAGTGGGTGAGTGGGTGAGTCAGGTGAGTGGGTGAGTGAGTTGTGACCTGCAGTGTGGTGAGTGGGTGAGTCAGGTGAGTGGGTGGGTGAGTCAGGTGAGTGAGTGGGTGAGTCAGGTGAGTGGGTGAGTGAGTTGTGACCTGGAGTGTGGTGAGTCAGGTGAGTGGGTGAGTGAGTCAGGTGAGTGGGTGAGTGAGTTGTGACCTGCAATGTGGTGAGTCAGGTGAGTCAGGTGAATGAGTGGGTGAGTCAGGTGAGTCAGGTGAGTGGGTGGGTGAGTCAGGTGAGTGGGTGGGTGAGTCAGGTGAGTGAGTGGGTGAGTCAGGTGAGTGGGTGGGTGAGTCAGGTGAGTGAGTGGATGAGTCAGGTGAGTAGGTGAGTGAGTGGGTGAGTCAGGTGAGTGGGTGGGTGAGTCAGGTGAGTAGGTGAGTGAGTTGTGACCTGCAGCGTGGTGAGTCAACTGAGTCAGGTGAGTGAGTGGGTGAGTCAGGTGAGTGGGTGAGTGAGTGAGTCAGGTGAGTGGGTGAGTGAGTGAGTCAGGTGAGTGAGTGGGTGAGTCAGGTGAGTGGGTGAGTGAGTGAGTCAGGTGAGTGGGTGGGTGAGTCAGGTGAGTGGGTGAGTCAGGTGAGTGGGTGAGTGAGTGGGTGAGTCAGGTGAGTCAGGTGAGTCAGGTGGGTGAGTGGGTGAGTCAGGTGAGTCAGGTGAGTGGGTGGGTGAGTCAGGTGAGTGGGTGAGTGAGTTGTGACCTGCAGTGTGGTGAGTGGGTGAGTCAGGTGAGTCAGGTGAGTGAGTTGTTGTGTGATGGTGGAGTCCTCACCAGGGCTGCAGGGATGGACGAGCGGCCTCACCGCCGTAGTAGCGACTCGTGAGTGATCAGGAGGCGACTGACCGACGGTCTATGCGCGACTGGAGCCAATCAGCAGGTGCTGGATCATCGATCTGTTGTGTTAAGTATGTCACGATGTGTGTGTGTGTTTTATATATCGATATGAATGTTGTGGGGGGCGGTGTTGGAGCGGTTAACGCGCTGCGTCACAAACCCGGCGACCCGAGTGCGATTCCCAATCACGGCTAACACCAGGTCACGATTATCTGAACCGGTCCTGGGCATCCCCTAGATCGACTCGGCCTCAAATGAGTACCTGGTGCACTAGAGAGACAAAATCGGCCGGGCGTGGTGATGACAAACCATGCCCTCGTGTGCCGTGGCGGCCTTCATTGGTGCTCGCTAAATCGCTCTTGCCCCAACGGTTCCGTGAAGGCTACACGGGGGACCTTTGTGCGTCTTTGCGTGTCGATCGTGTGGCGTTCATTGTGGCCGCTGGATTTTGGCGTGGCCATGTCGACACCGGCGCACATGACGTCCGTCTTCACCCGTGAGTCGGCGACGTTCACGCAGAGCAGCGTCGTTTCCTCGTGCGTTGTTGGGGCCGAGCCGACCTAGAGCAACATCGCGGTCAACTCGCCGCACAGAACCATTTTTTGTATTTTGGTTTTGAATGTTTAAAATCTCGCTCCGCCGATGTTTGCCGCGTTGCCGGAATCGAACTCGGGAGGGGTCGGGTTTCGGAGCGCGGCCTTGAACCGCGCCACGCTCCGGCTCCAGGTGAGCGTGAAGGCATCGTCACGGAGACGGAGCTCACAGTCCCGACAACACCACCATCCACACCCATCACCCACACCACCCACCACCACCATCCACCCACCACCACCCACCACCCACACAACACCACCAACACCACCACCACCACCACCCACCACCACCATCCACCCACCACCACCCACCACCACCTACCACCCACACCACCCACCACCCAACACCACCCACCACCACCATCCACCCACCACCACCCACCAACCACACAACACCACCACCCACTACCACCACCACCACCACCCACCACCCAACACCCACCACCACCACCCATCACCACCCACCACTACTACCACTACCCACCACTACCCACCACCACCCACCACCCACCCACCACCACCCTCACCACCCACACCACCCACCACCACCCACCACCACCACCCACCACCACCACCCACCAACACCCACCCACCACCACCCATCACCCATCACCCAACACCACCACCACCACCCACCACCAACACCCACCCACCACCACCCACCACCACCTACCACCCACACCACCCACCACCCAACACCACCCACCACCACCATCCACCCACCACCACCCACCACCCACACAACACCACCACCCACTACCACCACCACCACCACCCACCACCCAACACCCACCACCACCACCACCCATCACCACCCACCACTACTACCACTACCCACCACTACCCACCACCACCCACCACCCACCCACCACCACCCTCACCACCCACACCACCCACCACCACCCACCACCCACCACCACCACCCACCACCACCACCCACCACCACCCACCACCACCTCTAACGCAAATTCATAATCATCGGCCGCTCCACTGCTGGATGAAGGCGGCCTCTCCGTTGTCACGAGCGCGTGAAGGCAGACGGGGAGGTGTCGCGGTGGGGGGGGGGGAGGGGGCGGGGGGGTTCATGCACTACGGAGGTGTTTACCAGGGTCGGGCCGCCCGTGCCGAACCGTGAACAATTCTGCAACGAGGCGAAGAGAGGGGCCCGGTGTCGTGGTAGAGTTTTATTGTTTTTTTTTGTTTGGCTTCGGCAAATGCTGCTGTGATTATTCCCCCCCCCCACCGCCAAAATAAAAAAAGACTACAGAGGGTTGACGGATGAAGAGGCACGAGGCGATGTTTTATTACATTCGTGCTATCCTAGTGTTTATTTACATTCCCGAATAAAACGAAATAACGCCGTCAAATGAACACAGTTGCAGATATTAATATTTTAGAATGTACGCATATATATAGTTGTGCGTGTGTGTGTATAACAAACACAATGTCATCGTCATCATCATCAGCATCGTTGTGGATAATGTAACATCATAAATCTGCAGAGAGCGTGCACCCCAGAGTATAAAGTCGATATTTTTACGCATCCCATCAGCGCCCGAGCACGGCCTTCTTTGAGTGCATCAGCAGCATGGGTTCAGATGAACCAATGAGACCTACCATGTCTGTTCATATCGATAAGCTGTGGTGTATATATATGTGTGTTAGTGTTTGTTAGATTTCAGTATTTGTTCGCTCGCAATAAATTTGGTCTGACTTGGTTAAAAAAATAAATTAAAACAAATTAAGGTTTGTATTTGCACGAATAAAGCGTGTGCTACAAATGTACACATTGTATTACCCTTATACATGTTGTATATGTGAAGGGTGCCGCGCTATACACCCGGCCACCTGAGGCCCGTTCACGGCTGTCATCAGTGGCGAGCGATATCCGAACCGGTTTACCCCCCTCTCCCGCACCACCAACTCAATCATCAACCCACAATGACCAGCGCGGTGAAGTATGGTCAAAAATAACCATCCGCACCATTGCGCGCACGGCTTGGATTGTGTGTGTAGGTGATGGGGGGAGCGGTGGTGCAGCGGTTAGCGCTACGGCCAACACCAGTGACGATTATCTGAACCGATCTTGGGCTTTTTTTGGGTAGACTCAGCCTCAAATCAGTATCTGGTGCGGTGTGTAGTAAAACATCGCCACTGGGGAGACAAAGGCGGCCGGGCGTGGTGCAGGCCACCCACCCCCTCGTGTGCCGTGTCGGCCTTCACAGGTGCTGCTCGCTAACAGCACTTGCCCCAACAGGCTGTTACAGGCTACACGGGGGATCTTTGTCTTTGTGAGTAGATGAATGGGGGGGTGTGGTAGGTGAGTGGTTTACGGGATGTGTAGAGATCCCAATGATCGTATCGTCAGGACGGTGGAGCATCCTGGATTCTTCCACTGTGATTGTGTCGACTAACAACGCTCTGACATCGAGAGAGAACGAGTGATCACTCAAAACTGAGGCTTCACTCTTCCCAGAATGTGGCAACCCTAATATATACATGGTCTATATACGGCACATCTGTGTATTGTTTAGACTATACGGAATATATGTTAACGTGCATGTCTATGATTTTGTATAAACTATATATCTATCGGGTTGTCTGTATCGCTACTATATTCGTATCGATCACGTTGTGGCTCTATATATATGCGAGCATATATATAGAATGGTGCAGTTTATATACTACATAATAAACATCGATGCTTTACATAAGTGTGTACATACAAAGACAAAGATCCCCCTATAGCCTGAACAGACTGTAGGGGCAAGTGCTGTTAGCGAGTAGCACCTGTGAAGGTCGGAACGGCACACGAAGGGGTGGGTGGCCAGCACCACGCCCGACCGCCTTTGTCTCCCCAGTGGCAATGTTTACACACCGCACCAGGTATTCATTTGAGGCTGAGTCGACCTAGGGGAGGCCCAGGACCGGTTCAAATAATCGTCACTGGTGTTGGCCGTGAGCGGGAATCGAATCGGGTCGCCAGGTTCATAGCGCAGTGCGCTAACCGCTACACTACCGCTCCCCACATATACACACAGACACACACAGACACATATACACAAGTACACATACACACACACATACACACATACACATATACACAAGTACACATATATACACACAGACACACAGATACACACAGACACATATACACAAGTACACATATACACACACGCATACACACAAACAGATACACATACACACACACAGACACATATACACAAGTACACGTACACACACAAACACACACAGACACATACACACAGACACATATACACAAGTACACATATATACACAGACACACACACGCATAAACACAGACACACACATACACACATACACAAGTACACATATATACAGACACACATGCATACATATATACACACGCATACATTTACACAGGTACATATATACACACACACGCATACATATGCACAGGACCACATAAACACACATACAGACACACATGCATATACATATACACAGGTACACACATATATACGCACAAAGTGCACACACACATATATACACAGTGTATGAATGAGTTTTCAATTTAAATGTATTTCGAATATTCGGAAAACTACATATTATTTATATTCCGGATTGTATAATTAGTGAATATTTTTAATAACTTTAACCGTTTCACTATTCAAATGTAGGCTAATTAAAGTCTGTTTGAATATGTTTTTTGGGGTAATGAGTACATTATTTTTTAAAATCGAATCAACTTCAAACATTTTAACAAAAACGATCATGCGAAACATTGTAATTCATTATAATTAAGTCATTTAATTTTTTTTTAAACCATAGCGACCATTTAAATTACTATATTAATCTATTTTTAAAACGTTAAAACAATTTATTACACGCAACAAAGACAAAGATCCCCCGTATAGCCTTCAACAGGCTGTTGGGGCAAGTGCTGTTGGCGTGCAGCACCTGTGAAGGCCGGCACAGCACACCAGGGGGTGGGTGGGTGGCCAGCACCACGCCCGGCCGCCTTTGTCTCCCCGAAGATGACAGTTTTTTTTTTTTACACTGCCCCAGGCATTCATTTAAAGGCTGCGTCAACCTAGGGGAAGTCCAGGGCCGGTTCAATTATTCGCCGCTGATATTGGTCGCGAGCAACACCCGGCAGGGGAATCCACGGCGCCTACACCAAGCCACGTGACGCGTCGAAGGCTCGCTATTGGCAGGAGAGGCCACGGGACAAGACCCGGGTGCCATGGGTCGACGGATTGAGACGAATGCGCCACCTTGGTTTCGTTTTATCTGCCATAGCGCTCCGCTCGTTGTTGTGAGCGTCGCTCCAACGTTATTCGCTGAACGGCCCAGCCAGCATCCTTCACGAGCCTGCCCCACAGAGGCCAATGTGGACACTGCCGGTTACCGATTCTGGAACACCGCAATCGTCTCGTCACGTCTTCCCGCACCACATCACCTCGTCTCTTCTCGAGCCATGTGCCCGTGCCCGTTGAGCCCAACCAAACGGAAGCTGCGTGGGCAAGCGGCCCCCGGCTGATGGGAACTGCGTCCGGACCTGTCAAGGGGTCCGGCGAGCTCCACCGCACAATCGCAGCCCGGCAAGAGCGAGTGGTGCCCGGCCGACGTCACACGACGAACGCGTCGGGACGCGAGCACGTGACAACGTGACGACGCCCGCGTCCTTGCAGAGCGCCCGCTGACGTCACGCGCAGCGAACGCGTCATCAGCGTCCCACCCGTGTGGCCCTGCTTGGCCCCGACCCAGATGTCGAATCGTCATCATCATCATCGTCATCGATTCAGTCGCCGCCATTGCCATCAACGCTATCGTCATCCTTGATGCCAGCGTATAACGATTTGAATTTCCGGAAAATATCGCCAATTAAAAAAAAAAAACACCCGTGCCATTGAGGCCCCGTGCTGGTTCGGCTCGGATGTGCCAGTGGAAAAAAAAAGAAGGGTGGGGTGGGGGAATTGGTGACGAGCTGCAGGGTTCAGGCAACAGAATCGTAAACTCCTTCTCAGGGTGAGCAGCAGTTACTAGATCATCAGCATGCATATCACGATCACCCAAACACGGGATTCATTCCGTGACCGCTGCCCCCGGGGGCCTCGAGGTGATGAAGCTGTCACTGCATCCGTTGCACGTGGAGATTCCTCTGGCACAGCCGCGCAAGGCGACGTGGTAGGTAACAAGGTCACGCACGAGGCCGGAGGACATCCCAGGTGGAACGTGGGATGGCTCCCGGGGCCACGCAGCATCCTGAATCTCGTGAATGGTCGCGGGTACAAGGGTAAGGGGACCTGGATAAGGGGCTGCCCATAAATGACGTCAGTATATAGTACCGTATATATTACAGTACACCGTGCGGTATATATTGCAGTATACAGTACAGTATATAACTACAGTACAGTATATAGTGCATCATATAGTGCAGTATACATATGTAGTACAGTATATAACACCGGTCTATAGTGCAGTATATAGTACAGTGCACAGTGCAATATATAACTACAGTACATAATGTAGTACAGTGTACAATACAGTATATAGTACAGTGTATAATACAGTCTATAGCTACAGTCCACGTGTCACTACAGTCTATAGCTACAGTCTACAGCTACAGTCTATAGCTACAGTCTACAGCTACAGTCTACAACTACAGTCTATAGCTACAGTCTACAACTACAGTCTATAGCTACAGTCTATAGCTACAGTCTATAGCTACAGTCTATAGCTACAGTCCACGTATCACTACAGTCTACAGCTACAGTCTACAGCTACAGTCTATAGCTACAGTCTACAGCTACAGTCTACAGCTACAGTCCATAGCTACAGTCTATAGCTACAGTCTACAGCTACAGTCTATAGCTACAGTCTATAGCTACAGTCCACGTGTCACTACAGTCTATAGCTACAGTCTACAGCTACAGTCTACAGCTACAGTCTATAGCTACAGTCTACAGCTACAGTCTACAGCTACAGTCTATAGCTACAGTCTACAGCTACAGTCTATAGCTACAGTCTACAGCTACAGTCTACAGCTACAGTCTATAGCTACAGTCTATAGCTACAGTCTACAGCTACAGTCTACAGCTACAGTCTATAGCTACAGTCTACAGCTACAGTCTACAGCTACAGTCTATAGCTACAGTCTACAGCTACAGTCTACAGCTACAGTCTATAGCTACAGTCTACAGCTACAGTCTATAGCTACAGTCTATAGCTACAGTCTACAGCTACAGTCTACAACTACAGTCTATAGCTACAGTCTACAGCTACAGTCTATAGCTACAGTCTACAGCTACAGTCTATAGCTACAGTCTATAGCTACAGTCTATAGCTACAGTCCACGTGTCACTACAGTCTATAGCTACAGTCTATAGCTACAGTCTATAGCTACAGTCCACGTGTCACTACAGTCTACAGCTACAGTCTACAGCTACAGTCTATAGCTACAGTCTACATCATTATACAGTCCACATCTCACTACAGTCTATAGCTACAGTCTATAGCTACAATCTACAGCTACAGTCTATAGCTACACTCTACAGCTACAGTCTATAGCTACAGTCTACAGCTACAGTCTATAGCTACAGTCTATAGCTACAGTCTATAGCTACAGTCCACGTCTCACTACAGTCTATAGCTACAGTCTATAGCTACAGTCTACAGCTCCAGTCTACAGCTACAGTCTATAGCTACAGTCTACAGCTACAGTCTATAGCTACAGTCTATAGCTACAGTCTATAGCTACAGTCCACGTGTCACTACAGTCTATAGCTACAGTCTATAGCTCTAGTCTATAGCTACAGTCTATAGCTACAGTCTACATCGCCCTGCTGTGGTGACGCTGTAATTCCATTCACGCTCCGCACTCTCCCCTCGCTCCACTCCCCATCAACCCTCGTCCCAGGATCCTCTTAAATCTCCCTCCCCCCTTCCATAAAGTCTCCCACGTCTCTCTCCCCTTCCATCACATCTCTCTGAAGTCTCCCACGTCTCTCTCCCCTTCCATCACATCTCTCTGAAGTCTCCCACGTCTCTCTCCCCTTCTATCAAATCTCTCTAAAGTCTCCCACGTCTCTCTCATTGCCTCTCTCCACTCTCTATCTCTCTCTCCCCTTCCATCACATCTCTCTAAAGTCTCCCATCTCTATCTCTCTCCCCTTTCATCATATCTCTGAAGTCTCCCACCTCTATCTCTCTCATTGCCTCTCTCCACTCTCCATCTCCCTCCCTCCTTCCATCACATCTCTCTGAAGTCTCCCACCTCCCTCTCCCCTTCCATCACATCTCTCTGAAGTCTCCCACGTCTCTCTCATTGCCTCTCTCCACTCTCCATCTATCTCCCTTCTTCCATCACATCTCTCTGAAGTCTCCCATCTCTCTCCCCTTCCATCAAATCTCTCTGAATTCTCCCACCTCTCTCTCTCTCATTGCCTCTCCTCCACTCTACATCTCACTCTCCCTTCTTCCATCACATCTCTCTGAAGTCTCCCACCTCTCTCTCTCTCTCTCATTGCCTCTCTCCACTCTCCATCTCTCTCTCCCCCCTTCTATAACATCTCTCTGAAGTCTCCCACCTCTCTCTCTCTCATTGCCTCTCCTCCACTCTACAACTCTCTCTCCCTTCTTCCATCACATCTCTCTGAAGTCTCCCACCTCCCTCCCCCCTTCCATCAAATCTCTCTGAATTCTCCCACCTCTCTCTCTCTCTCTCATTGCCTCTCCTCCACTCTACATCTCTCTCTCCCTTCTTCCATCACATCTCTCTAAAGTCTCCCACGTCTCTCTCCCTCTCATTGCCTCTCCTCCACTCTCCATCTCCCTCTCCCCTTCCATCACATCTCTCTGAAGTCTCCCACCTCTCTCTCTCATTGCCTCTCCTCCACTCTCCATCTCCCTCCCCCTTCTATCACATCTCTCTGAAGTCTCCCATATCCCACCCCCTTCTATCACATCTATCTGAAGTCTCCCATATCCCACCCCCTTCTATCACATCTCTCTGAAGTCTCCCACCTCTCTCTCTCATTGCCTCTCCTCCACTCTCCATCTCCCTCTCCCCTTCTATCAAATCTCTCTGAAGTCTCCCACCTCTCTCTCTTTCTCATTGCCTCTCTCCACTCTCCATCTCCCTCTCCCCTTCCATCACATCTCTCTAAAGTCTCCCATCTCTATCTCTCTCCCCTTCCATCAAATCTCTCTGAAGTCTCCCATCTCTCTCTCTCATTGCCTCTCCTCCACTCTCCATCTCCCTCTCCCCTTCCATCACATCTCTCTAAATTCTCCCACGTCTCTCTCTCTCTCATTGCCTCTCTCCACTCTCCATCTCTCTCTCCCCTTCCATCAAATCTCCCACGGTCATACCTCTCCCCGCCTCCTCTCCCTACATCTCATCTCCCTTCTCTCACTCCCCCCCTCTCATCTTCCTCCCCCTCCTGCACCCCCTCCCCAACTAATGAACAGCAATGCCCCCCCTCCCACTCACGCGTGTGGTGGATAGGGGAGGGGGGCATTTAAGTTCAAGGTCAAGAGGTCATCATCAAGACGAGAACCGCCAACGCTTCCTGCCTTCTGCCACTTCGCATCCTGGCTAGGGGTTGACTCAGCCCATCATCCCACAGGGTCTATAAAATTGGCACCACTTCGCGGGGAATTCAACAGTGGCCTCTCCCATGAACCGACTCGCCCTCGTCCGTAGGAATGTGGAATTAACACCACTGGTTTGGGAGATGAGCACAGATGCCTCATTATGAGCAGGGCATCACGACGACTGTGAACACTCAAAACACGTCAATAACAGTACGGGTCTACAAAGACAAAGCTCACCCGTGCAGGCAATACGGGCAGTTGAGGCAAGTGCTGTGAGCGGGCTCTCGTGAAGGCGGGAACAGCGCAGCATTCTCAGGGAGGCCCTGGATCGGTTCAAATGTTCGCCACTGATATTAGGGCCGCCGGGTTCGTAGCGCGGTGCGCTAACCACTGCGCCACCGCTCCTCGCACATGCGCAGTATCCACGTCTCCATGTACGCACGAGCATATCCACACACACACAGATATACTGACGTTCACACATCAACCACGAATCTATCGATACATACATATATGGGGCCGTCCATAAATGACGTCACGCGATTTTGGACGATTTTTTTACCCCCCACCCACTCGTCACACGGCGTCACAAAAAGTCAGACCCCCCCCCTCAAGTATGCCGTCACAAAGCTCTGCCCCCCCAAAAATATATATATAAACCATGCTTCAAATCGCTTTAAACTATTGTCACTGTAGTGCGTATTTAATGTGGCGCTGCACTCTGATGTTGTAGGAGAAAACATTTATTTAAAAAAATCTATTTAATTAAGTAGAACGTGGTTGTCTATATTTATTTAAAGTTGATGTGACGTCACATTTCTCAACCCCCCTCCCCTCTCCATCGTCACGCATCGTCACAAATGTCTGACCCCCCCCCACCCACCACCACCCCTAGGTGCGTGACGTCATTTATGAATGTACACACATAGACACTGTCACTGGTCACTCGGGAAAATCACGACCGCTGTATGGAGATGGAGCAGCGAAATCGGCCCGTGGATTGTCGCTTCGCCCCGCCGTGACAGACGGCGAAGGCTTAGAGGAGGCTTTCATCCAGCAGCGGATGGAACGTGGCTGACCGGTGACCACCACAAACACAGCATCGACAACAACAACCGCCATTCGCCACTAAGTGGCGGTGACGTCACACCACTACCCTTGTGCCAGGCCATGTGCACCTTGCGGCCATCACGTGAAGTGTCGAACGCCCGCTGGCAGGAGGTCACGGGGCAGACCCAGCAGGTGCCACGGGTCGACTGACTGAGATGACTGGCTGGTGCACCACCTGTGCCACCTACTGTGCCAACCTGCTGTGCTTTAGCCACTCGGCGCTCCGCTCGTTGTTGTGAGCTCCGCTCCTCCGCCCTCCGTTGTTGGTAGGGCTGCCCAATCGCACTCATACGGACACAGATTCTCCCGTACGCGTCGGGTGGCGGAGGGCATCGACGAGACACATTTTTGGGCATGGCGTTTGTGCGACCATTACCACCACCACCCCCCATGTGTCTCTTATCAGCTGGCCGGCAGATGAACTCGGGGTGAGCCCAGCCCGCTCCAGGTGATATACAGCCCGGACCCTGCTATCGCGTTGCCCGCCTGTGTTGTGTGTGTGTCTGTGTGTGTCTGTGTGTGTGTATGTGTGTGTGTCTGTGTGTGTGTGTCTGTGTGTGTCTGTGTGTGTCTGTGTGTGTGTCTGTGTGTCTGTGTGTGTATGTGTGTGTGTGTGTCTGTGTGTGTCTGTGTGTGTGTATGTGTGTGTGTGTCTGTGTGTGTGTATCTGTGTGTGTGTGTCTGTGTGTATGTGTCTGTGTTGTGTCTGTGTTGTGTGTGTGTCTGTGTGTGTGTCTGTGTGTGTCTGTGTGTGTCCGTTTGTGTGTGTGTCTGTGTGTGTCTGTGTGTGTCCGTTTGTGTGTGTCTGTGTGTGTGTGTCTGTGTGTGTCTGTGTGTGTTTGTCTGTGTGTGTGTCCGTTTGTGTGTGTGTTTGTGTGTGTCCGTTTGTGTGTCTGTTTGTGTGTGTGTGTCTGTTTGTGTGTGTGTGTCTGTTTGTGTGTGTGTCTGTGTGTGTGTCTGTTTGTGTGTGTCTGTGTGTGTCTGTGTGTGTCCGTTTGTGTGTGTCTGTGTGTGTGTCTGTGTGTGTCTGTGTGTGTGTCTGTGTCTGTGTGTGTGTGTCCGTTTGTGTGTGTCTGTGTGTGTGTGTCTGTGTGTCTGTGTGTGTCCGTTTGTGTGTGTCTGTGTGTGTCTGTGTCTGTGTGTGTCTGTGTGTGTGTGTGTCTGTGTGTGTGTCCGTTTGTGTGTGTGTTTGTGTGTGTCCGTTTGTGTGTCTGTATGTGTGTGTCTGTTTGTGTGTGTCTGTTTGTGTGTGTCTGTGTGTGTGTCCGTTTGTGTGTGTCTGTGTGTGTGTGGCTATGGACACCCCTTGTCGGGCTGATTGTATTTTCTCGCGTGTGTGTGTCTGTGTTTTGTGTGTGTGTGTCCGTTTGTGTGTGTCTGTGTGTTTGTGTGTGTCTGTTTGTTTGTGTGTCTGTGTCTGTGTGTGTGTTTCTGTGTGTGTCTGTGTGTCCGTTTTTGTGTCTGTGTGTGTGTGTTTGTGTGTGTGTCTGTTTGTTTGTGTGTGTGTTTCTGTGTGTGTGTGTTTGTATGTGTGTCTGTGTGTCCGTTTTTGTGTGTCTGTGTGTGGCTATGGACACCCCTTGTCCGGGCTGATTGCATTATCTCGCGTGTGTGTGTGTCTCTGTGTGTGTGTGTCTGTGTGTGTATGTGTCAGTTTGTGTCTGTGTGTATCTGTTTGCCCTCTGCCCTCGGAGCTCCTCCAGAAACAACGAAAAGCCACTACGGATGGCCACGTGGAACGTTCGAACGCTCACTGCGGAGGAGAGGCTGCCACTCCTCTGTCGGGAGCTGGACCGGTACCGCCTGGATCTCTGTGGCATTCAGGAGGTCCGCTGGACCGGTTCTAGCTCCTGCCACAATGAGGGGTGGATAGTCCTCTACTCGGGGCAGCAGACTGCCAAACAACAGGGTGTGGGTCTTCTTTTGAACAAAAGAATGAAGGGGGCGTGGGAGCGTGGTGGTGAGGTGTGGGAAGCTGTAAGCCCCAGGCTACTTTGGGCTCGCCTTCCCATCAACCGGAGGCGAGGAGTGGTGGTCGTGGTTACTTATGCCCCCACCGAAGATGAACATCCGTGGAGGGATGCAGGCAAAGCCGATGAGTCAGATGCCTTCTATGACCTCCTGTCACAGGTGATGGCTAAAGTGGCACCTCGGGATAGAGTCATCATGTTGGGTGACTTCAATGCCCGAGTTGGTCATGATGCTGGCACCTGGTCTGGAGTGATTGGAGGGCATGGGCCAGATCAGCTCAATAACAACGGTAGGAGGCTGCTAGATTTTTTTGCAGCCCATGGGCTTGTAATTACTTCATGAATGCATGCCGGGTCCAAGCAAGAACATCTGCTGGGCTACATAGTGACGGACCAGCGGAAGCGAGCCCATGTCCTTGACACCAGGACCTACCGTGGAGCTGATCTGCCCTCTGACCATCGACTAGTCATCTGTAATATGAGCCTGCCATTCTTCCACTCCAGTGGTGGGTGTACACCCAGGACCCCATTCCAACCTAAAGTGGCCTGGTCTCAGTTTTCTGATGAAAGTTGCAAGCGAGAATTTCATCATCGCTTGCTGCTGGGGTTGGCATCGTCCCCCACTCCTCCTGATGTCGAGGGTAAACGTGCGAGGTTTAGGACTGTGACTCATGCAGCTGCAATGGCTGCTTTGGGTACGCGGTCCAGACCTCCCCAGAGACCCTGGCTGACAGAGGAGGTGTTCAGGATGGTTGAGAAAAAGCAACAGGCCCACTGTCATTGGCTACAGAATACCATGTCAGAGAATGAGGAAGCTTACCGCAACCTTCGCTCGGAGGTTCGGAGAGCCGTGAGGCGCTGCAAGGATGGGTGGTGGTCGCGGGTTGCTGAGGAGATGGAGTCTGCCTTAGTGGCCCGCGATCACAAATCTCTATTTAACTCCATCAAAAAAGTAACCTGCAGCGCCACACCTATTACCATCATTAGGGGAAAAAACGGTGATCCAATCTCCGACCCCCAGGAACAGGTTTGCAGATATGCTGAGCATTTCTGTGAGGTCCTGGGGGAGGGAAAATCCCTCAGCCAGGAAAAGATCGTGGCACAAAGTGAGGATGACCCTGCTGAGGCTGCGGTGCCTCAAATATTGGAAGAAGTCACCCCCTGTGAGTGGCTGGCTGAAGTGCCATCTGTTGAGGAAGCACTGAAGGTGATCCGGAGTCTGAGACAAGAAAAGGCACCGGGCAGAGATGATCTCCCAAGCGAAATGCTGAGGGAGGCTGGCGTTTGTGCACAGACTGCCCTATATGACATCATAACAACAGTCTGGACCACTGGATGGGTTCCACAGGATTGGAAGGATGCCCTGGTGGTCCCCCTCTTTAAGAAGGGGGACCGTACAGACTGTAACAACTACAGGGGCATCT
Source organism: Petromyzon marinus (assembly GCF_010993605.1). Classification (NCBI taxonomy): domain Eukaryota; kingdom Metazoa; phylum Chordata; class Hyperoartia; order Petromyzontiformes; family Petromyzontidae; genus Petromyzon; species Petromyzon marinus. The sequence goes on along the minus strand of NC_046127.1, from coordinate 7,362,776 downwards.
CACTCCTCAGTGTGCCGGGAAAGGTCCTGGCAAGGATTATTCAACATCGCTTTGCCAGTCACGCTGAGGAGAGGCTTGAAGAGCCCCAATGCGGTTTCAGGAATGGGCGGTCCTGCACAGATGCCATATATTCTGTCCGTCTGCTACAGCAGAGGTGTAGGGAATTCCAGCAAGATCTACATCTCTGCTTTATTGACCTGGTCAAGGCCTATGATACCATCAGTAGGCCTGGGCTCTGGGTTGTTCTTCGTGCTTTTGGAGTACCTGACCCTCTGCTCACGATCATTAAGGACCTTCATGATGGTGAGCAGACCCGGGTAAAACTACGTGGCTGGGAGTCAGAGCCATTCTCTGTACACCTTGGGGTGCGACAGGGATGTCCTCTGGCTCCCACATTATTTAACATCTATTTTGACCACGTAGTTCGTGAAGCCTTCAATAGCTGTACCGGGGGAATCTCCATATGGTACAGATATAATGGGAGGCTGATCGATGCCCGGGTGCAGTCAAGGTATAGCTCCCTATTGCTCAACCACGTTATGTATGCCGATGATTTGGTAATAGCTGCTCATTCAGAGGAGGAGTTGGAGACGCTGCTGCTGAGACTGGAGCGTGCCACTAATAGATGGGGCCTTACCATCAGCCCCACCAAAACTAAGCACCTGCCTGGGTATTTTGTACCATCGGACACTCCACCCCCACAACTCCCAATCGGTGATGGGGCAGTTGTGGAGAGAGTGGAGAGTTTCCCATACCTGGGCAGTGTGCTTATGACCGGCTCCAGTTTACCAGCAGAGGTCTCACTCCGAATCAGTCGAGCGGCAATATCTTTTCATCGGTTGCGTAACGCTGTGTGGAAGCTACCTGGTCTGTCGCTCCGCACTAAGCTTCAGGTCTTCTCGGCCACGGTCATTCCCTCCCTTATCTACGCTTGCGAAATGTGGACCCCCCTAATGGAACATCTTCGCCGGTTAGAAACATTTAGGCTAGCCTGCCTACGATCCATCCTGGGTTTGACCAAGCTGGATTGTGTGAGGAGCTCACAAATCTTTGAAAGATCTGGGCAAGGTCCCATCGGTGAGCTCCTCCGGCAGGCAAGGCTGCGTTGGCTGGGCCATGTAGCCCGCATGCCCAGCCACCGCTTGCCGAAACAGCTTTTGTTCGGCCGGATCGTGGGGTCTAAACGGGCGTGGCACGGGCTAGAGAAGAGATGGAGTGATGTGGTATAGGAGTACGTAGAGCTGAGTGGACTTGCCGATGACTGGTACCAGCGGTGTCAAGATCGGCCTCTGTGGAGGAGGCTCGTGAAGGACGCTACTGGGCAGTTGGAGGTAGTCGCCCTCCAACAACAACGGAGGGCGGAGGAGCGACGCTCACAACAAGCAGAGCGCCGGGTGGCTAAAGCACAGCAGGTTGGCACAGTAGGGGGCACAGGTGGTGCAGCAGCCAGTCATCTCAGTCATCTTAGTCGACCCGTGGCACTTGGGTCTGCCCCGTGACCTCCTGCCCGCGGGCGTTCGACACTTCACGTGGCCTCAAGGTGCACATGGCCTGGCACAAGCGTCGTGGTGACGTCACCGCTACTAAGTGGCGAATGGCGGTTGTTGTTGTTGTCTCTGTGTGTCTGTTTGTGTGTGTGTCTGTTTGTGCATGTGTATGTTTGTTTGTGTGTGTGTCTGTGTGTGTGTCTGTGGGTGTGTGTGTGTCTGTGTGTGTGTCTGTGTGTGTGTCTGTGTGTGTGTCTGTGTGTCTGTGTGTGTGTCTGTGTGTGTGTCTGTGTGTGTCTGTGTGTGTGTCTGTGTGTGTGTCTGTGTGTGTGTGTCTGTGTGTCTGTGTGTGTGTGCGCGCGGGTTGTGGAGCGGGTTAGCGCCATGCGCTATGAACCCGGCGGACCCGGGTTCGATTCCCGCTCATGGCCAACACCGGTGACGATTATCCGAACCGGTCCTGGGCCTCCCCTAGGTCGACTCAGCCTCAAATGAGTTCAATGTATAAACATCGCGACTTGGGAGACAAAGGCGGTCGGGCGTGATGCTGGCCACCCACCCCCTCGTGCTTGCCCCAACAGTCTTGTTTCGGGCTCTTTGTCGTGGTTTTGGCTGTGGGTCGCGTGTTGCAACAGCCGAGTGGCAGCGGCGATAACGCACACGTGTCATCGATTGCGTGCCGGTCACTGGGCGATGACAATGATGAGTTCATCGGCGGACCGCGCGCGTGCGTCTCTGTGCGCGCTCTTAGAGAGTCAGCAGCACCTATACAGCCCGGGGCGGGACACGAGGGGGGGTGGGCGAGCCAGCACCACGCCCGACCGCCTTTGTCTCCACGGTGGCGACGCTTTCACACCGCACCAGCTACTCATTTTTGAGGCTGAGTCGACCCAAGGGGAGGCCCGGGACCGTCACTGGGTGTTGGCCGTTAAGCGGGAATCGAACCCGGCCAACCCGAGTTCGATTCCAGCTCACGGCCACCGACGTCCGTGACGACTCGGCTTTGAAAAGAGACAAAGGCGGCCGGGCGTGGTATTGGCCACCCACGCCCTCGTCGACCCGCGAGCACCACTTGCCCCAGCAGTCTGGTGAAGGCTATACGGGGGTTCTTTGTCTTCAACGCAATGTGGTGTCTTAGCAGCCTAGCAGGGCTCATCGCACAGAGCGCTAACCACTGCGCCACCGCTCCACCCTCGTGTTCACACGTGTGTGTGTGTCTGTATGTGTGTGTACTTGTGTATATGTGTCTGAGTGTATGTGTGTGTGTCTGTGTGTATATGTGTACTTGTGTATATGTGTCTGTGTGTATGTGTCTGTGTGTATATGTGTACTTGTGTATATGTGTCTGTGTGTAGTGTGTGTGTCTGTGTATATGTGTACTTGTGTATATGTGTCTGTGTGTATGTGTCTGTGTGTATATGTGTACTTGTGTATATGTGTCTGTGTGTATGTGTCTGTGTGTCTGTGTATATGTGTACTTGTGTATATGTGTCTGTGTGTATGTGTGTGTGTATGTGTACTTGTGTATATGTGTCTGTGTGTGTGTGTCTGTGTGTGTATGTGTACTTGTGTATATGTGTCTGTGTGTATGTGTGTCTGTGTATATGTGTACTTGTGTATATGTGTCTGTGTGTGTGTCTGTGTGTGTATGTGTACTTGTGTATATGTGTCTGTGTGTATGTGTGTGTGTCTGTGTGTGTATGTGTACTTGTGTATATGTGTCTGTGTGCATGTGTGTGTGTGTCTGTGTGTGTATGTGTACTTGTGTATATGTGTCCGTGTGTATGTGTGTGTGTATGTGTACTTGTGGATATATGTGTCTGTGTGTATGTGTGTGTGTCTGTGTATATGTGTACTTGTGTATATGTGTCTGTGTGTCTGTGTGTGTATGTGTACTTGTGTATATGTGTCTGTGTGTATGTGTGTGTCTGTGTATATGTGTCTGTGTGTGTGTGTATGTGTACTTGTGTATATGTGTCTGTGTGTATGTGTGTGTGTCTGTGTATATATGTGTACTTGTGTATATGTGTCTATGTGTATGTGTGTGTGTCTGTGTGTGTCTGTGTGTGTGTCTGTGTGTGTCTGTGTGTATGTGTGTGTGTCTGTGTGTGTCTGTGTGTGTGTCTGTGTGTGTCTGTGTGTATGTGTGTGTGTCTGTGTGTGTCTGTGTGTGTGTCTGTGTGTGTCTGTGTGTATATGTGTGTGTCTGTGTGTGTCTGTGTGTATGTGTGTGTGTCTGTGTGTATATGTGGGAAGCGGTGGTATGGCGCTTAGCGCGCTGCGCTGTGAACCTGGCGACCCGGGTTCGATTCCCGCTCACGGCCAACACCAACAGTGACGATTATCTGAACCGGTCCCGGGCCTCCCCTAGGTCGACTCAGCCCCCAAATGAGTACCTGGTGCGGTGCGTAGTAAACATCGCCACTGGGGAGACAAAAGCGGTCGGGCGTGGTGCTGGCCACCCACCCTCTCGTGTACCGTTCCGGCCTTCATAGGTGCTCGCTAGCAGCACTTGCCCCTACAGGCTATATAGGGGGGGGGGAACTTTGTCTTTATATGTATAGATAGGTAGCAGTGCGTGTGCATGCACACGCTGCGTTTTTCACGCGTGCATTACAGCGCACTGCGCGGCCACCTGAGTTCGACTCCTGCTCGCTGCTGAATATCTGCGTGGCGCGAACCGCGCGTCCCACGGGTTTCGACAACAGAGCTCGGAGAAGAACGCGGGGCGTGGTGTGGCGAACGTCAAACGCTGGCCGGCACAAAGGCGGTCCCGCACAACCACCTCGCAGGCGCTCAGCGGCACCTGGCCCCAACGATCTGTGCAGGCCACCCGAGGGGATATCTGTCGATCGCACGGTGCCTGCGTACGCGCGAGTAAGCGTGCGTGATGCGCGTATGCTTGCTCGTGCGTGTGTGTGTGTCAGTGCATGTATCTGCGTCATTAGTTCGATGTGTAGACGCTGGGAGCGGTGGTGCAGCGGTTAGCGCTACGCTGCGCTACGATTTCCCGCTCACGGCCAACACCAACAGTGACGATTACCTGAACCGGTCCTGGGCCACCCCTAGGTCGACTCAGCCCCCAAATGCGTACCTGGTGCGGTGCGTAGTAAAACATCGCCACTGGGGAGACAAAGGCGGCCGCGCGCGTGGTTGCTGGCCACCCACCCTCTCGTGTGCCGTGCCCACATTCACAAGTGCTCGCTCAGCGCACTTGCGCCAAGAATCTGTTAAGGCTACCCGGGGTATCTTTGTCTCTGTATGCGTGCGTGTGTAGCAGGTGAGCGCATGGGTGTGTGACAGTGCGTATGCGGGGTGGCACTGCCCAATGAACTCGCAAACCTGAGTTCGATACCATACCAGGCCACACCAGAGGCGAGCGATATCTGAACTGGTCCGGCACCGCTCCGCCAACTTTTAACTGCCAGCACCGACCAGCGGGGTAAAGTATGGTCAAACAACCGACACCACGGGCATGAGGTGTGGGGAGTCCTTCATCTATCAGTGGATTGACACGAGGCTATGATGTATACACCTGAATGCACCGTCTGTTACGCGCGTGCGTGTCTAATTCACGCGCGTGCGTGTCTAATGCACGCATGCATCCATGTGTAAGTGACATATTATGGGGAGGCGCTGGGATAGGGCTGACCCCACTGCTGTCCCTGTCGCGGGGGTCAAATTGCCCCGTCTTGGGGGTTCACCCTGCGCTGGGGTCATGCGCTAGGAGCCTCCCCTTCCCACAGTCCCTCCTCCTCCATCTCCTGCGAGGGGGATGGGGGGGGGAGGTGACAGGGTGGAGACATCATTCTTACCATCATCATGATCATGATCATCATCATCAGGCGACACTGAGTGTTACTACGATCATGATGATGGAGACATCATTCTTACCATCATCATCAGGCGACACTGATTGTTACTACGATCATGATTATGGAGACATCATTCTTACCATCATCATCATGATCATCATCATCATCAGGCGACACTGAGTGTTACTACGATCATGATGATGGAGACATCATTCTTACCATCATCATCAGGCGACACTGATTGTTACTACGATCATGATTATGGAGACATCATTCTTACCATCATCATCATCAGGCGACACTGATTGTTACTACGATCATGATGATGGAGACATCATTCTTACCATCATCATCAGGCGACACTGATTGTTACTACGATCATGATTATGGAGACATCATTCTTACCATCATCATCATCAGGCGACACTGATTGTTACTACGATCATGATGATGGAGACATCATTCTTACCATCATCATCATCAGTCGACACTGATTGTTACTACGATCATAATGATGGAGACATCATTCTTACCACCATCATCATCATTAGTCGCCACTGATTGTTACTGCGATCATGATGATGGAGACATCATTCTTACCATCATCATCATCAGGCGACACTAATTGTTACTACGATCATGATGATGGAGACATCATTCTCATCATCATCATCATCAGGCGACACTGATTGTTACTACGATCATGATGATGGAGACATCATTCTTACCATCATCATCATCATCAGGCGACACTGATTGTTACTACGATCATGATGATGGAGACATCATTCTTACCATCATCATCATCATCATCAGGCGACACTGATTGTTACTACGATCATGATGATGGAGACATCATTCTTACCATCATCATCACTGATTGTTACTACGATCATGATGATGGAGATATCATTCTCATCATCATCAGACGACACTTGTAATGATGATTGTTATTACGATCATGATGATGTCACGATAACCGTTATCATCATCATCATCACACTAATAGTAATCATGATTATTTATTGCACCTGATGTCATCATCATTAGGTTTTCATCATCGATTCAATCACCATCATTACCATCAACAATATCGTCATCCTTTAAATCATCATCAATAATCCACCTTTACAACACTGACTCAACGATTAATGCTAGCGTCATCATCATCGTCATCATCATCATCATCGAATCAGACTTGAACATCATTACGTAATCATCACGATACAATACGCGACGTGAAATCTCGATTTGAGGCTCTCGTGACTGCAGGAATCCAAACAAACTCTGTGGTTCTTTCGGTGAAGCCACGTAGGGTTGAAAAATAATTGATCAAAACGTTTCGATCGCAGCGCAAGCAGTCGTCATCAGGTGGGACAACCACAGCAGTGGGTTCTTGCTGCGGTTGTGTTGCGATCGAAACGTCTATGATCTACGACTTTTCTACCGCCTTGACTTCACCGACAAAAACCAAACAGCACAATAGGCGACGTCTCGAATGCACGACATTCATCCACCGCCTGGGGGTGGAGCGGTGGTGCAGGGGTTAGCGCGCTGCTGCTAACGAACAGGACGGCCACGCGAGTTCACGGCCAACATCAGTGGCGAGTGAGAGCCTCCTCCTAACCCCTTCACAATCACCGCACTGACCAGCGCGGTGAAGTATGGTCAAAACATCCGACGTAGCGGACGTGGCCTCATCCAGCGGTGGAATGGCAATGGAATTCCAATAAACCGGGGTGTGCTGCGTGCAGTCATTGCAGGCATCTGTATTCGTCTACGGGTTCTCTGTGTGTAGTCTATGGGTCCATGCGTAGGTTTATGTGAATGTAGACGTCTCTGTGTGAGTCTCTATTTAAGTATTTATGTTGCAATGCAGTATGAGGGTCGCGTAAGTCTATGTGTGGGTCTCTATGCAAAGTCGTTGGTCGCACACAATTCACTGCATTAGGGCTGGGGGCTCGGTCTGTCCATGTAAGTCTCGTGTCCGTACGTAGGTCACTGGGTGTGTTTGCGTTTAGCGCTCTGCGCTATGAACCTGGCGACCCGGGTTCGATTCCCGCTCACGGCCAACACCAGTGACGATTATCTGAAGCAGAGCTTGGCCTCCCCGAGGTCGACTCAGCCTCAAATGCGTACCTGGTGCGGTGTGTAAAACATCGCCACTGGGGAGACAAAGGCGGGCGGGCGTGGTGATGGCCACCCACCCCTTCACGTGCCGTGCCGGCCTTCATAGGTGCTGCTCGCGAACAGCACTTGCCACAACAGTCTGTTGCAGGCTATACGGGGGATCTTTGTCTGTGTATTTCGTATGTCTATGGGCCTCTGTGTCTGTGCCTATGGATGTCTAAACAAGTCTACGGGTGTCTATGTGAATCAAGGCCGTAGCCATGGAGTCAACGTTGGGGGTGACCAAATCTTCCAGGGTGTCTGGGAGTCCCAACACAGACAAATATCTACATTTGAAAACTCATTCCTGCCTAAAATATTTTAAAAAATCACTAACACATGGGATGGACTTTTATTATTTTTTTACTTTGCTCTGTTTCTACTTTTTTTTACTACCATTTCTTGTTTTATTGTATGTAATGGCAGATATTAGGGATAACTAAAGTGCTACTACCATAACCACAATCATATAAACAGAAATATAAGCATTGATTAATATGAAGACAAGTTCAGATATTGTGGCCAAGGTTTAGCAAATTGTTGTCTTTATTTACGTAGCATAGCAATTAAAATTTTTAATAACAATATTTTATAATTACGGCCTTGATGTGAATGTCTCTACATGTGCATCTCTCGCTCTAAGGAGTCACTGTGTTAGCCCGTGGGTCTCTCTATGTGAGTCATTGGTGACGGGGCTAAGACCACCAATAAACCACACTTCAAAACATAGTTTCACCAAGAACGACCCAAACCTGTCAACACCTCATCAGCGCCCTACCTTATCACAGATCGATTCAGAACCCATTGGTCACCTCTTACCCCTTATAAAGCGCAACGTTCATCCTACTAAGGGGCCGTCCATAAATGACGTCACGCGATTTTGGACGATTTTTGACCCCCCCTCCCTTTCGTCACACGGCGTCACAAAAAGTCAGACCCCCCCCCCTCAAATATGACGTCACAAAGCTCTGCCCCCCCCCAAAAAAAAAAACACGCTTCAAATCGCTTTAAACTCTTGTCATTTTAGTGCGTGTTTAATGTGGCGCTGCACTCTGATGTTGTAGGAGAAAACATTTATTAAAAAAAGTCTATTTAATTAAGTAGAACGTGTTGTCTATATTTATTTATAAAATTGCGCATTTTGATGTGACGTCACATTTCTCAAACCCCCCCCCCCCCCCCCCCCGTCGTCACACATCGTCACAAATGTCTTACCACCTCCCACCTCCCCCCCAAGGTGCGTGACGTCACTTATGTACGACCCCAAAGTTTCATCGCAAGGGAGAAACACAAACAAATAGACCAACGCAAAAAAATTAGCCCGGAATTGAAACGGCTGTACGCCGTACGGAGCTGACAAGTCAATTCCCCTGTACGGGAATGCGGGCTAAACCCCGTGGGTTGTCAGGCATACGGACGCGAACCTAAACGTATCCACCTCACCTCCTCTTTCTCTTCTCTCGTAGCTGCATAGCGACCTCTGCTGGCTGGCCAAGGCCGCAATATGGAAGCGCTGTTCGCTATCTGAGTGGTCGTCAGCTTTGATGAACCCACTGCTGTTGTTCCACGCAGTTCGTCATGCCCAGGGGTGCCACAACCAGTGGCTCCCGAGCCGCACGCGGCTCTTTAAGGACACTATCATTGCAAAACTTTAAGAACCAGTGGCATCTACATCCACAGAACTTGAAGAACCAGCGCCATCTATATCTGAAGAACATGAAGAACCAGTGGCATCTACATCTACAGAACGTGAAGAACCAGTGGCATCTACATCCACAGAACTTGAAGAACCAGCGCCATCTATATCTGAAGAACATGAAGAACCAGTGGCATCTACATCTACAGAACGTGAAGAACCAGTGGCATCTACATCTATAGAACGTGAAGAACCAGTGGCATCTACATCTATAGAACGTGAAGAACCAGTGGCATCTACATCTACAGAAGGTGAAGAACCAGTGGCATCTACATCTACAGAACGTGAAGAATCAGTGGCATCTACATCTGCAGAACGTAAAGAACCAGTGGCATCTACATCTGCAGAACATGAAGAACCAGTGGCATCTACATCTGTAGAACGTGAAGAACCAGTGGCATCTACATCTGCAGAACATGAAGAACCAGTGGCATCTACATCTGTAGAACGTGAAGAACCATTGGCATCTACATCTACAGAACGTGAAGAACCAGTGGCATCTACATCTGCAGAACGTAAAGAACCAGCGCCATCTATATCTGCAGAACGTGAAGAACCAGTGGCATCTACATCTACAGAACGTGAAGAACCAGTGGCATCTACATCTATAGAACGTGAAGAACCAGTGGCATCTATATCTGGAGAACGTGAAGAACCAGTGGCATCTACATCTGCAGAACGTGAAGAACCAGTGGCATCTACATCTGCAGAACGTGAAGAACCAGTGGCATCTACATCTGCAGAACGTGAAGAACCAGCGCCATCTATATCTGGAGAACGTGAAGAACCAGTGGCATCTACATCTGTAGAACGTGAAGAACCAGTGGCATCTACATCTGCAGAACATGAAGAACCAGTGGCATCTACATCTGCAGAACGTGAAGAACCAGTGGCATCTACATCTGCAGAACGTGAAGAACCAGTGGCATCTACATCTGCAGAACGTGAAGAACCAGTGGCATCTACATCTGTAGAACGTGAAGAACCATTGGCATATACATCTGTAGGACGTGAAGAACCATTGGCATATGCATCTGTAGAACGTGAAGAACCAGTGGCATCTACATCTGTAGAACGTGAAGAACCAGTGGCATCTACATCTGCAGAACATGAAGAACCAGTGGCATCTACATCTGCAGAACGTGAAGAACCAGTGGCATCTACATCTGCAGAACGTGAAGAACCAGTGGCATCTACATCTGTAGAACGTGAAGAACCATTGGCATATACATCTATAGGACGTGAAGAACCATTGGCATATGCATCTGTAGAACGTGAAGAACCAGTGGCATCTACATCTGCAGAACGTGAAGAACCATTGGCATCAACATCTGCAGAACGTGAAGAACCAGTGGCATCTACATCTGTAGAACGTGAAGAACCAGTGGCATCTACATCTGCAGAACATGAATAACCAGTGGCATCTACATCTGCAGAACGTTAAGAACCAGTGGCATCTACATCTGCAGAACGTGAAGAACCAGCGGCATCTACATCTGCAGAACGTGAAGAACCAGCGCCATCTATATCTGCAGAACGTGAAGAACCAGTGGCATCTACACCTTACAGACCAGTGGAATCTACGTCTACAGGAGATTGTACAACTTTTAAAGCCATAGGAATAGGTTTTACCCTTCTAACTGGCACAAAAACTGACACCTTTATTCAAGGCATCATGTTTGCAATGACCACAACACAAGCAGTCAAAATGCAAACAAAAAAGACAACTCTGATAATAATATGCACTGTCCTTGAATTTGATTGGTCCACACCCGAGACAGCTTTTACTTAGAGCCTAGTCTCCATTGGTGTTGGACCAGAAGACGCCAAAAGGCGTACAACTCAAAAAACAGCGCACTATCAGAGTATTGAGGGATCGTTTGCATTTTGACTGCTTGTGTTGTGGTCATTGCAAACATGATGCCTTGAATAAAGGTGTCAGTTTTTGTGCCAGTTAGAAGGGTAAAACCTATTCCTATATCTTGTTTCTGGCAAAGGAGGTCTCATAATGTTAATGCTCACCCCGAGCCCTCAATACTCTGATAGTGCGCTGTTTTTTGAGTTGTACGCCTTTTGGCGTCTTCTGGTCCAACACCAATGGAGACTAGGCTCTAAGAAAAGCTGTCTCGGGTGTGGACCAATCAAATTCAAGGACAGTGCATATTATTATCAGAGTTGTCTTTTTTGTTTGCATTTTGACTGCTTGTGTTGTGGTCATTGCAAACATGATGCATTGAATAAAGGTGTCAGTTTTTGTGCCAGTTAGAAGGGTAAAACCTATTCCTATGGCTTTAAAAGTTGTAGAATCTCCTGCAGACGTAGATGCCACTGGTCTGTAAGGTGTAGATGCCACTGGTTCTTCACGTTCTGCAGATATAGATGCCACTGGTTCTTCATGTTCTGCAGATATAGATGGCGCTGGTTCTTCACGTTCTGTAGATGAAGATGCCATTGGTTCTTCACGTCCTGCAGATGTAGATGCCGCTGGTTCTTCACGTTCTGCAGATGTAGATGCCACTGGTTCTTAACGTTCTGCAGATGTAGATGCCACTGGTTATTCATGTTCTGCAGATGTAGATGCCACTGGTTCTTCACGTTCTACAGATGTAGATGCCACTGGTTCTTCACGTTCTGCAGATGTAGATGCCACTGGTTCTTCACGTTCTACAGATGTAGATGCCACTGGTTCTTCACGTTCTGCAGATGTAGATGCCACCGGTTCTTCACGTTCTTGCAGATGTAGATGCCACTGGTTCTTCACGTTCTGCAGATGTAGATGCCACTGGTTCTTCACGTTCTACAGATGTAGATGCCACTGGTTCTTCACGTTCTGCAGATGTAGATGCCAATGGTTCTTCACGTTCTATAGATGTAGAAGCCAATGATTTTTCACGTTCTGCAGATGTAGATGCCACTGGCTCTTCACGTTCTACAGATGTAGATGCCACTGGTTCTTCATGTTCTGCAGATGTAATGCCACTGGTTCTTCACGTTCTGCAGATGTAGATGCCACTGGTTCTTCACGTTCTGCAGATGTAGATGCCACTGGTTCTTCACGTTCTGCAGATGTAGATGCCACTGGTTCTTCACGTTCTACAGATGTAGATGCCACCACCGCCATATATTGCGCGGCGGTTGAACTTACGACTATCGGTACGAACAGGCAACTAGAACACACTGGACCAGGTTTGTTCGTATCTTTGAAAGTTCGTAAGTCAAATGTTCGTCAGTGGAGGAGTTCCCTGTATCGCGTTCCAGCGCCCTCTATCGGCAACAGTCAACGTGTGCGAGGAGGCTTTTTAGACGGTCACCGTTTATCAAAAGTAATGAGTGGCTTTATTTACTTTGCAATTACAGTGTCCTTACAGAGTCGCATGCCGCTCGGGAGCCGCTGGTTGCCGACCTCTGAGCATGGGGAACGGCTTTAAAAGTTATGCGACCTCCTTTGCCAGAAACAAGATATAGGAATAGGTTTTACCCTTCTAACCGGCACAAAAACTGACACCTTTATTCAAGGCATCATGTTTGCAATGACCACAACACAAGCAGTCGAAATGCAAACAAAAAAGACAACTCTGATAATAATATGCACTGTCCTTGAATTTGATTGGTCCACACCCGAGACAGCTTTTCTTAGAGCCTAGTCTCCATTGGTGTTGGACCAGAAGACGCCAAAAGGCGTACAACTCAAAAAACAGCGCACTATCAGAGTATTGAGAGCTCGGGGTGAGCATTAACATTATGAGACCTCCTTTGCCAGAAACAAGATATAGGAATAGGTTTTACCCTTCTAACTGGCACAAAAACTGACACCTTTATTCAAGGCATCATGTTTGCAATGACCACAACACAAGCAGTCAAAATGCAAACGATCCCTCAATACTCTGATAGTGCGCTGTTTTTTGAGTTGTACGCCTTTTGGCGTCTTCTGGTCCAACACCAATGGAGACTAGGCTCTAAGTAAAAGCTGTCTCGGGTGTGGACCAATAAAATTCAAGGACAGTGCATATTATTATCAGAGTTGTCTTTTTTGTTTGCATTTTGACTGCTTGTGTTGTGGTCATTGCAAACATGATGCCTGAATAAAGGTGTCAGTTTTTGTGCCAGTTAGAAGGGTAAAACCTATTCCTACATCTTGTTTCTGGCAATGGAGGTCTCATAATGTTAATGCTCACCCCGATCCCTCAATACTCTGATAGTGCGCTGTTTTTTGAGTTGTACGCCATTTGGCGTCTTCTGGTCTAACACCAATGGAGACTAGGCTCTAAGAAAAGCTGTCTCGGGTGTGGACCAATCAAATTCAAGGACAGTGCATATTATTATCAGAGTTGTCTTTTTTGTTTGCATTTTGACTGCTTGTGTTGTGGTCATTGCAAACATGATGCCTTGAATAAAGGTGTCAGTTTTTGTGCCAGTTAGAAGGGTAAAACCTATTCCTATATCTTGTTTCTGGCAAAGGAGGTCTCGTAACTTTTTAAGCCGTTCCCCATGCTCTGAGGTCGGCAACCAGCGGCTCCCGAGCGGCATGCGACTCTGTAAGGACACTGTAATTGCAAAGTAAATAAAGCCACTCATTACTTTTGATAAACGGTGACCGTCTAAAAAGCCTCCTCGCACACGTTGACTGTTGCCGATAGAGGGCGCTGGAACGCGATACAGGGAACTCCTCCACTGACGAACATTTGACTTACGAACTTTCAAAGATACGAACAAACCTGGTCCCGTGTGTTCTAGTTGCCTGTTCGTACCGATAGTCGTAAGTTCAACCGCCGCGCAATATATGGCGGTGGTGGCATCTACATCTGTAGAACGTGAAGAACCAGTGGCATCTACATCTGCAGAACGTGAAGAACCAGTGGCATCTACATCTGCAGAACGTGAAGAACCAGTGGCATCTACATCTGCAGAACGTGAAGAACCAGTGGCATCTACATCTGCAGAACATGAAGAACCAGTGGCATCTACATCTGTAGAACGTGAAGAGCCAGTGGCATCTACATCTGCAGAACGTGAAAAACCATTGGCTTCTACATCTATAGAACGGGAAGAACCATTGGCATCTACATCTGCAGAACGTGAAGAACCAGTGGCATCTACATCTGTAGAAGGTGAAGAACCAGTGGCATCTACATCTGTAGAACGTGAAGAACCAGTGGCATCTACATCTGCAGAACGTGAAGAACCAGTGGCATCTACATCTGCAAGAACGTGATGAACCGGTGGCATCTACATCTGCAGAACGTGAAGAACCAGTGGCATCTACATCTGTAGAACGTGAAGAACCAGTGGCATCTACATCTGCAGAACGTGAAGAACCAATGGCATCTACATCTGTAGAACGTGAAGAACCAGTGGCATCTACATCTGCAGAACGTGAAGAACCAGTGGCATCTACATCTGCAGAACGTGAAGAACCAGTGGCATCTACATCTGCAAGAACGTGAAGAACCATTGGCATCTACATCTGTAGAACGCGAAGAACCAGTGGCATCTACATCTGCAGAACGTGAAGAACCAGTGGCATCTACATCTGCAGAACGTGAAGAACCAGTGGCATCTACATCTGCAGAACGTGAAGAACCAGTGGCATCTACATCTGCAGAACGTGAAGAACCAGTGGCATCTACATCTGCAGAACGTGAAGAACCAGTGGCATCTACATCTGCAGAACATGAAGAACCAGTGGCATCTACATCTGTAGAACGTGAAGAGCCAGTGGCATCTACATCTGCAGAACGTGAAAAACCATTGGCTTCTACATCTATAGAACGGGAAGAACCATTGGCATCTACATCTGCAGAACGTGAAGAACCAGTGGCATCTACATCTGCAGAACGTGAAGAACCAGTGGCATCTACATCTGCAAGAACGTGATGAACCGGTGGCATCTACATCTGCAGAACGTGAAGAACCAGTGGCATCTACATCTGTAGAACGTGAAGAACCAGTGGCATCTACATCTGCAGAACGTGAAGAACCAGTGGCATCTACATCTGTAGAACGTGAAGAACCAGTGGCATCTACATCTGCAGAACGTGAAGAACCAGTGGCATCTACATCTGCAGAACGTGAAGAACCAGTGGCATCTACATCTGCAAGAACGTGAAGAACCATTGGCATCTACATCTGTAGAACGCGAAGAACCAGTGGCATCTACATCTGCAGAACGTGAAGAACCAGTGGCATCTACATCTGCAGAACGTGAAGAACCAGTGGCATCTACATCTGCAGAACGTGAAGAACCAGTGGCATCTACATCTGCAGAACGTGAAGAACCAGTGGCATCTACATCTGCAGAACATGAAGAACCAGTGGCATCTACATCTGTAGAACGTGAAGAGCCAGTGGCATCTACATCTGCAGAACGTGAAAAACCATTGGCTTCTACATCTATAGAACGTGAAGAACCATTGGCATCTACATCTGCAGAACGTGAAGAACCAGTGGCATCTACATCTGTAGAACGTGAAGAACCAGTGGCATCTACATCTGCAGAACGTGAAGAACCAGTGGCATCTACATCTGCAAAAACGTGAAGAACCGGTGGCATCTACATCTGCAGAACGTGAAGAACCAGTGGCATCTACATCTGCAGAACGTGAAGAACCAGTGACATCTACATCTGCAGAACGTGAAGAACCAGTGGCATCTACATCTGTAGAACGTGAAGAACCAGTGGCATCTACATCTGCAGAACGTGAAGAACCAGTGGCATCTACATCTGCAGAACGTGAAGAACCAGTGGCATCTACATCTGCAAGAACGTGAAGAACCAGTGGCATCTACATCTGTAGAACGCGAAGAACCAGTGGCATCTACATCTGCAGAACGTGAAGAACCAGTGGCATCTACATCTGCAGAACGTGAAGAACCAGTGGCATCTACATCTGCAAGAACGTGAAGAACCAGTGGCATCTACATCTGTAGAACGCGAAGAACCAGTGGCATCTACATCTGCAGAACGTGAAGAACCAGTGGCATCTACATCTGCAGAACGTGAAGAACCAGTGGCATCTACATCTGCAGAACGTGAAGAACCAGTGGCATCTACATCTGCAAGAACGTGAAGAACCAGTGGCATCTACATCTGTAGAACGCGAAGAACCAGTGGCATCTACATCTGCAGAACGTGAAGAACCAGTGGCATCTACATCTGCAGAACGTGAATAACCAGTGGCATCTACATTTGCAGAACGTGAAATACCAGTGGCATCTACATCTGCAAGAACGTGAAGAACAAGTGGCATCTACATCTGCAGAACGTGAAGAACCAGTGGCATCTACATCTGTAGAACGTGAAGAACCAGTGGCATCTACATCTGCAGAACGTGAAGAACCAGTGGCATCTACATCTGCAAGAACGTGAAGAACCAGTGGCATCTACATCTGTAGAACGCGAAGAACCAGTGGCATCTACATCTGCAGAACGTGAAGAACCAGTGGCATCTACATCTGCAGAACGTGAAGAACCAGTGGCATCTACATCTGCAAGAACGTGAAGAACCAGTGGCATCTACATCTGTAGAACGCGAAGAACCAGTGGCATCTACATCTGCAGAACGTGAAGAACCAGTGGCATCTACATCTGCAGAACGTGAAGAACCAGTGGCATCTACATCTGCAGAACGTGAAGAACCAGTGGCATCTACATCTGCAAGAACGTGAAGAACCAGTGGCATCTACATCTGTAGAACGCGAAGAACCAGTGGCATCTACATCTGCAGAACGTGAAGAACCAGTGGCATCTACATCTGCAGAACGTGAATAACCAGTGGCATCTACATTTGCAGAACGTGAAATACCAGTGGCATCTACATCTGCAAGAACGTGAAGAACAAGTGGCATCTACATCTGCAGAACGTGAAGAACCAGTGGCATCTACATCTGTAGAACGTGAAGAACCAGTGGCATCTACATCTGCAAGAACGTGAAGAACCAGTGGCATCTACATCTGCAGAAAGTGAAGAACCAGTGGCATCTACATCTGCAGAACCTAATAAAAAATTACGTCAATGTTTAAGGCCCTCATACGGTAGTATTTTGAAAACACGTGCCTATCTGTTCGAGCATGGATCGAGGATGGATCAAGCTGTGACATTTTGAATACAATTTTAAAAATAAAATCTGGGCGGTGATTCCTGTCGCATTATCCAAGGAGACGAATCGTGGAGCGAGAAAGCTCCACTTTAGGCCGCCCCTTGAATCTGGATTGGCTTCCCCTCCGCATTAACATAATAACGTGTCATCCCTTATTCCGTCACGGATTCATTGTATCCCGTGACAGCGCAGCACACGTGGGGTGGGCAGTGCCTCAACCAACTCCCCCCCCCCCCCCCCGCATGTCATCGGACGGACGCTGCTGTGTCTGACAGGATAACAGTGTAATGAATCGGCGCCAGAAGGCATCATATTTTTTTTACATACATTACCTACCACCTGCTGTTCTGCTCCTGGGAGATTTCAACATCCACATTGACACTGACTGTAAATTTGCCACTGAATTCCTGGAACTGCTACACTGCTTCAATTTCACCCAACATGTCAACTTTCCAACCCACAGCCGTGGTCACATTTTGGATCTGTCCTGCTCTACTGGCCTCACCGTACCGCTCCTCCAGCCTCACAACCTCAACATCTCGGACCACCTGGCAATCACCAAGAACATTGATCTCCCCATTTCATCAAACCGAGGACAAAAGGACAATTTCCTTCAGAAATCTTAAATCCATCTCTAGTCCTGCCCTTTAAGCCTCTCTTGCCAGCAAAATGTCCTCCTCCCCCCCCCACCCGTGACTGACAACCCTTCCGACCTCACCAACTACTACAATGAAACACTTTCCACCCGTCTCGATCATCTGGCTCCCATCAAAACTAAAACCGTCTCATTCACTCACTCTGCTCCCTGGTACACTCCAAATTCTGCACAAAATGAAATCCCGTAAGCGTCCGCTTGAAAGGCTCCATGAGAAAACTGGTTTAACTGTTCATCTACAAGCTTACACAGATTACCTTCAGCAGTATAAGGAAGCTCTTAACACAACACCTACTACTCACTTCTGGTTCTACCAACCCGAAGGCTCTTTTCTACACAGTAAATAAACTTCTCAAACCCAGTGACAATATCGTCAACTCATTCACAACTGATAAATGCAACACCTTTCTATCATTCTTTCAGACCAAAATTGACACCATTTACACCAACCTGTCCTCCTCTTCTTCTGCCACCACTGTCTGCTCTGTCATCCCATCATTTGTTCCCTCCCCACCACACCTCTCAGCCACTGTCTCAGTTCTCCCCAGTGTCGCCGGGGGAGCTGTCTAAAATCTTGACAGGGATGAAAACATCAACATGTGTCCTGGACCCCATCCCATCGCACCTCATCAAAGACTGTTTACCAGCTATCTCCACACTCATCACAAAAATCATTAACTCCTCTCTCAGCTCTGGCTCAATCCCACGTTCACTCAAACTGACTGCTGTCACCCCCATTCTCAAAAAACCTGGACTTGACCCCAACATTATGTCAAACTTTCGGCCCATTTCCAATCTACCCCTTCTGTCTAAGATACTGGAACGCACTGTCGCCAAACAACTCAAAACCCACCTCTCCTCAAATGACCTGTTCGAACCATTTCAATTCGGCTTCCGTTCACAACACAGCACCGAAACAGCCCTCCTCAGAGTTACCAACGACATCCTCCTCTCCGCAGACTCTGGTCACCTCAGCATCCTCATCCTCCTGGACATCACTTCAGCTTTTGACAACTATCAACCACACCGTTCATTCTCTCTCGCCTCAAATCTTCCCTCAGCATCACTGGCACTGCCCTCTCCTGGCTCCAATCTTATCTCACCGACAGACGACAGTTCATCCACATCAACAACTGCACCTCCTCCACCGCTCCGTTGTCCCAAGGTGTCCCCCAGGGCTCGGTGCTTGGTCATTTGCGCTTCACGCTATACCTGCTTCCCCTTGGCAACGTCATTCGCCACCATGGTCTTAACTTTCACTGCTATGCCGATGATGTCCAGCTCTACATCCCCACCAAATCCGTCACCTCCGCCACCCACTCCACTCTCTCTAACTGCCTCGCTGACATTAAATCGTGGATGCACGCCAATTTCCTTAAACTTAACTCCGACAAAACAGATATGATCATCATCGGGCCCAAATCTATCACTAAATCCATTCGCAGTTTCTCCGTCACTGTCGACACCTACACCCTGTCTCCATCCCTTCAAAGTCGCAATCTTGGAGTCATTTTTGACAATAACCTCCCCTTTGAACACCACATAAAACAAATCACCAGAACTACCTTTGTTCACCTCAAAAACATCTCTAGACTTCGCCCATCACTCTCTTTCTCCGCTACAGAAACCCTCATCATCCACGCCTTCATCACCTCCAGAATCGATTACTGCAACAGCATCCTATACGGCACCTCAACCAAAACATTAAATAAACTCCAGTACATCTGGAACTCTGCTGCTATGTCTGCTCACTCACACCCACACCGGTGACCACATTAGCCCTGTCCTCCAGAACCTCCATTAGCTCTCGGTCCCACAACGAATTCAATTCAAAATCCTCCTCCTCACACATAAAGCCCTTCGTAACCAGGCCCCTTCCTACCTCACTGACCTGCTCCATCACCACAACCCATCCGGTAGCCTTCGCTCATCTGACACCAACCTCCTGACTCCACCTCTCAGGACCAAGCATCGAACCTGGGGCGACAGAGCCTTCTCTATAGCTGCCCACTCACTTTGGAACTCTCTCCCAAAACAAATCCGTGACTGCACCGACCTTCCAGCCTTCAAATCGTCGACTAAAACTAACCTTTTTAAAATTGCTTTTAATGTTTAGCTAAGTTTGATGTGTTTTTAGTGTTTTTACCATTTGATGTTGTTTTTGCTGCTTTTATGATTTTATGTCAAGTATCTTTGAGTATTCAGAAAAGCGCTCACAAATAAAATGTATTATTATTACCAGCTACCTTTAGAGATTTGTTCATGATGCCATCCCGATATATAAACACAGACAGAACTTCAATCGAGAAGATGGGTACAAACTGAGCAATCATTGGATTAACCAGGTAAAGTCTTAACTGACTGTGATGTTTCCATCCTACCTGCTTATGTCAGCTGCTATTTCGACTCTCTGTGTGTGTCTCTCTCTCTATGCCTCTCTCTTAGATCTCTCACATGTCCTTTGGATTACACTCTCATGCTCACATGTCCTTTGGATGACACTCTCATGCTCACATGTCCTTTGGATTGCACTCTCATGCTCACATGTCCTTTTGATTACACTCTCATGCTCACATGTCCGTTGGATTGCACTCTCATGCTCACATGTCCTTTTGATTACACTCTCATGCTCACATGTCCGTTGGATTGCACTCTCATGCTCACATGTCATTTAGATTACACACTTATGCTCACATGTCACTAGGATTACACTCTCATGCCTTTGGATTGCACCACTCTTCGATTTCACATTAACATGCTAATTTTTCACGTTAACATACTAATTTCTCACTTTAACATCACGCTAATTTCTCACGTTAACATCACTAGCCCCGGCCACTTCTTTATGACCCTTGAGCTACACCCATTTAAAACCTTCTAAAACAGTCTGCATCAGCAGCAGACCAAGGCTTTCCCACCTGATGACGGACGCTTGTGTTGCGCCCGAAACGTCGTGATTTATTTTATTTTATACCTACTACGCGACTTTACCGAAAGAACAAACGAGTAAGGCATAATATATTATGTTAATGAGTGTATATTATGTTTTGATTGGAAGCTTTCGTGACTGCAGGGATTCATATTCTTGGTTCTTTCGGTAAAGTCACGGAAGAGGGATACAATAAAATAATAAACATTATAAAACAATAGAAACGTCGTGAGATTTTTTATTGTTTTACATTTTTATTATTTTATTGTTTCCAATGTACGTGATTTTACTGAAAGAACCAACAATATGAGTGTATATTATGTTTATTAATTCATGTTACTGATATACGATGCTAATTAATACGTTATATAAATAACCAACAGACTTTGTTAATGAAATATATTATGTTAATGAGTGTACATGATGTTAATATTCTTTGGGTCTTTTGGTAAAGTCACATAGATAGGTCAACATAGTCACGTAGAAAGGTCAACAGTCACATAGATAGGTCAACATAGTCACGTGATAGGTCAACATAGTCACGTGATAGGTCAACATAGTCACGTGATAGGTTAACATAGTCACGTAGATAGGTCAACATAGTCACGTAAATAGGTCAACATAGTCACGTAGATAGGTCAACATAGTCACGCGATAGGTCAACATAGTCACGTAGATAGGTCAACATAGTCACGTGATAGGTCAACATAGTCACGTAGATAGGTCAACATAGTCAGGTAAATAGGTCAACATAGTCACGTAGATAGGTCAACATAGTAACATAGATAGGTCAACATGGTCACGTAGATAGGTCAACATAGTCACGTGATAGGTCAACATAGTCACGTAGATAGGTCAACATAGTCACGTGATACGTCAACATAGTAACATAGATAGGTCAACATAGTCACATAGATAGGTCAACATAGTCACGTAGATAGGTCAACATAGTCACATAGATAGGTCAACATAGTAACATAGATAGGTCAACATAGTCACATAGATAGGTCAACATAGTCACATAGATAGGTCAACATAGTCACGTAGATAGGTCAACATAGTCACGTAGATAGGTCAACATAGTCACGTAGATAGGTCAACATAGTAACATAGGTCAACATAGTCACGTAGATAGGTCAACATAGTCACGTAGATAGGTCAACATAGTCACGTGATAGGTCAACATAGTCACGTAGATAGGTCAACATAGTCACATGATAGGTCAACATAGTCACGTAGATAGGTGAAGATAGTCACATAGATAGGTCAACATAGTCACGTAGATAGGTCAACATAGTCACGTAGATAGATCAACATAGTCACATGATAGGTCAACATAGTCACGTAGATAGGTCA
Source organism: Petromyzon marinus (assembly GCF_010993605.1). NCBI lineage: Eukaryota > Metazoa > Chordata > Hyperoartia > Petromyzontiformes > Petromyzontidae > Petromyzon > Petromyzon marinus. The sequence goes on along the minus strand of NC_046127.1, from coordinate 7,340,572 downwards.
ACATAGTCACGTAGATAGGTCAACATAGTAACATAGATAGGTCAACATAGTCACGTAAATAAGTTAACATAGTCACGTGATAGGTCAACATAGTCACGTAGATAGGTCAACATAGTCACGTGATAGGTCAACATAGTAACATAGATAGGTCAACATAGTCACATAGATAGGTCAACATAGTCACGTAGATAGGTCAACATAGTCACATGATAGGTCAACATAGTCACGTAGATAGGTGAAGATAGTCACATAGATAGGTCAACATAGTCACGTAGATGGGTCAACATAGTCACGTAGATAGGTCAACATAGTCACATGATAGGTCAACATAGTCACGTAGATAGGTCAACATAGTCACGTAGATAGGTCAACATAGTAACATAGATAGGTCAACATAGTCACGTAGATAAGTTAACATAGTCACGTGATAGGTCAACATAGTCACGTAGATAGGTCAACATAGTCACGTGATAGGTCAACATAGTAACATAGATAGGTCAACATAGTCACATAGATAGGTCAACATAGTCACGTAGATAGGTCAACATAGTAACATAGATAGGTCAACATAGTCACGTAGATAAGTTAACATAGTCACGTGATAGGTCAACATAGTCACGTAGATAGGTCAACATAGTCACGTGATAGGTCAACATAGTAACATAGATAGGTCAACATAGTCACATAGATAGGTCAACATAGTCACGTAGATAGGTCAACATAGTCACATAGATAGGTCAACATAGTAACATAGATAGATCAACATAGTCACATAGATAGGTCAACATAGTCACATAGATAGGTCAACATAGTCACATAGATAGGTCAACATAGTCACATAGATAGGTCAACATAGTCACGTAGATAGGTCAACATAGTCACGTAGATAGGTCAACATAGTCACGTAGATAGGTCAACATAGTAACATAGGTCAACATAGTCACGTAGATAGGTCAACATAGTCACGTAGATAGGTCAACATAGTCACGTGATAGGTCAACATAGTCACGTAGATAGTTAAAGATAGTCACGTAGATAGGTCAACATAGTCACGTAGATAGTTCAACATAGTCACGTAGATAGATCAACATAGTCACATGATAGGTCAACATAGTCACGTAGATAGGTCAAGATAGTCATGTAGATAGGTCAACATAGTCACGTAGATAGGTCAACATAGTCACGTAGATAGGTCAACATAGTCACATGATAGGTCAACATAGTCACGTAAATAGGTCAACATAGTCACGTAGATAGGTCAACATAGTCACGTAGATAGGTCAACATAGTCACGTAGATAGGTCAACATAGTAACATAGATAGGTCAACATAGTCACGTAGATAAGTCAACATAGTCACGTGATAGGTCAACATAGTCACGTAGATAGGTCAACATAGTCACGTGATAGGTCAACATAGTAACATAGATAGGTCAACATAGTCACATAGATAGGTCAACATAGTCACGTAGATAGGTCAACATAGTTACATAGATAGGTCAACATAGTAATATAGATAGGTCAACATAGTCACATAGATAGTTCAACATAGTCACGTAGATAGGTCAACATAGTCACGTGATAGGTCAACATAGTCACGTGAGAGGTCAACATAGTCACATGATAGGTCAACATAGTCACGTAGATAGGTCAACATAGTCACGTAGATAGGTCAACATAGTCACGTAGATAGGTCAACATAGTCACGTAGATAAGTCAACATAGTCATGTGATACGTCAACATAGTCACGTAGATAGGTCAACATAGTCACGTGATAGGTCAACATAGTCACGTAGATAGGTCAACATAGTCACGTGATAGGTCAACATAGTCACGTAGATAGGTCAACATTGTAACAAAGATAGGTCAACATGGTCACGTAGATAGGTCAACATAGTCACATAGATAGGTCAACATAGTCACGTAGATAGGTCAACATAGTCACGTGATAGGTCAACATAGTAACATAGATAGGTCAACATAGTCACATAGATAGGTCAACATAGTAACATAGATAGGTCAACATAGTCACATAGATAGGTCAACATAGTCACATAGATAGGTCAACATAGTCACGTAGATAGGTCAACATAGTCACGTAGCTAGGTCAACATAGTCACATAGATAGGTCAACATAGTAACATAGGTCAACATAGTCACGTAGATAGGTCAACATAGTCACGTAGATAGGTCAACATAGTCACGTGATAGGTGAAGATAGTCACGTAGATAGGTCAACATAGTCACGTAGATAGGTCAACATAGTCACGTAGATAGGTCAACATAGTCACATGATAGGTCAACATAGTCACGTAGATAGGTCAACATAGTCACGTAGATAGGTCAACATAGTCACGTAGATAGGTCAACATAGTCACGTAGATAGGTCAACATAGTAACATAGATAGGTCAACATAGTCACATAGATAGGTCAACATAGTCACGTAGATAGGTCAACATAGTCACATAGATAGGTCAACATAGTCACGTAGATAGGTCAACATAGTCACATAGATAGGTCAACATAGTAACATAGATAGGTCAACATGGTCACATAGATAGGTCAACATAGTCACATAGATAGGTCAAAATAGTCACATAGATAGGTCAACATAGTCACATAGATAGGTCAACATAGTCACGTAGATAGGTCAACATAGTCACGTAGATAGGTCAACATAGTCACGTGATAGGTCAACATAGTCACGTAGATAGGTCAACATAGTCACGTAGATAGGTCAACATAGTCACGTAGATAGGTCAACATAGTCACGTAGATAGGTCAACATAGTCACATGATAGGTCAACATAGTCACGTAGATAGGTCAACATAGTCACGTAGATAGGTCAACATAGTCACGTAGATAGGTCAACATAGTCACGTAGATAGGTCAACATAGTAACATAGATAGGTCAACATAGTCACGTAGATAAGTCAACATAGTCACGTGATAGGTCAACATAGTCACGTAGATAGGTCAACATAGTCACGTGATAGGTCAACATAGTCACATATATAGGTCAACATAGTCACGTAGATAGGTCAACATAGTTACATAGATAGGTCAACATAGTAATATAGATAGGTCAACATAGTCACATAGATAGGTCAACATAGTCACATAGATAGGTCAACATAGTCACATAGATAGGTCAACATAGTAATATAGATAGGTCAACATAGTCACATAGATAGGTCAACATAGTCACGTAGATAGGTCAACATAGTCACGTGATAGGTCAACATAGTCACGTGAGAGGTCAACATAGTCACATGATAGGTCAACATAGTCACGTAGATAGGTCAACATAGTCACGTAGATAGGTCAACATAGTCACGTAGATAGGTCAACATAGTCACGTAGATAAGTCAACATAGTCACGTGATACGTCAACATAGTCACGTAGATAGGTCAACATAGTCACGTAGATAGGTCAACATAGTCACGTAGATAGGTCAACATAGTCACGTAGATAGGTCAACATAGTAACATAGATAGGTCAACATAGTAACATAGATAGGTCAACATAGTCACATAGATAGGTCAACATAGTCACGTAGATAGGTCAACATAGTCACATAGATAGGTCAACATAGTAACATAGATACGTCAACATGGTCACATAGATAGGTCAACATAGTCACATAGATAGGTCAACATAGTCACATAGATAGGTCAACATAGTCACATAGATAGGTCAACATAGTCACGTAGATAGGTCAACATAGTCACATAGATAGGTCAACATAGTAACATAGATACGTCAACATAGTCACATAGATAGGTCAACATAGTCACATAGATAGGTCAACATAGTCACGTAGATAGGTCAACATAGTCACGTAGATAGGTCAACATAGTCACGTGATAGGTCAACATAGTCACGTAGATAGGTCAAGATAGTCACGTAGATAGGTCAACATAGTGACGTAGATAGGTCAACATAGTCACGTAGATAGGTCAACATAGTCACATGATAGGTCAACATAGTCACGTAGATAGGTCAACATAGTCACGTAGATAGGTCAACATAGTCACGTAGATAGGTCAACATAGTCACGTAGATAGGTCAACATAGTAACATAGATAGGTCAACATAGTCACGTAGATAAGTCAACATAGTCACGTGATAGGTCAACATAGTCACGTAGATAGGTCAACATAGTCACGTGATAGGTCAACATAGTCACATATATAGGTCAACATAGTCACGTAGATAGGTCAACATAGTTACATAGATAGGTCAACATAGTAATAAGATAGGTCAACATAGTCACATAGATAGGTCAACATAGTCACATAGATAGGTCAACATAGTCACATAGATAGGTCAACATAGTAATATAGATAGGTCAACATAGTCACATAGAAAGGTCAACATAGTCACGTAGATAGGTCAACATAGTCATGTAGATAGGTCAACATAGTCACGTAGATAAGTCAACATAGTCACGTGATACGTCAACATAGTCACGTAGATAGGTCAACATAGTCACGTAGATAGGTCAACATAGTCACGTAGATAGGTCAACATAGTCATGTAGATAGGTCAACATAGTCACGTAGATAAGTCAACATAGTCACGTGATACGTCAACATAGTCACGTAGATAGGTCAACATAGTCACGTAGATAGGTCAACATAGTCACGTAGATAGGTCAACATAGTCACGTAGATAGGTCAACATAGTAACATAGATAGGTCAACATAGTAACATAGATAGGTCAACATAGTCACGTAGATAGGTCAACATAGTCACGTAGATAGGTCAACATAGTCACATAGATAGGTCAACATAGTAACATAGATACGTCAACATGGTCACATAGATAGGTCAACATAGTCACATAGATAGGTCAACATAGTCACATAGATAGGTCAACATAGTCACATAGATAGGTCAACATAGTCACGTAGATAGGTCAACATAGTCACATAGATAGGTCAACATAGTAACATAGATACGTCAACATGGTCACATAGATTGGTCAACATAGTCACATAGATAGGTCAACATAGTCACATAGATAGGTCAACATAGTCACATAGATAGGTCAACATAGTCACGTAGATAGGTCAACATAGTCACGTAGATAGGTCAACATAGTCACGTAAATAGGTCAACATAGTCACGTAGATAGGTCAACATAGTCACGTAGATAGGTCAACATAGTCACGTAGATAGGTCAACATAGTAACATAGATAGGTCAACATAGTCACGTAGATAAGTCAACATAGTCACGTGATAGGTCAACATAGTCACGTAGATAGGTCAACATAGTCACGTGATAGGTCAACATAGTAACATAGATAGGTCAACATAGTCACATAGATAGGTCAACATAGTCACGTAGATAGGTCAACATAGTTACATAGATAGGTCAACATAGTAATATAGATAGGTCAACATAGTCACATAGATAGTTCAACATAGTCACGTAGATAGGTCAACATAGTCACGTGATAGGTCAACATAGTCACGTGAGAGGTCAACATAGTCACATGATAGGTCAACATAGTCACGTAGATAGGTCAACATAGTCACGTAGATAGGTCAACATAGTCACGTAGATTGGTCAACATAGACACGTAGATAAGTCAACATAGTCACGTGATACGTCAACATAGTCACGTAGATAGGTCAACATAGTCATGTGATAGGTCAACATAGTCACGTAGATAGGTCAACATAGTCACGTGATAGGTCAACATAGTCACGTAGATAGGTCAACATTGTAACATAGATAGGTTAACATGGTCACGTAGATAGGTCAACATAGTCACATAGATAGGTCAACATAGTCACGTAGATAGGTCAACATAGTCACGTGATAGGTCAACATAGTAACATAGATAGGTCAACATAGTCACATAGATAGGTCAACATAGTAACATAGATAGGTCAACATAGTCACATAGATAGGTCAACATAGTCACATAGATAGGTCAACATAGTCACGTAGATAGGTCAACATAGTCACGTAGCTAGGTCAACATAGTCACGTAGATAGGTCAACATAGTAACATAGGTCAACATAGTCACGTAGATAGGTCAACATAGTCACGTAGATAGGTCAACATAGTCACGTGATAGGTCAACATAGTCACGTAGATAGGTCAACATAGTCACATGATAGGTCAACATAGTCACGTAGATAGGTGAAGATAGTCACGTAGATAGGTCAACATAGTCACGTAGATAGGTCAACATAGTCACGTAGATAGGTCAACATAGTCACATGATAGGTCAACATAGTCACGTAGATAGGTCAACATAGTCACGTAGATAGGTCAACATAGTCACGTAGATAGGTCAACATAGTCACGTAGATAGGTCAACATAGTAACATAGATAGGTCAACATAGTAACATAGATAGGTCAACATAGTCACATAGATAGGTCAACATAGTCACGTAGATAGGTCAACATAGTCACATAGATAGGTCAACATAATAACATAGATAGGTCAACATGGTCACATAGATAGGTCAACATAGTCACATAGATAGGTCAAAATAGTCACATAGATAGGTCAACATAGTCACATAGATAGGTCAACATAGTCACGTAGATAGGTCAACATAGTCACGTAGATAGGTCAACATAGTCACGTGATAGGTCAACATAGTCACGTAGATAGGTCAAGATAGTCACGTAGATAGGTCAACATAGTCACGTAGATAGGTCAACATAGTCACGTAGATAGGTCAACATAGTCACATGATAGGTCAACATAGTCACGTAGATAGGTCAACATAGTCACGTAGATAGGTCAACATAGTCACGTAGATAGGTCAACATAGTCACGTAGATAGGTCAACAAAGTAACATAGATAGGTCAACATAGTCACGTAGATAAGTCAACATAGTCACGTGATAGGTCAACATAGTCACGTAGATAGGTCAACATAGTCACGTGATAGGTCAACATAGTCACATATATAGGTCAACATAGTCACGTAGATAGGTCAACATAGTTACATAGATAGGTCAACATAGTAATATAGATAGGTCAACATAGTCACATAGATAGGTCAACATAGTCACATAGATAGGTCAACATAGTCACATAGATAGGTCAACATAGTAATATAGATAGGTCAACATAGTCACATAGATATGTCAACATAGTCACGTAGATAGGTCAACATAGTCACGTGATAGGTCAACATAGTCACGTGAGAGGTCAACATAGTCACATGATAGGTCAACATAGTCACGTAGATAGGTCAACATAGTCACGTAGATAGGTCAACATAGTCACGTAGATAGGTCAACATAGTCACGTAGATAAGTCAACATAGTCACGTGATACGTCAACATAGTCACGTAGATAGGTCAACATAGTCACGTAGATAGGTCAACATAGTCACGTAGATAGGTCAACATAGTCACGTAGATAGGTCAACATAGTAACATAGATAGGTCAACATAGTAACATAGATAGGTCAACATAGTCACATAGATAGGTCAACATAGTCACGTAGATAGGTCAACATAGTCACATAGATAGGTCAACATAGTAACATAGATACGTCAACATGGTCACATAGATAGGTCAACATAGTCACATAGATAGGTCAACATAGTCACATAGATAGGTCAACATAGTCACATAGATAGGTCAACATAGTCACGTAGATAGGTCAACATAGTCACGTAGATAGGTCAACATAGTCACGTGATAGGTCAACATAGTCACGTAGATAGGTCAAGATAGTCACGTAGATAGGTCAACATAGTCACGTAGATAGGTCAACATAGTCACGTAGATAGGTCAACATAGTCACATGATAGGTCAACATAGTCACGTAGATAGGTCAACATAGTCACGTAGATAGGTCAACATAGTCACGTAGATAGGTCAACATAGTCACGTAGATAGGTCAACATAGTAACATAGATAGGTCAACATAGTCACGTAGATAAGTCAACATAGTCACGTGATAGGTCAACATAGTCACGTAGATAGGTCAACATAGTCATGTGATAGGTCAACATAGTCACATATATAGGTCAACATAGTCACATAGATAGGTCAACATAGTTACATAGATAGGTCAACATAGTCACATAGATTGGTCAACATAGTAATATAGATAGGTCAACATAGTCACATAGATAGGTCAACATAGTCACGTAGATAGGTCAACATAGTCACGTGATAGGTCAACATAGTCACGTGAGAGGTCAATATAGTCACATGATAGGTCAACATAGTCACATAGATAGGTCAACATAGTCACGTAGATAGGTCAACATAGTCACGTAGATAGGTCAACATAGTCACGTAGATAAGTCAACATAGTCACGTGATACGTCAACATAGTCACATAGATAGGTCAACATAGTCACGTAGATAGGTCAACATAGTCACGTGATAGGTCAACATAGTCACGTAGATAGGTCAACATAGTCACGTGATAGGTCAACATAGTCACGTAGATAGGTCAACATAGTAACATAGATAGGTCAACATGGTCACGTAGATAGGTCAACATAGTCACATAGATAGGTCAACATAGTCACGTAGATAGGTCAACATAGTCAAGTGATAGGTCAACATAGTAACATAGATAGGTCAACATAGTCACATAGATAGGTCAACATAGTAACATAGATAGGTCAACATAGTAACATAGATAGGTCAACATAGTCACATAGATAGGTCAACATAGTCACGTAGATAGGTCAACATAGTCACGTAGCTAGGTCAACATAGTCACGTAGATAGGTCAACATAGTAACATAGGTCAACATAGTCACGTAGATAGGTCAACATAGTCACGTAGATAGGTCAACATAGTCACGTGATAGGTCAACATAGTCACGTAGATAGGTCAAAATAGTCACGTAAATAGGTCAACATAGTCACGTAGATAGGTCAACATAGTCACGTAGATAGGTCAACATAGTCACGTAGATAGGTCAACATAGTAACATAGATAGGTCAACATAGTCACGTAGATAAGTCAACATAGTCACGTGATAGGTCAACATAGTCACGTAGATAGGTCAACATAGTCACGTGATAGGTCAACATAGTAACATAGATAGGTCAACATAGTCACATAGATAGGTCAACATAGTCACGTAGATAGGTCAACATAGTTACATAGATAGGTCAACATAGTAATATAGATAGGTCAACATAGTCACATAGATAGTTCAACATAGTCACGTAGATAGGTCAACATAGTCACGTGATAGGTCAACATAGTCACGTGAGAGGTCAACATAGTCACATGATAGGTCAACATAGTCACGTAGATAGGTCAACATAGTCACGTAGATAGGTCAACATAGTCACGTAGATTGGTCAACATAGACACGTAGATAAGTCAACATAGTCACGTGATACGTCAACATAGTCACGTAGATAGGTCAACATAGTCATGTGATAGGTCAACATAGTCACGTAGATAGGTCAACATAGTCACGTGATAGGTCAACATAGTCACGTAGATAGGTCAACATTGTAACATAGATAGGTTAACATGGTCACGTAGATAGGTCAACATAGTCACATAGATAGGTCAACATAGTCACGTAGATAGGTCAACATAGTCACGTGATAGGTCAACATAGTAACATAGATAGGTCAACATAGTCACAAAGATAGGTCAACATAGTAACATAGATAGGTCAACATAGTCACATAGATAGGTCAACATAGTCACATAGATAGGTCAACATAGTCACGTAGATAGGTCAACATAGTCACGTAGCTAGGTCAACATAGTCACGTAGATAGGTCAACATAGTAACATAGGTCAACATAGTCACGTAGATAGGTCAACATAGTCACGTAGATAGGTCAACATAGTCACGTGATAGGTCAACATAGTCACGTAGATAGGTCAACATAGTCACATGATAGGTCAACATAGTCACGTAGATAGGTGAAGATAGTCACGTAGATAGGTCAACATAGTCACGTAGATAGGTCAACATAGTCACGTAGATAGGTCAACATAGTCACATGATAGGTCAACATAGTCACGTAGATAGGTCAACATAGTCACGTAGATAGGTCAACATAGTCACGTAGATAGGTCAACATAGTCACGTAGATAGGTCAACATAGTAACATAGATAGGTCAACATAGTAACATAGATAGGTCAACATAGTCACATAGATAGGTCAACATAGTCACGTAGATAGGTCAACATAGTCACATAGATAGGTCAACATAGTAACATAGATAGGTCAACATGGTCACATAGATAGGTCAACATAGTCACATAGATAGGTCAAAATAGTCACATAGATAGGTCAACATAGTCACATAGATAGGTCAACATAGTCACGTAGATAGGTCAACATAGTCACGTAGATAGGTCAACATAGTCACGTGATAGGTCAACATAGTCACGTAGATAGGTCAAGATAGTCACGTAGATAGGTCAACATAGTCACGTAGATAGGTCAACATAGTCACGTAGATAGGTCAACATAGTCACATGATAGGTCAACATAGTCACGTAGATAGGTCAACATAGTCACGTAGATAGGTCAACATAGTCACGTAGATAGGTCAACATAGTCACGTAGATAGGTCAACAAAGTAACATAGATAGGTCAACATAGTCACGTAGATAAGTCAACATAGTCACGTGATAGGTCAACATAGTCACGTAGATAGGTCAACATAGTCACGTGATAGGTCAACATAGTCACATATATAGGTCAACATAGTCACGTAGATAGGTCAACATAGTTACATAGATAGGTCAACATAGTAATATAGATAGGTCAACATAGTCACATAGATAGGTCAACATAGTCACATAGATAGGTCAACATAGTCACATAGATAGGTCAACATAGTAATATAGATAGGTCAACATAGTCACATAGATAGGTCAACATAGTCACGTAGATAGGTCAACATAGTCACGTGATAGGTCAACATAGTCACGTGAGAGGTCAACATAGTCACATGATAGGTCAACATAGTCACGTAGATAGGTCAACATAGTCACGTAGATAGGTCAACATAGTCACGTAGATAGGTCAACATAGTCACGTAGATAAGTCAACATAGTCACGTGATACGTCAACATAGTCACGTAGATAGGTCAACATAGTCACGTAGATAGGTCAACATAGTCACGTAGATAGGTCAACATAGTCACGTAGATAGGTCAACATAGTCACATAGATAGGTCAACATAGTAACATAGATAGGTCAACATAGTCACATAGATAGGTCAACATAGTCACGTAGATAGGTCAACATAGTCACATAGATAGGTCAACATAGTAACATAGATACGTCAACATGGTCACATAGATAGGTCAACATAGTCACATAGATAGGTCAACATAGTCACGTAGATAGGTCAACATAGTCACATAGATAGGTCAACATAGTCACGTAGATAGGTCAACATAGTCACGTAGATAGGTCAACATAGTCACGTGATAGGTCAACATAGTCACGTAGATAGGTCAAGATAGTCACGTAGATAGGTCAACATAGTCACGTAGATAGGTCAACATAGTCACGTAGATAGGTCAACATAGTCACATGATAGGTCAACATAGTCACGTAGATAGGTCAACATAGTCACGTAGATAGGTCAACATAGTCACGTAGATAGGTCAACATAGTCACGTAGATAGGTCAACATAGTAACATAGATAGGTCAACATAGTCACGTAGATAAGTCAACATAGTCACGTGATAGGTCAACATAGTCACGTAGATAGGTCAACATAGTCACGTGATAGGTCAACATAGTCACATATATAGGTCAACATAGTCACATAGATAGGTCAACATAGTTACATAGATAGGTCAACATAGTCACATAGATTGGTCAACATAGTAATATAGATAGGTCAACATAGTCACATAGATAGGTCAACATAGTCACGTAGATAGGTCAACATAGTCACGTGATAGGTCAACATAGTCACGTGAGAGGTCAATATAGTCACATGATAGGTCAACATAGTCACATAGATAGGTCAACATAGTCACGTAGATAGGTCAACATAGTCACGTAGATAGGTCAACATAGTCACGTAGATAAGTCAACATAGTCACGTGATACGTCAACATAGTCACATAGATAGGTCAACATAGTCACGTAGATAGGTCAACATAGTCACGTGATAGGTCAACATAGTCACGTAGATAGGTCAACATAGTCACGTGATAGGTCAACATAGTCACGTAGATAGGTCAACATAGTAACATAGATAGGTCAACATAGTCACGTAGATAGGTCAACATAGTCACATAGATAGGTCAACATAGTCACGTAGATAGGTCAACATAGTCAAGTGATAGGTCAACATAGTAACATAGATAGGTCAACATAGTCACATAGATAGGTCAACATAGTAACATAGATAGGTCAACATAGTAACATAGATAGGTCAACATAGTCACATAGATAGGTCAACATAGTCACGTAGATAGGTCAACATAGTCACGTAGCTAGGTCAACATAGTCACGTAGATAGGTCAACATAGTAACATAGGTCAACATAGTCACGTAGATAGGTCAACATAGTCACGTAGATAGGTCAACATAGTCACGTGATAGGTCAACATAGTCACGTAGATAGGTCAACATAGTCACATGATAGGTCAACATAGTCACGTAGATAGGTGAAGATAGTCACGTAGATAGGTCAACATAGTCACGTAGATAGGTCAACATAGTCACGTAGATAGGTCAACATAGTCACATGATAGGTCAACATAGTCACGTAGATAGGTCAACATAGTCACGTAGATAGGTCAACATAGTCACGTAGATAGGTCAACATAGTCACGTAGAGAGGTCAACATAGTAACATAGATTGGTCAACATAGTCACGTAGATAGGTCAACATAGTCACGTAGATAGGTCAACATAGTCACGTAGATAGGTCAACATAGTCACGTAGAGAGGTCAACATAGTCACATAGATAGGTCAACATAGTCACGTAGATAGGTCAACATAGTCACGTGATAGGTCAACATAGTCACGTAGATAGGTCAACATAGTCACATAGATAGGTCAACATAGTCACATAGATAGGTCAACATAGTCACGTAGATAGGTCAACATAGTCACGTGATAGGTCAACATAGTCACGTAGATAGGTCAATATAGTCACGTAGATAGGTCAACATAGTCACGTAGATAGGTCAACATAGTCACGTAGATAGGTCAACATAGTCACATGATAGGTCAACATAGTCACGTAGATAGGTCAACATAGTCACGTAGATAGGTCAACATAGTCACGTAGATAGGTCAACATAGTCACGTAGATAGGTCAACATAGTAACATAGATAGGTCAACATAGTCCTGTAGATAAGTCAACATAGTCACGTGATAGGTCAACATAGTCACGTAGATAGGTCAACATAGTCAAATGATAGGTCAACATAGTCACATATATAGGTCAACATAGTCACGTAGATAGGTCAACATAGTCACATAGATAGGTCAACATAGTCACATAGATAGGTCAACATAGTCATATAGATAGTTCAACATAGTCACGTAGATAGGTCAACATAGTCACTTAGATAGGTCAACATAGTCACGTAGAAAGGTCAACATAGTCACGTAGATAGGTCAACATAGTCACGTAGATAGGTCAACATAGTAACATAGGTCAACATAGTCACGTAGATAGGTCAACATAGTCACGTGATAGGTCAACATAGTCACGTGATAGGTCAACATAGTCACGTGATAGGTCAACATAGTCACGTGATAGGTCAACATAGTCACGTAGATAGGTCAACATAGTCACATAGATATGTCAACATAATAACGTGATAGGTCAACATAGTCAAGTGATAGGTCAACATAGTCACGTGATAGGTCAACATAGTCACGTGATAGGTCAACATAGTCACGTGATAGGTCAACATAGTCACGTAGATAGGTCAACATAGTCACATAGATATGTCAACATAATAACGTGATAGGTCAACATAGTCAAGTGATAGGTCAACATAATCACGTAGATAGGTCAACACAGTCACGTGATAGGTCAACATAATCACGTAGATAGGTCAACATAGTCACGTAGATAGGTCAACATAGTCACGTAGATAGGTGAACATAGTCACGTGATAGGTCAACATAGTTAAGTGATAGGTCAACATAGTCACGTAGATAGGTCAACATAGTCAAGTGATAGGTCAACATAGTAACATAGATAGGTCAACATAGTCACGTAGATAGGTCAACATAGTCACGTAGATAGGTCAACATAGTCACATGATAGGTCAACATAGTAACGTAGATAGGTCAACATAGTCACATAGATAGCTCAACATAGTCACGTAGATAGGTCAACATAGTCACGTGATAGGTCAACATAGTCACGTGAGAGGTCAACATAGTCACATGATAGGTCAACATAGTCACGTAGATAGGTCAACATAGTCACGTAGATAGGTCAACATAGTAACATAGATAGGTCAACATAGTCACGTAGATAAGTCAACATAGTCACGTGATAGGTCAACATAGTCACGTAGATAGGTCAACATAGTCACGTGATATGTCAACATAGTCACATATATAGGTCAACATAGTCACGTAGATAGGTCAACATAGTCACATAGATAGGTCAACATAGTCACATAGATAGGTCAACATAGTCATATAGATAGTTCAACATAGTCACGTAGATAGGTCAACATAGTCACTTAGATAGGTCAACATAGTCACGTAGAAAGGTCAACATAGTCACGTAGATAGGTCAACATAGTAACATAGGTCAACATAGTCACGTAGATAGGTCAACATAGTCACGTGATAGGTCAACATAGTCACGTGATAGGTCAACATAGTCACGTGATAGGTCAACATAGTCACGTGATAGGTCAACATAGTCACGTAGATAGGTCAACATAGTCACATAGATATGTCAACATAATAACGTGATAGGTCAACATAGTCAAGTGATAGGTCAACATAGTCACGTGTTAGGTCAACATAGTCACGTGATAGGTCAACATAGTCACGTGATAGGTCAACATAGTCACGTAGATAGGTCAACATAGTCACATAGATATGTCAACATAATAACGTGATAGGTCAACATAGTCAAGTGATAGGTCAACATAATCACGTAGATAGGTCAACATAGTCACGTGATAGGTCAACATAATCACGTAGATAGGTCAACATAGTCACGTAGATAGGTCAACATAGTCACGTAGATAGGTGAACATAGTCACGTGATAGGTCAACATATTTAAGTGATAGGTCAACATAGTCACGTAGATAGGTCAACATAGTCAAGTGATAGGTCAACATAGTAACATAGATAGGTCAACATAGTCACGTAGATAGGTCAACATAGTCACGTAGATAGGTCAACATAGTCACATGATAGGTCAACATAGTAACGTAGATAGGTCAACATAGTCACATAGATAGCTCAACATAGTCACGTAGATAGGTCAACATAGTCACGTGATAGGTCAACATAGTCACGTGATAGGTCAACATAGTCACGTGATAGGTCAACATAGTCACGTGATAGGTCAACATAGTCACGTGATAGGTCAACATAGTCACGTGATAGGTCAACATAGTCACGTAGATAGGTCAACATAGTCACATAGATATGTCAACATAATAACGTGATAGGTCAACATAGTCAAGTGATAGGTCAACATAGTCACGTGATAGGTCAACATAGTCACGTGATAGGTCAACATAGTCACGTGATAGGTCAACATAGTCACGTAGATAGGTCAACATAGTCACATAGATATGTCAACATAATAACGTGATAGGTCAACATAGTCAAGTGATAGGTCAACATAATCACGTAGATAGGTCAACATAGTCACGTGATAGGTCAACATAATCACGTAGATAGGTCAACATAGTCACGTAGATAGGTCAACATAGTCACGTAGATAGGTGAACATAGTCACGTGATAGGTCAACATATTTAAGTGATAGGTCAACATAGTCACGTAGATAGGTCAACATAGTCAAGTGATAGGTCAACATAGTAACATAGATAGGTCAACATAGTCACGTAGATAGGTCAACATAGTCACGTAGATAGGTCAACATAGTCACATGATAGGTCAACATAGTAACGTAGATAGGTCAACATAGTCACATAGATAGCTCAACATAGTCACGTAGATAGGTCAACATAGTCACGTGATAGGTCAACATAGTCACGTGAGAGGTCAACATAGTCACATAGAAAGGTCAACATAGTCACGTAGATAGGTCAACATAGTCACGTAGATAGGTCAACATAGTCACGTGATATGTCAACATAGTCACGTAGATAGGTCGACATAGTCACATAGATAGGTCAACATAGTCACGTAGATAGGTCAACATAGTCACATGATAGGTCAACATAGTCACGTAGATAGGTCAACATAGTCACGTAGATAGGTCAACATAGTCACGTAGATAGGTCAACATAGTCACGTAGATAGGTCAACATAGTAACATAGATAAGTCAACATAGTCACGTAGATAAGTCAACATAGTCACGTGATAGGTCAACATAGTCACGTAGATAGGTCAACATAGTCACGTGATAGGTCAACATAGTCACATATATAGGTCAACATAGTCACGTAGATAGGTCAACATAGTTACATAGATAGGTCAACATAGTAATATAGATAGGTCAACATAGTCACATAGATAGGTCAACATAGTCACATAAATAGGTCAACATAGTCACATAGATAGGTCAACATAGTCATATAGATAGTTCAACATAGTCACGTAGATAGGTCAACATAGTCACTTAGATAGGTCAACATAGTCACGTAGATAGGTCAACATAGTAACATAGGTCAACATAGTCACGTAGATAGGTCAACATAGTCACGTGATAGGTCAACATAGTCACGTGATAGGTCAACATAGTCACGTGATAGGTCAACATAGTCACGTGATAGGTCAACATAGTCACGTAGATAGGTCAACATAGTCACATAGATATGTCAACATAATAACGTGATAGGTCAACATAGTCACGTGATAGGTCAACATAATCACGTAGATAGGTCAACATAGTCACGTGATAGGTCAACATAATCACGTAGATAGGTCAACATAGTCACGTAGATAGGTCAACATAGTCACGTAGATAGGTGAACATAGTCACGTGATAGGTCAACATAGTTAAGTGATAGGTCAACATAGTAACATAGATAGGTCCACATAGTCACGTAGATAGGTCAACATAGTCACGTAGATAGGTCAACATAGTCACATGATAGGTCAACATAGTCACGTAGATAGGTCAACATAGTCACATAGATAGCTCAACATAGTCACGTAGATAGGTCAACATAGTCACGTAGATAGGTGAACATAGTCACGTAGATAGGTCAACATAGTCAAGTGATAGGTCAACATAGTAACATAGATAGGTCCACATAGTCACGTAGATAGGTCAACATAGTCACGTAGATAGGTCAACATAGTCACATGATAGGTCAACATAGTCACGTAGATAGGTCAACATAGTCACATAGATAGCTCAACATAGTCACGTAGATAGGTCAACATAGTCACGTGATAGGTCAACATAGTCACGTGAGAGGTCAACATAGTCACATAGAAAGGTCAACATAGTCACGTAGATAGGTCAACATAGTCACGTAGATAGGTCAACATAGTCACGTGATAGGTCAACATAGTCACGTAGATACGTCGACATAGTCACATAGATAGGTCAACATAGTCACGTAGATAGGTCAACATAGTAACATAGATAGGTCAACATAGTCACGTAGAGAGGTCAACATAGTCACGTGATAGGTCAACATAGTCACGTGAGAGGTCAACATAGTCACGTAGATAGGTCAAGATAGTCACGTGATAGGTCAACATAGTAACATAGATAGGTCAACATAGTCACGTAGATAGGTCAACAGTCACGTAGATAGGTCAACATAGTCACATAGATATGTCAACATAATCACGTCATAGGTCAACATAGTCACGTAGATAGGTCAACATAGTCACGTGATAGGTCAACATTGTCACATAGATAGGTCAACATAGTCACGTGATAGGTCAACATAGTCACATGATAGGTCAACATAGTCACGTAGATAGGTCAACATAGTCACGTGATAGGTCAACATAGTAACATAGATAGGTCAACATAGTCACGTAGATAGGTCAACAGTCACGTAGATAGGTCAACATAGTCACATAGAATCAGAATCAGAAAGGGTTTTATTCGCCATGAAAGTTCACACCGACACGGAATTTACTTTGGCAGGATCGTGCATACATTCAACATATAGGAATCTAAAATCTTAAATAAGTTTTAAACAAGTCTTACTATAATAATAAGGGTTAAAAATCTAACTAACACCAAGGGGCTGAAGTATATAAAATTGAATAAATATCGAATATAAAATAGCTTTAAGATATAATTTAAAAATAAAAAAATACAATAGGTTAACATAGTTAATATCTTTTGATTTAAAGCTTTCGTGACTGCAGTAACTCATATTCTTAGTTCTTTCGGCAAAGCCACGCCAAAGGCAAACAACAAAACAATAAAACATATACACAACAATACAAATTCCCACGACGCCTCGACCACAACACAAACACCTGGAGACGACCGTTTGTGTTATGGTCGAAACGTCGTGAGAACCCGCACTGTTCCACATACATCCCATTATCCTGTTGTTCCCCTTCAACGTGACTCCACCGAAAGAACCAAGAACATGAATATAGTTAAATATCGGCAAGGTGTCATTATGTAGATAAAATGTTAAAATCAGTGTAAGCCCTTGGCCTTGTTTAACAGGCCAGCAGCAGATGGGAAGAAACTGTTTTTATGGCGTGAGGTTTTGGTCCTGATGGACCGAAGCCTTCTGCCGGAGGGGAGTAGCTGAAACAGAGAGTGTCCAGGGTGGGAGGAATCGGCCACAATCTTCCTCGCTCGCCTCATGGACCTTGTCGTGTGCAGGTCCTCGAGGGTTGGTAGATTGCAGGCAATTACCTTCTCAGCAGTGTGGATGATAACGCTGCAGTCTGCTCTTGTCCTTGGCAGTGGCAGCAGCGTACCAGACGGTTATGGAGGAGGTGAGGATGGATTCAATGATCGCTGTATAGAATTGCACCATCATTGTCTTTGCCAGGTTGAATTTCTTCAGCTGCCGTAGAAAGTACATCCTCTGTTGAGCTCTCTTGGTGAGGGAGCTGATGTTCAGTTCCCACTTGAGGTCCTGGGAGAGAATAGATAGGTAGCCACGTGATAGGTCAACATAGTCACGTAGATAGGTCAACATAGTCACGTCATAGGTCAACATAGTCACATAGATAGGTCAACATATTCACATAGATAGGTCAACATAGTCACGTAGATAGGTCAACATAGTCACGTGATAGGTCAACATAGTCACGTAGATAGGTCAACATATTCACATAGATAGGTCAACATAGTCACGTAGATAGGTCAACATAGTCACGTAGATAGGTCAACATAGTCACGTAGATAGGTCAACATAGTCACACAGATGGGTCAAAATAGTCACGTAGATAGGTCAACATAGTCACGTGATAGGTCAACATAGTCACGTTATAGGTCAACATAGTCACATAGATAGGTCAACATAGTCACGTGATAGGTCAACATAGTCACGTGATAGTTCAACATAGTCACATAGATAGGTTAACATACTCACGTAGATAGGTCAATATAGGCACGTGATAGGTCAACATAGTCACGTGATAGGTCAACATAGTCACGTAGATAGGTCAACATAGTCACATAGATAGGTCTCCATAGTCACGTAGATAGGTCAACATAGTCACGTAGATAGGTCAACATAATCACGTGATAGGTCAAATAAGTCAATTAGATAGGTCAACATAGTCACGTAGATAGGTCAACATTGTCACGTGATTGGTCAACATAGTCAAGTGATAGGTCAACATAGTCACGTCGATAGGTCAACATAGTCACGTAGATAGGTTAACATAGTCACATAGATAGGTCAACATAGTCACGTAGATAGGTCAACATAGTCACGTAGATAGGTCAACATAGTCAAGTGATAGGTCAACATAGTCACGTAGATAGGTCAACATAGTCACGTAGATAGGTCAACATAGTCACGTAGATAGGTCAACATAGTCACGTGATAGGTCAACATAGTCACGTGATAGGTCAACATAGTCACGTAGTTAGGTCAATATAGTCACATAGATAGGTCAACATAGTCACGTAGATAGGTCAACATAGTCACGTAGTTAGGTCAATATAGTCACGTGATAGGTCAACATAGTCACGTGGATAGGTCAACCTATCCACGTGACTTCATCGAAAGACCCAAAGAATATTAATTCCTGCAGTCACGAAAGCTTTAAGTCATTATGTTAATGATTCACATTATGTTTATGCATATATTATGTTAATGCTTTGAAAGCCGAATTGGCGTCAACGTCCGGGCCTAACATGGGATTTTGGTTTTGATTCCAACAATGTCTCTTTCTGATCAAGAGATCATGCGGCAGGATTTAAATAGCCTCGATCACTACTCGTTCACAGGCACTTTGGATGAAGTGGTGTTTGGTATTTGTATCGTTAAGAAATCGGTCGAAATCCCATTTCCAGTATTCCTAATATGGCCAAAGCCACACCCAATGACTCTTAATATGGGCCTCATATATTTTAACATAATTATCCCTCATTTTGTCACGAATTCATTATATCACGTTCACCGGTGTTCCTTATGTGGCTAAAGCCACGCCCAAAGACTCCATATATGGGCCTCTTATTTTAACAGAATTTATTAGCCCTCGCTTCGTCACGGATTCATATCACGTTATCCGGTGTTCCTTATTTGGTCAAAGCCACGCCCAATGACTCCATATATGGGCTCCAAATTTTAACATAATTTATGAGCCCTCGCTCCGTCACGGATTCACATCACGTTATCCGGTGTTCCTTATATGGTCAAAGTCACGCCCAAAGACTCCATATATGGGCCTCAAGTTTTAACATAATTTATGAGCCCTATCCTTCACGAATTCATATCACGTTTTCCGGTGTTCCTTATATGGCTAAAACCACGCCCAAAGACTCCACACATGGGCCTCAAGTTTTAACATAATTTATGATCCCTCCCTTCCGTCACGGATTCATTACATCACGTTATCTGCTGTTCCTTATATGGTCAAAACCACGCCCAAAGACTCCATATATGGGCCTCTAATTTTAACATAATTTATGAACCCTCGCCCTGTCACGGATCGATTATATCGTCGTAGGGCGCTCCATGTCCACACGGTCTCGCGTCGGCGTACAGGCGCGGCAGACAGACAACGCAAGTTTCACCACGCGCTCGTAGATCGACAACGTTACACCACGTTACACTACGTAGCGCCTGCCCGTGATGATGATGATGACGACGACGGTGGTGGTGGTGATAGTAAAGAATAAATACGCGTTGTGTACATACGCGTACTGATGATGCTCTGTAGTGGACCCTTGTCTCTCTGATGACAAACAATAATAATACTAATAATGGGAGCTCGCAGATCGCTGCCGACGCCGTGATGTGGTGAGTTGTTGTTGTTTGTTTGTCTGTCTCTGCTTGTTGATTGTGGTGGTGGTGGTGGTGGTGGCGGTGGCGGAGGGGGAGCGGTGGCGCAGTGGTTAGCGCTACGACCCCGCCAAACCCGAGTCCGTGACGATTTACCCGAACCGGTCCTGCCGGGGACTTACCCCTAGGTCGACTCGGCCTCAAACGAGCACGCGGAGTGCGGTGAACATCGCCGCTGGGGAGACAAAGGCGGTCCGGGGGCGGAGCGCGCCTCGTGTGGGTGTGTGTGGGTGTGTGTGCTAAACAGCACTTGGCCCTGACAAGTCTGAGGCTACGCGGGGGAGCTTTGCGTTGAGTGGTGGTGGTGGTGAGAGTGGGGAGCGGTGGCGCAGTGGTTAGCGCCACTTTCATTCGGTTTCGGCCACGCTCACGGCTAACTTCGATGGGGGGGGCTCCCCCTCCATCCTCTTGGAATTGAACGATTACCCCCCCTGCTCCTCCTACCTATTGTATCGGTAATGGGGATACAAAGACGGCCGGGCGTGGTGTACCGGCTTGCACCAATCACGCCTGACGTTCCCGCTCCGGCCTTTTAACGAAGTGCTCGCTAACAGCAGCGCCTGCTGCCCCAAGTAGTTTAAAAAGCGATGGCAAAGAGCTTCATAGCTCATCGGATTCCTCCAGTATGAATGCATATCGTGTATTTTATATCATGCGGGTTGTGTGTTGTGTTTTGTTGTGGGGTTTGGGGGGGGGGAGCGGTGGCGCAGTGGTTAGCACACTTAGCGCTACAAGACCACGGTGAGCCTCAGTGGCGAGAGCGGATATAATCCAACTCGGTGACTCTTAAGTTCCCGGGGAGACAAAGGCGGCCGAGCGCGCTATTATTGAAGACGTCAACTACCACCACTGACCAACAACACCACGCGTCCTCCTGCAGTGGCCTTAATAGGTGCTCGCTAACAGCACTTGCCCTAACCGCCTGCTTTGTCTGTATGGGGGAGCTGTATCTCTACGTTTCTGTGTGCGTGTGTAGTTCGTTGTACTGTACACACCATTTCGTCTACGCGTCCTGGAAGTGGCTGAGCTGAAATGTAAGGAGACTGAAACCTTCATTCCCCGACGATGATGGGAGTAAAGGTAAGAGATCATTAACTACAACAGCACTGATAAAGAGCCATTGGCCGAAACGTCCCCGATTATATTTTTCTTTTTTCTGACGGGTCTCTACGTCATTCAGTGGGTACCTGTCATTATATGGGCCTGTGTGTCATTCTGTGGGTCTCTGTGTGAGTCTATGGGTCTCTATGTCAATCTATGGGTCTCTATGTCATTCTGTGGGTCTCTGTGTGAGTCTATGGGCCTGTATGTCAATTTGTGGGTCTCTGTGTGAGTCTATGGGTCTGTATGTCAATTTGTGGGTCTCTGTGTGAGTCTATGGGTATCTATGTCAATCTATGGGTCTCTATGTCATTATGTGGGTCTCTGTGTGAGTCTATGGGCCTGTATGCCATTCTGTGGGTTTCTGTGTGAGTCTATGGGCCTGTATGTCAATTTGTGGGTCTCTGTGTGAGTCTATGGGTCTCTATGTCATTCTGTGGGTCTCTATGGCATTCTGTGGGTCTCTGTATGAGTCTATGGTTCTCTATGTCAATCTATGGGTCTCTGTGCGAGTCTATGGGTCGGTCTCTATGTCAATCTATGGGTGGCTATGTCATTCTATAGGCCTGTATGTCATTCTGTGGGTCTCCGTGTTATTCTATAGGTCTGTATGTCATTCTATGGGTCTCTGTGCAAGTCTATGGGTCTCTATGTCATTCTGTGGGTCTCTATGGCATTCTGTGGGTCTCTGTATGAGTCTATGGTTCTCTATGTCAATCTATGGGTCTCTGTGTGAGTCTATGGGTCGGTCTCTATGTCAATCTATGGGTGGCTATGTCATTCTATGGGCCTGTATGTCATTCTGTGGGTCTCTATGTGTGTCTATGGGTCTCTATGTTAATCTATGGGTTGCTATATCATTCTATGGTCCTGTATGTCATTCTGTGGGTCTCTATGTCATTCTATGGTCCTGTATATCATTCTGTGGGTCTCTATGTCATTCTATGGGCCTATATGTCAATCTGTGTGTCTCTATATCATTCTATGGGCCTGTATATCATTCTGTGGGTCTCTATGTGTGTCTATGGGTCTCTATGTCAATCTATGGGTCGCTATATCATTCTATGGTCCTGTATGTGATTCTGTGGGTCTCTATGTCATTCTATGGGCCTGTATGTCAATCTGTGGGTCTCTATGTTATTCTGTGGGCCTGTTTGTCATTCTGTGGGTCTCTGTGTTATTCTATGGGTCTGTATGTCATTCTATGGGTCTCTGTGTGAGTCTATGGTTCTCTATGTCAATCTGTGGGTCTATGTCATTCTATGGTCCTGTATATCATTCTGTGGGTCTCTATGTCATTCTATGGGCCTGTATGTGATTCTGTGGGTCTCTATGTCATTCTATGGGCTTGTATGTCAATCTGTGTCTCTATGTCATTCTATGGGCCTGTATATCATTCTGTGGGTCTCTGTCATTCTATGGGCCTGTGTCATTCTATAGGTCTCTGTGCAAGTCTATGGGTCTCTGTCAATCTATGGGTCCCTATATCATTATATGGGCCTGTATGTCATTCTGTGGGTCTCTATGTCATTCTATGGGCCTGTATATCATTCTGTGGGTCTCTGTGTGAGTCTATTGGTCTCTGTCAATCTATGGGTCGCTATATCATTCTATGGGCCTGTATGTCATTCTGTGGGTCTGTATGTCATTCTATGGGTCTCTATGTCATTCTATGGGTCTCTGTGCAAGTCTATGGGTCTCTGTCAATCTATGGGTCGCTATATCATTCTATGTGCCTGGATATCATTCTGTGGGTCTCTATGTGTGTCTGGGTCTCTTTGCGAGTTTGTGGGTCTTTTCGCGAGTCTAAAAATATAATTCTCATCAGGTCCCAATGGTGCAGTCTCCAACTCTTCTTATGGACTCCGGCTTTCTCTGGCCTCGCTGTTTTCCTATGTGCTATGAATAGGTGCACTGGCGGAGCCAGGTGGGGGGGGGGTGGCACGTGCCCCCCCAATGATCCGATCGAAATCCCTAATTTCAATCGGATCATTGGGGTTTATTAGTAATAATTCGGCACATTGCAACTGCCACTGTGTAGCATATTGTTACGTGCCAGGGACTCTATGAGATGATAGGACAATAGTCTGAGTCCATAATTGGCAATAAGTAAATTTCGATTTAAAGCTTTCGTGACTGCAATGATTCATCTTCTTTGGTTCTTTCGGTAAAGTCACGTAGAATGAGAATAAAATAATAAACACTCCAGCGCTGTCCTACCAGACAGTCTCGTCCCTTCACCTGATGAAGGCCGCTTGTGTTGTGGCCGAAACGTCGTGAGAATTTTATTGTGTTATTTTATTTTATCAATTTATTATTTTATTCTCATTCTACATGGTGACTTTACCGAAAGAACCAAAGAAGATGGCAATAAGTAACGGCAAAGCGGTTATAAAAAGCGACTCACAGAATTGTGCGCAGTTGCGTATACAGAGTCCACGACTCCCCTGAAGGCATCGGCACCTTCAGCGAGCGCGATGCCGATCACACAGCGCGGTTCGAATTCGACTTTCAATCGATGGCTGCCCCATCACCGCACACGCATCGAATAAAAATCAAGGGACAAGTCCTTACTTACTAACAACTCCTCCATCATCTTTCATTGCTGGAGGGGTTGCCCCCACCCTACCTGAAAATTCTGGCTCCGCCATTGAACAAGGGCCATTGCGGCAGTTACACGTGTACGTCTGTAAGACCACGGTGCTATTGACGAATGTGTTGATTGTTTCGTGTTGTAATCCGCAAAGAGCACGTCCGTCGAGGAGATGGAGCGATGAGATGGTCTCATGCGGCAGGTGCTGCTGGGTGGTTCAATTACATCACGGAATCGTGAGGTGGCTTGAGAAGTCCTTCATCCAGCGGTGGATTGACCATGGCTGATGATGGAAAGAATAGTTTACCGACCTTTGCTCAGTCCACTGCTGCATTGGAGGCCTGAAGCTTTGTCCCGGTCGTGAGGGTTGTTTGACCATGCTTCACCGCGCTGGTCCGTGCGGGTTGGTGAAATCGCTGGTTTTCTGTGCATCTGTATGTCGCTGGGTCCCGATGCAAGTATATGGTGTGTGGGTCTCTAGGAAAGTATTTGGAGGTCTCTGTGAGTCTATAGATCTCTATGTGAGTCTATGGGTCTTTGTGTGGGTGCTGTATATGGGGTCTATGTGAGTTTTATGAGTCTATTCTTGAGTCAATGGTTCTCAGCGAGTCTACGTTAGTGAGTGGGTCTCTGTGCGAGTATGCATGTCTGATAATGTAATAATATAAAACAGCCCCTTGTCATGGAGGTCGTTTGACTCGACTTGATCCATGTGGTCATTGCTGATTGCTGACAAGGCTTTGTTCAGGATCAGTTCAGATGTCACTTGCCACTGATGTTAGCCGTGACCAGGGTTCGAACTCGGCTGAATGGGTTTATCGTGCTTTGTGCTGGCCATCGTTGTACCTCTCGTCTCTGCTGTGCGGAGAAGAGTTTACGTGCGAGTTTTAAATATATTTGTTGTCGTTTTGGATTTGTATTTCGCGTGTCTGTACACTGTACCATCGCTTGTACTGTCATCGAAGCCGTTCACGTGAACGTACGAGGGCTCGGTCCAGCAGACATGTTCATCTCGGTCATATTTCAGGTCACAACAACGACAAACCCACTCGCTCACTCGCCCACCCTCCCTCCCTGTCACTCGCCAAAAAACACTCGCCCACTCGCTCACTCGCACACATTCTCACAAAGTCGCCTCACTCGCCCCCCACCCACTCTTCCACTCGCCACACTGCAGGTCACCTCGCATCTCTTTCCGCTTCTTCCGTCGCCACTGCGACACTTGGGAATTCCCGTCATCATCATCATCATCGTCGTCGTCGTCGGCATCTCTCATCCCCCAAGCTCTTGAAATAATAAATAACCTCGCTCAAATCGCGGGGCAATGTTACACTCTGAACGAGCTACAACTCGGATGTTCGCGCTCCCTGTGTTGCCGCCCGCTCGGCCATTTGGTGCCTTTCGCGCCCTCCGCTCGCCCAGCGTGTGCCCGGCGGGAGAGGCGGACGGAGCAGCAGGTCAAAGCTGTTTGTTTCGAGGTGATCAGTGGCGAAAGACGCAGAGGGGCCCCCCCCCGGGGGGGGGGGGGGGGGCTTGCGTGCGCCACTGACACGTCCCGTGTTGTGGTTCCTCAACAATAACCACCCCCCCTCCTCCCCCCCCCCCCCGCGTTTGGAAGAAGAAGAAAAACAAACACGTCCGCACCACTTGAGAAATTGACATCCACCAGAGGGGTTTGCTGCTCACAAGGGTCGTGGAAGAGCACCGCCACCGTCAGAAATGCCCCAGCATTGTGGGTCGAACCGGCTCAACATTCGAGGCCCTGTTTCGAAGGTGACGGGTAGCTCCTTGACTGTACACGGGACGTCCGCGCGGGGGTCGACTTAATCCGCGCGCGTGCCGCCGCGCGATGAGATTCGCCACCGATTTGGGGAATTGGGAGATTTTCCCCGGGGCGTGAGTTAGCGGGTGGGATTCCGGTTCGCTTGCGGTCAGTTTATTGACGTGCCACCAGCGGGCAGCGCAAATCCAACTTTGCGCGGTACAGAACTTGCGCTGACCAGGGTGGTGAAGTACGGTCAAACCCACCCTGGCGCTTCCCGCAGGGAGCGGGGAGGCGCTGAACCGGCAGTGGATCGACGGAAGGGCCGCGCACGCTGCGCTTGTGCACGCGTGGGTCTCGACGATTCCTATCTGCAAGCTGGAGAGTCTGTGCTCGTCTATGTATAGATCTCTGTTAAGTCTGTGGGTCTCTATGTAGGTCTATAGGTCTCCAGCCATGTACGCTGGTGTACGTGTACGTCTGTGGGGCCTCTGTCTATGGGTATATGCGTGAGTATGTAAGCCCGTGATTCTGTGTGAGGCTCTGCGCATACGGGTGTCTACGTAAGTCTACGGGTCTGCATGGACTCATTGTGCACGTGGTGAGTAAACGTCTCAGCTGGATGATAACTTCAGCCACGGGCCCCCCTTCTGACCGAACGCGAGTACAGATGGCGACATTGTTCACGATGGGCAGCTGTGCAGCTGCGTTGGCCTTGGGGCAGCGCAAAGTACCCTCCTCGCTTGCCAGCTGTTTCTTACGCAATGACGGCGGGAGTGGTGGCGCAGCGGTTGGGCGCGCCCACCGCGCGCGCGGTCAGCTGGGCGACTCGAGGCCTGGGCTGACCAACGCCAGAGAGCCGGTCGACTCGCCTGCCCCCCCCCCCCCCCCGACGGCCAACACAGCGGGGCCGATGCCCCTCACCCAGCAGTGAATTTACGGCTCTCTGATATTTAACGGTAAAGAAATAACAGCGGTTGTGTTGGGATGGACAGACTGGGCCCTGCCATCGGAATGAGGGATTTCCATCACAAGCTTAGGGCCGCCGACGGAAAGCAGCACCGCAAACATTGCTGGCTTGAGTAGCGAGTGGCTTTGAATTTGACTCTGAGCGTAGACATGGCGATCGTGATAATGTCAACTAGTTACACTGCACCGCCACCGCCCAGCGTCCGCTCCTCGCTCTCGTGGAGAGAGGACGACTCGGAGAGAGAGGGGACGACTCGGAGAGAGAGGGGACGACTCGGAGAGAGAGAGGACGACTCGGAGAGAGAGAGGGCGACTCATAGAGAGAGGACGACTCAGAGAGAGAGAGCGGACGACTCAGAGAGAGAGAGAGGGCGACTCAGAGAGAGAGAGCGGACGACTCGGAGAGAGAGAGGACGACTCAGAGAGAGAGCGGACGACTCGGAGAGAGAGGGAGAGGATGACTCACAGAGAGAGAGAGGACAACTCAAGAGAGAGAGAGAGAGGGGACGACTCGGAGAGAGAGAGAACGACTTGGAGAGAGAGAGAGGACAACTTGGACAGAGGGGGGACGACTCAGAGAGAGAGAGGACGACTCAGAGAGAGGACGACTCAGAGAGAGAGAGAGAGAGGACGACTCAGGGAGAGAGAGCCGAGTAGGAGGGCAGCAGCAGCAGCCACAATCGCACCACCACAGCTTTTGTCTTTCCATGCTCTCTCTATTCACGAAGGAGACGAGGCATTGGCCCACTGCTGATGTTCTGATGATGCTTCCACTAAAGCCAAGATGGTGCGACGGTGTCTGGGGGTCTCGAACGAGGCGGTGTTTGTCCTGGACGTCCGCGTTGCTCCGCTCCGTTCGCCCGCGGTACATCTGGATCGGGGTCGCGTATCGAGGGTGGCGACGGAGCGATCCCATTAAAAGGGGTGCGATCGGGACTGGAGTTGGGACGGATGGTTGACGCTGGCAAGCAAACGTGTATACGCTTCGCTCCAGTTCGATGCTGACGATGACGGTGGTGATTTAAATCATCGTTAACATCATCATCATCAGCGATACAATTGGGGACAAATGTTCAACTTCCGCTTTCGTGTACAGACACTGGGGAAAACACATTTCTAGCCAAAGGGTACTGTATGTTCACAAGTGCCAAGGCCCTTATATTCCTAAAGGGACTCGTTCGGATGTGTGGTCAGACTGCATTGTTCATTGTGTTGGTGTGCCCTGTGATTTACATGCACTGTATGTTTCGCCCTGTTGCGCCATGTACTGCCCTAGAGATAGTTTGGTCTTTTTATGTAACTCTCGTGTGTGTGTGTATATAATTAGTTTGTGTTATATGTGAGCACCTTCGTGTGCGTGTTGGGGAGCGGTGGTGCAGCGGTTAGCGCTACGCTGCGCTACGAACCCGGCGACCCGGGTTCGATTCCCGCTCACGGCCACCACCGGTGACGATTATCTGAACCGGTCCTGGGCCTCCCCTAGGTCGACTCAGCCTCCAATGAGTACTTGGTGCGGTGGACAAAACATCGCCACTGGGGAGACAAAGGCGGTCGGCCGTGGTGCTGGCCACCCACCCCCTCGTGTGCCGTTCCGGCCTTCATAGGTGCTCGTTAACAGCGCTTGCCCCTACAGTCTGTGAAGGCTACACGGGGGATCTTTGTCTTTGTGGAACATTTGCGTCGGTTTGAACCATTCGGGCTCGCCTGCCTACTGTCCATCCTGAACGCAGTCCCACCAGTGAGGCCCCTCTGGCAGTTGTGGCCGGGCCACGAACCCCGCATGCCCTGCTACCGCATGCCCTGCCATCGCATGCCCTGCTACCGCATGCCCTGCCACCGCATGCCCTGCTACCGCATGCCCTGCTACCGCATGCCCTGCTACCGCATGCCCTGCTACCGCATGCCCT
The DNA here is from genome assembly GCF_010993605.1 of Petromyzon marinus. NCBI lineage: Eukaryota > Metazoa > Chordata > Hyperoartia > Petromyzontiformes > Petromyzontidae > Petromyzon > Petromyzon marinus. The sequence continues at coordinate 7,310,635 of NC_046127.1, read as the reverse complement.
GCTACCGCATGCCCTGCTACCGCATGTCCAAGCTACCGCATGCCCTGCTACCGCATGCCCAAGCAGACTCTTCTTTCTGTTTGGCTGGATAGAGGGGCCTAAACGGGCACGGCACCGGATCGAGAAGCGATGGGCTGGTGTGGTACAGGAGGATGTGAACGTGATCCAGATCGGCCTCTGTGGAGGAGGCTCGTGAAGGACTCTGCTGCTGCTGCTGCTGCTGCTGGGCGGTTGGAGGCAGTGGCCCTCCAGCAACAACGGAGGGTGGAGGAGCGACGCTCACAACGACGTTTGGGCGTTGGCGCCTGCCACCCACCCGCTCCCGTGCTGTGGCCGCCTTCGCAGGTGCTCGGCTACAGCACTTGCCCCAACAGCCTTTGTTTTTGATAGGAGCCTCAGAGTGCACGTAGCCTGGTACAAGCCCCTGTGGTGGGTGACGTCACCGCCGCTCGGTGTCGAATGGAGGACGGCCGCGGCTGTTGCTGATGGGAGCGGTGGTGCAGTGGTTAGCACCTTGCGCTGTGAAGTCTCGCCGCACGAGTTCGATTCCAGATCACGGCCGTCATCGGCGGTGAACATCTGAACCGGTCGCTGGCATCTCCTAGGTCGACTCGGCCTTGAAATGAGTACCCGGGCACAGTGTGTGTAAACGCCGGAGAGACAAAGGTGGCCGGGCGTGGTTCACGCCACCCTGACCTTGCGGGTTGCACCGGCCTTAATCGGCGCTCGCGAGCGGCACTTTCCCCGGCAGCCTGCGTCTGCTACATGGGGAGGATCTGTGGCCGTGGGAAGCGTGTGTGCGTGTGTGTGCGTGTGTGTGTGTGTGACGAGAGCGTGGCGCAGTTGTTGGTGCGCCGCGCCACGAACCCGGCGACCCACATTCCAATCCCCCTGCCAGGGCTCCAACGTCAGCGGCGCGAGTGGCGTCCCAGCCGCTCTCGGGCCTACCCCCTGGTCGACTGGGACTGCTAAAATCGACGACCCGGTGCGCTGTGGAAGCTTCGGCACCGGGTCAGGCGAAGGCGGCCCGGACGTTGTGCCCGGCCGCGCCACGCCGACCTGGCGAGATGCCGTGCCGGCCCCAAATAGCCGCTCGCTTGACCGATGGCTCCATTTGTCCAGCGTCGTACATTATGGATGGGGTATCCATTGCTTTCAATCGGCAAAACGCAACGACGACGAGGAGGAGGAGGAGGAGGCCTCTCGGGTGGGCGGCGACGAGGGCAGGCCGCCAGCACGTCCGGCGCTTCGTGCATCGGAGGTGCGCGGGGTTGGAGGCACGCGGCCGCCCTGGTCAGAACCGCGTGGCGGGCAGGTTTCGAACAACCTCCCCCCACCACCCAACCACCCCTCCAGCCAAAACCGACACAGCCATCGGCCGCACCGTAAACACCCCGCTGTGTTCACGCCTTTAAACGAGGAGAGTGGACGGGATCCACTCCGCTTCTGAACGGGCAGCGATTGAGCGGTGGCAAATCTCAAGTGGCGTCCTTGAATCTGCCGCGGTTAAAACTGCGGGGAGACCTTCACCCAGGGCCGCCCGCTTGTTGTTGTTGTTGCCGTCGTGGCCGGCGCTGCCGGGCCCCGCGATCTGCCGGGTCGACTCCATCGGCCCGGCGCGGCCGTCGCAGTCACGGGGAGGTCGCGTGCGGGGCGGGGGTCAAAGGCGCGCGTTGGGAGACCCCCCCCCCCCCCCGCCTGTTCCAGGACACGCCTGGAACAGACGCGACCGCGGGAATTGCGGCCCGAAGAGTCGGCGTCGGCTCGCTTTTGCTCAAGGTCGCAACGCAGCGCCCTTCCCCTCCTCTCGGCGCGATTGCTTGAGCCCTGCTTTGGATCGCCACCCTTGGCGTTGACGTTGGCGGCCGGAACGTGCCGTTGCGTCGCTGAGGGGAGGTTGGGGTTGCGGGCGGGGTGGCGTCGGCGACGCGCTTGCTGGTCCTCGTCATCGGCCATCGTCTTTGTCTCTCTGCTGGATGAAGGCCGCCCCCAACCGTGGCCACCGTCGCTCGCTCGCGAGCGAGCCAGCCAATGCCGCTGCCGTCACCCCCTGGTGACGCGTCCTGGCGCTACCCACGCCTCCGCTTGATGTTGGCGGCGATGGGTTTCGGGTTACGGTCGTCACAATGACGGCGTGAAGGTGAATGGGGGAGCCAGTAACTCTACACCTTGCGTTGTTGTGTCGGAGAGGATGCGTTTCTGTGCGCACTTGCCGTGCGTGTGTGTGTGTGCGCGCGCGTGTGTGTACGTGTGTGTGTGTACGTGTGTGTGTGCACGTGTACGTGTGTGCACGTGTACGTGTGTGTATGTGTACGTGTGTGTATGTGTACGTGTGTGTGCGTATGGGGAGCGATAGTGTAGCGGTTAGCGCGCCGCGCTACGAACCTGGCGACCCGGGTTCGATTCCCGCTCACGGCCAACACCCAGTGACGATTATCTGAACCGGTCCCGGGCCTCCCCTAGGTCGACTCAGCCTCAAATGAGTACCTGGTGCAGTGTGTAAACATTGCCACTGGGGAAACAAAGGCGGTCGGGCGTGGTGCTGGCCACCCACCCCCTCGTGTACCGTTCCTGCCTTCACAGGTGCTGCTCGCTAACAGCGCTTGCCCCTACAGTCTGTTAAGGCTACACGGGGGATCCTTGTATCTTTGTGTGCGTGTGCACGCGAGCGAGTGGTGGCGCAGTAGTTCGCGCGCTGTGCTACGAGCGTGGCGACCCGAGTTTGATTACCGCTCGTGAACCAATGACGGTGACGGCGAATTGTTTGAGCCGGCCTCTGGGCCATCCCCTAGGTCGACTCGGCCTTAAACGAGTACCTGGCGCTGTGGAAGAACATCGGCACCTGCGAAGACAAAGACGGCCAGGAGCGAGTGCTGGTCCACGCACTCCTTCATAGGTGCGCTGTGGCGACCTCTTCATAACCGCTCGCTAACAACGCTTGCCCCCCCGACAGCCTGCTAAGGCTTTGCGGGTGGCGAGGGGGGGGTGGGGGATCTTTGTCCTCGTGTAAGAGTGATGGCTGTGCTGCTGTATTCACCGTTCAGGTCCGCTGACCTGGGTTGAATTGCGGTGCCAAGTTTCCAGCCGTCAATTTCTCAGGCTCCATGGCCACCGCCCAACAGCAACCGGAGCGCAAGTTTCCATTCGGAAGATCGCGCTGGGAAGACCTCGCCCGTGAACAAAAAAACGAAATCCCACAAACGACAACTTATCTATTGGGCGGTTGTCCTACGGATCGACTTTGCACCCCCCCCCCCCCCGCGCCGCCATCGGAACGTCGAAATTCCACCCCCAGCTTTTGGCGGGGCTTGCAAAGATGAGATCCGAGGCCTCGGTGCTCATTCGGGCAGCAGGAAGTCCAACGCCGACTTGGAGGCGGCCACGCCACGTGGCCTGCACACGCTCGTGGCGTGGACACGCACGTGGCCTGGACAGGCACGTGGCGTGGACAGGCACTTGGCCTGGACAGGCGCGTGGCGTGGACAGGCACTTGGCCTGGACAGGCGCGTGGCCTGGACAGGCACGTGGCGTGGACAGGCACTTGGCCTGGACAGGCACTTGGCCTGGACAGGCACGTGGCCTGGACAGGCACGTGGCCTGGACAGGCACGTGGCCTGGACACGCTCGTGGCCTGGACACGCTCGTGGCCTGGACAGGCACGTGGCCTGGACAGGCACGTGGCGTGGACACGCAGCAGCGCTGGGCGTCGAGGGGGAGCCCCGTAACCCTCGATCGGCAGCAGGCGGTGCGAGAAAAAAAGACTCCGCCTGTTCCAGGGATGCCAGGGTGGCTATGAGATGTTGACTACCTCGCCTGGTACACAGGAGGTCGTGGGTTCGACCCCGACCCTGACGCCTGCTCCTGCTGTATATTTGGAGTTTGCGGTGTCTCTCTCTCATCATCATCACGGTGGCTAGGAGATGTTAACTCTCTCACCTGGTACACAGGAGTGCGTGGGTTCGACCCCGACCCTGACGCCTGCTGCTGTATATTTGGAGTTTGCGGTGTCTCTCTCTCATCATCATCACGGTGGCTAGGAGATGTTAACTACCTCGCCTGGTACACAGGAGGTCGTGGGTTCAACCCCGACCCTGACGCCTGCTGTATATTTGGAGTTTGCGTGTCTCTCTCTCTCGTCATCATCACGGTGGCTAGGAGATGTTAACTACCTCGCCTGGTACACAGGAGGTCGTGGGTTCGACCCCGACCCTGACGCCTGCTGCTGTATATTTGGAGTTTGCGTCTCTCCCTCTCATCATCACGGTGGCTAGGAGATGTTAACTACCTCGTCTGGTACACAGGAGGTCGTAGGTTCGACCCCGACCCTGAAGCCTGCTGCTGTGTATTTGGAGTTTCCCTGTTCTCCCCGTGGTCGCGTGGATATTTTGTCGGGGTCCTCCGGTTTTTCCCTCCACAATTCAGAAATCTGCATTGGGAGCATTTGTCAGCCATAAATTCCCACGTGATGAGCCACTTTGGTTGAGCTATCGATTGTGGCCAGGTCACTTCTGAAAAAGAGCGGTGTAGCTCAGTGGGCCTTGCCTGGTAAAGTAAAAAATTAGTTTAATAGTTCCAACCTGTGTGATAGAGTGTTCCCGCCGTAGGGTGCCCAAGGTTCACGAATAGTGTCTTTTGAGTAAGAAACCCTTCAATAATCACAAAGCGTAGTGTGACTACTCTCATCTTATAAAGTATAATCGTCAAAGGTTGCTGGTGCGTCCTTCAGAGCACTTACGTGCGGTGAAGAAGGCCGAACACCTGAAACGTCAACTATGAAATAAATATCCTTTTTAAGGCTGCACACAGTGCTGTTGAGACGGAACGTGTTTGTTCTGTCTTTGTTATCTCACTCGAGTGATGACAAATACAAAGACCCTTGTGTAACCTGAACAAACTGTTGGGGCAAGTGCTGTTAGCGAGCACCTATGAAGGTGCCGGCACGGGACACGAGGGGGTGGCCAGCACCACGCCCGGTCGCCTTTGTCTCCCCAGTGGCGATGTTTACACACCGCACCAGGTACTCATTTGAGGCTGATTCGACCTTGTGACCGGTTCAAATATTCGTCACTGGTGTTGGACGTGAGCGGGAATCGAACTCGGGTCGCCGGGTTCGTAGCGCTACCCGCTACACCACCGCTCCCCACATCAGCAACAGCCACCAATCGGCACTCCGTGGTGGTGACGTCTCCACGACGCTTGTGCCAGGCCATGTGCACCTTGAGGCCACGTGAAGTGCCGAAGGCTCGCTGGCAGGACGTCACGGGACAGACCCAGGTGCCATGGGTCGACTGACTTTAAGACCGATTTTTTTGTTTTTACCCACAGATTAATATCCCCACGACGCGTCCCATAGATCCACATCACCGCGGGGTTCCCCAGGTTGACACTCATCGCTCCAGGAGATCCCCTCCCCCCCCCACCTCCGCTTCAGATGCATCGCAAAAGAGGCAAAGGTGCAGCCCTGCAATTGCTTGCTCGTGCCACTGCCGTTGGCGCAGAAGGTGCCTCCATATTCTTTGGGTCTTCCGGTAAAGTCACGTAGATAGGTTTAAAGAAAATAACAAAAACATTTATTTTGTTATTTTCTTTGAGCCTATCTACGTGACTTTAACGAAAGACCCAAAGAATATGAATTCCTGCAGTCACGAAAGCTTTAAGTCGAGATGTAAGGTGCCTCCACTCGACGGGAACACCTCTGGAGGATGTGCGTGGCCTCGTCCCGGTCTCATCCTTGCCGGCCAGACATCTGTGAAGAGGTGGTGGTACCCACATTTTTTGCTCACCGTACACAATCTGGCTGTGGTGCAGCACCGTAATTTGTGATACTACTGCTGGCAGGGGGCGGAGGGGCGGGGACCGGGTGGTGCTTGGTTTTAATAAATGTGCGCATTGCTAGGACATTTAAGCCAAACGTCTATTTTCGTAATTCCATCTTGGGACAAATCTGTTTCTCTCCCCCCCCCCCCCCTACTCGGCAGCAACGCGGTCACCCGGGGAGAGCCGCGTTTTCAACACAAACAAAAGCCCCCTCCCCCCCTCCCTCCCTCCCTCCGCAAAGAAAAACATAAATCGACTGCGGGGAGAGTAAAAAAAACCACATCGCTTCATTGGCGGACGGAGAGGGTTGTGAAAACAATCTTTGTACGTTGGTGAAGTCCAAGGCGACGTGAGGTTGCTGGGGAGGGTCGGGGAGCGGCTCCGGCCTTTATTCACCGCCAGCCCACACTTGTCCACGGCCCTCCCTCGCAATCCGTCCCCTCCCGCCAGATTCGCCTCGAGCCCCCCGATGGCCCCCCACTCCTATAATATCCTCACCTCCTCCTTGCCTCCCCCCCCTTCCCCCCTTCTACCGCTGTTCCCACTCCACTGTCTTCCTCATTTTGGCGAGATTCCTCTCCGCGCCCCTTAACCCACCACCGTCCGTCCCTTAAGCCAGGGGGTCCCCAACCCCCAGGCCACAGACCGGTAGCGGTCCGTGGCCTGTTGTTAGGAACCGGGCCGCACAGGTGAACGGTGGGCGAGCGAGCGAAGCTTCATCATCATCTGTATTGACAGCTGCTCCCCATCGCTCGCATTACTGTCTGAGCTCCGCCTCCTGTCAGATCAGCGGCGGCATTAGATTCTCATAGGAGCGCGAATCCTCCTGTAAACTGCGCATGCGAGGGATCTGGGTTTCGCGCTCCTTATGAGAAGAAGTCAGAATCCGACACTTATTTTAGTCCGCGCGTGGCCCGCCGATTATTTTATTATTTACCGCTCCCGTCCGCGCCTCTTTCCCGCACTGAGCACTCAGTCTCAGTCACAGTGTTGGTGAGCCCACAAGCTCTAACCCCTAGTAGCCACAATGAGTAACAAACAAACGTCGCTGGAGAGCTTCTTTAAAAAAGGGGGGAAAGACCCAATGATGAACCCCTCCCTCCCCCCCCCGCCCCCGGTCCGTGAATAAAAAATTGTCTTCCACGAAACCGGTTCCTGTTGCCAGAAAGGTTGGGGACCGTTGCTTCTTGTGGGTTCTACGGCGTTCTCTCTGCGACCCGCTCGTTCCGCTCGTTCCGCTCGTTCCGCTCCGCCGCCGCCACCGCCGGGAGAGACGCTTCGCGAACCCCAATTCGTCTTCGGCTAAAAGCCACGAGCGCAGTGCCCGACGGGGAAGCTCCGTGGCGCGTTTGAGGGGGAATGTCTGTGGGAGCATCGGCTCTCCTGTTGCGCTTTGGGTTTTAGTGTCCACGCCGCTTTGGAGGGGTCACCGCTTGCGCCAAACCGAGCCGCTGCCAGGGGGCAGAGGGCAGCGATGGGGGCGGGCGGGCGCGCGCACGGGCGGACGTCCACGCGCGTGCTTGCGGCAATCGGCGGGAGTGTGGGTCATCGGCGGAGGCGTCGCCGCTCGTCATTTTGCGGCGCGTGAACAGAGACAGCGATGGAGCCGCGTGGCCTTCGACGGGACCGTGGTTGCCCTTCGGTTGCAAGCGCGGTCGAAGGCTGGCGCGGCGCACGAGGGAGCCGTCACCCCCGCCCGCCCGCCCGCCCGCCCGCCCGCCCGCCCGCGTCTCTCCCCGGTGCCGGTGTTTACACAACTGCAGCTGGCACGCACGTGTGAAGGCTGAGCCGACCTTTAGGGGAAGGCCCCAGGACCGGTGCAATTGTTCGCCGCTGTTACCGGCCGTGAGCGGGAAGTGAACTCGGGCGAAGCGCGCTAACCGTGACACTACCGCATACACGCACACAAAAGAGCCCCCCGTGTAGCCTGGAACAGACTGTGGGTGCGAGTGCTGTTAGCGAGCACCTATAAAGGCCGGCACGGCACGCGATGAGGGGGTGGGTGGCAAGCACCACGCCCGACCGCCTTTGTCTCCCCAGTGACGATGTTTACACACCGCACCAGGTACTCATTTGAGGCGGAGTCGACGTAGGGGAGGCCCGGGACCGGTTCAGACAATCGTCACTGATGTTGGCCGTGAGCGGGAATCAAACCCGTGTCGCCGGGTTCGTAGCGCAGCGTAGCGCTAACACAACTACACTACCGCTCCTCACACACGCACGCTCCCTAGGAGTGTGTAAATCGTTAGTAGGGCGGGGCAGGGAGCCCCCTGGAAATGTCTCCGCATGGCCCCCCAAATAAGACAGCACCACCACTAATCAGTACTGTGCAAATGTGCTCGTACATTTGCACAGTACGATATACTATCCTCTGTCCCTCGGGATTGGGGGGGGGGGGAAAAGCAATTTTAGACATCCCATCAGCCGCGACATCCCGTCTGGGAGCGGCGTTTCGTCCAACGCAAGGCAAATAACTCTGCGGAGCGACGGTGAAGGGTCCGGTCGTCGTTCATCATTAGTGCGGTACACTGTGTACCGCACATTGCACTGTATCTGTTACGAGTGCTGTGCCCCGCTGTACAGTGCAGTGCTTTTGCCCTCGGTTGCCACGGGGACACACGGCGCGGACTTTTGCCAAAAGTGACAGAAAGCAGTGGCCGGTTTTTCCACGCCAGATAAGCATCGTCGCCTTGTTTTCAAGCGAGCGAAGTAAAAATACCCAGCCACCCCTCGAGTGATTTTAATTTATTTCGCCAACTTTTTTTTGTTGTTGCCCGTTTTAAAAGGCGGCGACGGGGTTTTGCCGCGCGCCTTCGAAGGTAAAAACCGAGCGAGCACGCGGGGATTCCTCCCCCGGCAGAGGGGGTCCGCGAAGTTCATTGGCGGAGCGTCGTAGCCGCGAGACCAGGGGATCCTGTCAAGGGGTTTGGGCGTTGACGAGGGAGGAGAGGGGGGGGGGAGGTGTTTTTAGCGGCCACCGGATTGTGACAGACCCCATCTCTGATGCGGCAGAGGACTCCAGAAAATATTACGACAAAGATCCTCCCCTCGCCCCCCCCCCCCCCCCCCCCCCCCCCCCCCCCCCCGTATAGCCTGAACGGACAAGTGCTGTTCAGCGAGCTGCACCTACGAAGGCCGAGCAGCACCTGCGAAGGCTGCCCTTGTCTCCAGACAACAACAACAACCGCCATTCGCCACTAAGTAGCGGTGACATCACCACGACGCTTGTGCCAGGCCATGTGCACCTTGAGGCCACGTGAAGTGTCGAACGCCCGCTGGCAGGAGGTCACGGGGCAGACCCAGCAGGTGCCATGGGTCGACTGACTGAGACGACTGACATAGACACACACACACAGACACACCACCAGATCAGTATCCTTGTCATCATGAACAAGCAGACAATACTCCGCACCTCCTTCCCATATCTGTACGGTGCCTCCCAAGTCACACATATAATACAAAGTCTATATTGTTTACACATCCCATCAGCAACATGGCCTTCCCTTCAACTGGGAGTGCATCATGTTCTGCAGTGTTGGTTCAACGCGACGAAAATTCTTGAGAGCGGTTTCGACATTCTTAATTCTTATTAGCGGACACGGGCTTGCTTGGAGCAATGCTTGTGAACTGCCAGATGTTGTGGAGGCATGGACCCCACCCCCTCTCTTCTTAGATGTGGGTTCTCAGTTTTTTTTTATCGGCAGCGTAAGTCCGCTAAGTCTTTTGTTTCCACAATACGTCCACACGGGACTGGAAGTCCTGCGGGGTAAAGGTCACCGCGTTGCACAATCTAGAGGGCATCTGCTCGATTCTATCTCTCGGTGCCACAGCGGTTGAAACAATGGGGGGGGGGGGGGCGAGTTTTGGACCTCATCAGCCCCCCCCCTCCCCCCCCGCGCAGAGGCCACGAGAGCCGAACAGACGACTTGGTGTGAGGGAGGTGACGGGAACGACTCGGTGTGGAGGAGGTGACGAGAGGTGAACGGACGACTCGGTGTGGGGGAGGTGACGGGAGCCAAGTGGACGACTCGGTGTGAGGGAGGTGACTGGAGCCAACTGGACGACTCGGTGTGAGGGAGGTGACTGGAGCTGAATGGACGACTCGGTGTGGGGGAGGTGACGGGAGCCAAGTGGACGACTCGGTGTGAGGGAGGTGACTGTAGCTGAACGGACGACTCGGTGTGGGGGAGGTGACTGGAGCTGAACGGACGACTCGGTGTGGGGGAGGTGACTGGAGCTGAACTGACGACTCGGTGTGGGGGAGGTGACTGGAGCTGAACGGACGACTCGGTGTGGGGGAGGTGACTGGAGCTGAACGGACGACTCGGTGTGAGGGAGCCGAACGGACGACTCGGTGTGAGGGAGGTGACGGGAGCCAAGTGGACGACTCGGTGTGAGGGAGGTGACGAGGCCATTTCCTCCCCCGACGCTTCCTTCCCATGCCTCTCCCCCCCCCCCGCTCGACACAAACGGCCCGCCCTTCCCTCCCCTTCCTTCCCCTCCGCTCCCGCTCGGTTTCCGCGAGGCTCCTGCGTCTGCTGGAGTCGGAGGATAGAACCCCCTCCCCCTCGCGATGTCGCCGGGAGGCTCGCCGGCCGCCCACGGGAGGCAAAGCGCCTCGCCGCCGCCGCCGCCGGCCAACTCTTGTTCCGAGCGTGCGCACGCTTCTCTCGGAGCAGAGACGTCGACCTCTCGCGCACCTACGCCCGCCCCCGTTGCCCCCGTGAATTGCATCGCTCACAATCGCCGGGGAACCACGGAACCGGAAAAGCAGCCAGCCAGGCGGTGAGGGCGCCCGCGGCAACCAACGGTTGCCCGAGATCTGCGGTCCCCCATGTCAGGACGCTTTGTCAATACCGCTTGACGAGTTGCTTACAGGCGTGGGAGGAAACCGGAGCATCTTGAGGGGGATGCATCTTGTACGGCAGTGCCAGCTCATGTTAGTCCGCGCTTTTGCTGCATCGCCTTCTATTGAGCCAGGGTACGGCTCTTGCTGGATGCCCACGGGAGGGGAGTGTCACGACATCTCCGCCAGTGATCTGCTGCCTCCGCAGCTCTGAATTAGAGAGGGGGACTCGCCGACTCACGAACGAGTTCGGTTCCAAAGGTTACCCCTCGTAAGTCGATTTGTTCGTAAATATACTCCTGTGAGTTCCAAACATGTTGTACGGCATGTACACTAAACACGGGGGGTGGCTTTAACCGTTGTATAATCTCATGCAGACGCCGCTGGTTCTTAACGTTCTGCAGAAGCAGATGCCGCTGGTTCTTCGCGTTCTGCAGTTGTACAGAGGTGTGCGTATTAACCGCACGATGCCACTCCTGCTACGACTCATTGCCGCCTGCTTCACAGTTCGACGTTATAGATCCGGTGGCGTCTTCCGCGAGAGGAGGCTATCGCGTGCCGGGCTCACGGCCAAAATTTTGGCAAAATTCAAAAGAATTGCACCGCAAATTACTCGCTTGGGATCGCACGTGGCAACAATCATCGCCGCCCCTACCCGCGCCCCCACCCCCTACCGGTAGACTTGTGCCTGCTTGCAAGGCCAGTTGCCGTGTGTCGCACAGGTACGGCCGCTACCGGGGGCTGCTGGGAGGGCGTTGTTGTGGTTGGTGTTGTTGTTGTGGTTGATGTTGTTGTGGTTAGTGTTGTTGTTGTGGTTGGTGTTGTTGTTGTTGTGGTTGATGATGTTGTTGTGGTTGATGTTGTTGTTGTGGTTGATCTTGTTGTTGTGGTTGATGTTGTTTTTGTTGATGTTGTTGTTGTGGTTGATGTTGTGGTTTGTGGTTGATGTTGTTTGTGGTTGATGTTGTTTGTGGTTGTTGTTGTGGTTGTTGTGGTTGGTGTTGTTGTGGTTGATGTTGTTGTGGTTGGTGTTGTTGTTGTTGTGGTTGATGTTGATGTTGTTTTGGTTGATGTTGTTGTTTGTGGTTGATGTTGTTGTGGTTGATGTTGTGGTTGATGATGTTGTTGTTGTGGTTGATGTTGTTGTTGATGTGGTTGTGGTTATGTTGTTGTTGTGGTTGATGTTGTTGTTGTTGTTGTGGTGGTGGTGGTTGTGGCGCAGGCTGGGGAGGTGACGGAGTGGGGAGAGGAGAGGGAAGAGGGAGCCATCTACACCGTCTGTCTCCGCCGGGTCCACATCACACAGGGCCTGAGCAAGGGGGCACGCTGGCTCGGGGTGAGGGGCCTGAGCAAGGGGACCATCACCGGGGACCATCACCGGGACCTTCACCGGGGATCATCACCGGGGACCATCACCGGGGACCATCACCGGGATCATCACCGGGGCCATCACCGGGGACCTTCACCGGGGACCTTCACCGGGGACCATCACCGGGGACCATCACCGGGGACCATCACTGGAGACTATCACCGGGGACCATTACTGGAGACTATCACCGGGGACCATCACCGGGGACCATCACCGGGGACCATCACCGGGGCATCACCGGGGACCATCACCGGGGACCATCACCGGGATCATCACCGGGGCCATCACCGGGGACCTTCACCGGGAATCATCACCGGGGATCATCACCGGGGACCATCACCGGGGACCTTCACCGGGGACCATCACCTGGGACCATCACCTGGGACCATCACCGGGGACCTTCACCGGGGACCATCACCGGGGATCATCACAAGGGGCCATCACCGGGGATCATTACTGGAGACTATCACCGGGGACCATCACCGGGACCATCACCGGGGACCATCACCGGGGACCATCACCGGGGACCATCACTGGAGACAAATCACCGGGGACCATTACTGGAGACTATCACCGGGGACCATCACCGGGGACCATCACCGGGGACCATCACCGGGGACCATCACTGGAGACTATCACCGGGGACCATCACCGGGATCATCACCGGGGCCATCACCGGGGACCTTCACCGGGAATCATCACCGGGGATCATCACCGGGAACCATCACCGGGGACCTTCACCGGGGACCATCACCGGGGACCTTCACCGGGGACCTTCACCGGGGACCATCACCGGGGACCATCACCGGGGACCTTCACCGGGGACCATCACCAGGGGCCATCACCGGGGATCATTACTGGAGACTATCACCATGGACCATTACTGGAGACTATCACCGGGGACCATCACCGGGGACCATCACCGGGGACCATCACCGGGGACCATCACCGGGATCATCACCGGGGCCATCACCGGGGACCTTCACCGGGAATCATCACCGGGGATCATCACCGGGGACCATCACCGGGGACCTTCACCGGGGACCTTCACCGGGGACCATCACCAGGGGCCATCACCGGGGATCATTACTGGAGACTATCACCGGGGACCATCACCGTGGACATGACACGCCATACCACACAGAACATCACGTGACATGGACAACATCACAGAGAACGAGTGTGTATCTGTGACTAGTGTCTATTTGTGTCCGCGCGTCCACGTGCATCCGATTGTCTGACCGTGCATCCGGTTGTCTGACCGTGCGTCCGGTTGTCTGACCGTGCGTCTGATAATCTGACCGTGCGTCTGGTTGCCTGACCGTGCGTCCGGTTGTCTGACCGTGCGTCCGGTTGTCTGACCGTGCGTCTGGTTGCCTGACCGTGCGTCCGGTTGTCTGACCGTGCGTCCGGCTGTCTGACCGTGCGTCCGATTGTCTGACCGTGCGTCCGATTGTCTGACCGTGCGCCCGGCTGCCTGACCGTGCGCCCGGCTGTCTGACTGTGCGTCCGGCTGTCTGACCGTGCGTCCGATTGCCTGACCGTGCGTCCGGCTGCCTGACCGTGCGTCCGGCTGCCTGACCGTGCGTCCGGCTGCCTAACCGTGCGTCCGGCTGTCTGACCGTGCGTCCGATGGCCCGCCCGCCCGCCCCAGGCGGTTGAGAGCGGCGAGGAGGGCGGCGGCTTCGTGGAGAGTCGCTCGGACACGCACCGAGCGCGCGTCCTGCGCGCCGCCACGCTCGAGCGCCTGGTGGAGCACCTGCTGGCGTCGCGGCGCCTGCACGACTCCTCCTTTGTCACCGTCTTCCTCGCCACCTTCCGCACCTTCGCCACGCCGCTCCGCGTCCTGCAGATGCTGCTCGACAGGTGCCCCCCCCCCCCCCCCCCCCCCCTTAGCCGCGGCTCGTCGCGGTTCGAACCCCGGGGGCCGCCCCGGTTATATTGCGAACGTGGCATACGACGGCGATGTCACCGTCTGTCGCTTTGCGGGAGGACGTGAGGTGACCTCCCCACCCCCGCCGCCGACATTCTCCCGAGAGCGTGATGCGCTCCCCGAAGAAGGAAGGGGCCGTGTGGCTATTGGGATGTGTTAAAGAATGTAGACTTTGTGTTGATTTTTTTTTTACTTGGGAGGTACAGGCGCATGGTATTGTCTGCTTGTTTATGACAAGCAACTTGTCTGGTGGTGTGTGTGTCTGTGTGTACACGTGTGTGTGTACACGTGTGTGTGTGTGTACACGTGTGTGTGTGTGTACACGTGTGTGTGTGTGTGTACACGTGAGTGTGTGTGTGTACACGTGAGTGTGTGTGTGTACATGTGTGTGTGTGTGTACACGTGTGTGTGTGGTTAGCGCGCTGCGCTATGAACCTGGCGACCCGGGTTCGATTCCCGCTCACGGCCAACACCAGTGACGATTATCTGAACCGGTCCCGGGCCTCCCCTAGGTCGACTCAGCCTCAAATGAGTACCTGGTGCAGTGTGTAAACATCGCCACTAGGGAGACAAAGGCGGTCGGGCGTGGTGCTGGCCACCCACCCCCTCGTGTACCGTTCCGGCCTTCATAGGTGCTCGCTAACAGCACTTGCCCCTACAGTCTGTTACAGGCTATATGGGGGATCTTTGTGTGTGTGTGTACACGTGTGTGTGTGTGTACACGTGTGTGTGTGTACACGTGTGTGTGTGTACACGTGTGTGTGTACACGTGTGTGTGTGTGTACACGTGTGTGTACACGTGTGTGTGTGTGTACACGTGTGTGTACACGTGTGTGTGTGTGTACACGTGTGTGTGTGTGTACACGTGTGTGTACACGTGTGTGTGTGTGTGTACACGTGTGTGTGTGTACACGTGTGTGTGTACACGTGTGTGTGTACACATGTGTGTGTACGTGTGTGTGTGTACACGTGTGTGTGTGTGTGTACACGTGTGTGTGTACACGTGTGTGTGTGTGTACACGTGTGTGTGTGTGTACACGTGTGTGTGTACACGTGTGTTTGTGTGTGTGTACGTGTGTGTATGTACATGTGTGTGGCGGTTAGCGCACTGTGCTACAAACTCGGCGACCCGGGTTCGATTCCCGCTCACGGCCAACACCAGTGACGGTTATCTGAACCGGTCCTGGGCCTCCCCTAGGTCGACTCAACCGCAAATGAGTACCTGGTGCGGTGTGTAAACATCGCCGCTCGGGAGACAAAGGCGGCCGGGCGTGGTGCTGGCCACCCACCCCCTTCATGTGCCGTGCCGGCCTTCATAGGTGCTCGATAACAGCAGTTGCCTCAACAGTCTGTTATAGGCTGCACGGGGGGATTCTTAGTCTTTGTATCTATGTTATTGCCTGAGAGACAAAGGCGGCCGGGCGTGGTGCTGGCCACCCACCCCCTCGTGTGCCGTGCCGGCCTTCATCGGTGCCCGCCCGCTGGCAGCTGGCATGCCGCGCTCGCCGATGGCCATCAACACGAGCAGCATCCTCGTGTCGATGGCGACGACCTCTCTGGACCTCAAACTGAAGCGGCCACACTTGACGACATGAATCCGCGCCGTTGTCGTGCCATCGCGCGGGCGGGGTACTCCAGGTGCCACGCGAATGTGCCCGCCCGCCCGCCCGCCCGCCTCTGTGCCGCGCAGGTTCGCCACCCTGCAGGGCCTCGTGAGCGCCGAGGAGCTGGAGCAGAGCCAGGCCCAGGTCGCGACCGAGGAGCTCAACGGGTAAGGGGGCGCACGTGTGGCTCGCCTCGCGGCACCCCTCGCGTGTGCGGCCCGAGCAGGCGCTCGCGGTGATGGCCACGAGTCGCCGCCGCCGCCGCCGCCGCAGCCGCAGCCACGGGGCTCGGAAGCGTCCGCTCGCAAAGGCAAAGATCTCCCCGCGTAGCCTTGAACAGACTGCGGGGGCAAGTGCTGTTGGCGAGCGGCACCTATGAAGGCCGGCGCGGCACACGAAGGGGTGGGTGGCCGGCACCACGCACGGCCGCCTTTGTCTTCCTTAGTGGCGATGTTTACTACACCACGTACCGGCTGCTCATTTTAGGCCGAGTCGCCCTACGGGAGGGCCAGGACCGGTTGAAATAATCGTCACCGGTGTTGGTGGCCGTGAGCGGGCCTCGAATTCGGGTCGCCGGGTTCGTAGCGCAGCGTAGCGCTGACCGCTACACCACCGCTCCCCACACACACAGATACACACACACACACACATATACCCGCACACACACATACCCGCACACATATACACACACACACATACCCACACACACACATATACACACACATATACACACACACATATACCCGCACACACACACACATACCCGCACACATACACATATACACACATATACACACACACATACCCACACACACACACATACCCACACACACACATATACACACATATACACACACACACATATACCCGCACACACACACACACACATATACCCGCACACACACACACACATATACCCGCACACACACACACACACACATACCCGCACACACACACGCACACATATACGGTACCGTCTAATCGAATCCAACTCTGAAAGTGAAACCGGAACTTGTTGGTGCGACTGACTGTTGTGGTTGTACTACGGGCCGGGGCACGGCCAGTTGTTTGCTCGCACGTGGCGACGCGCGCAAATGCACAAGCGGCTAACCGGGGGGCGGTTGTATGGGTGGGTGGGCGGCGTTTTTTGTGGGGGGGGGGGCGTCTGCCGCTTCGCAGGTGCCTCTGCTCCATCCTGGGGGCCTGGCTGGACGGCTACGGCGAGGACTTCCGCGAGCCGCCCGACTTTGAGAGCCTGCGGCTGCTGCTGTCACACGCGGCGCACTCGCTGCCCGGCTCGGACGTGGAGCGGCGCGCCCACGCGCTCCTCGCTCAGCTGCAGCAGCAGCCACAGCAGCCGCAGCAGCAGCAGCAACAGCAGCAGCAGCAGCAGCCGGGCACTGCGTGGAGTGAGGACCCCCCTCCCCACCTCTCCATCCCTCCCACTCCCCCACACCCCACACCCCGCTTCGCTGTCACAGTGACGACGTCGCCATCGTCGTCGTCGTCGTCGTCGTCGTCATCGTCGCGGCCATTTCTCTCCGTCGCCTCGGTTTTGCCCGAATCGTTTTTCGTCCCTTTCCGTTGCTTCCAGCCAGAGGGGTGCCGCGTTGGCGAGGAGACGGTAAATTGCCTCGCCAGGCGTCCAGGAGGGTCGTGGCTTCGGCCCAGACCCTGACGCCTGTGTATCTGGAGCGTGCGGTGTATATCTCCCCGTGGTCCCCCCCCCGCCACATTGAGAATCGACGTCGCGCGTTCCCAGCATTTGGCCGCTACGCATTTTCGCGTGACGACGGTGAGGCCTCCGTGACGGCGACGGGACCCGTTGTTGGCCTCCGTGACGGCGATGGGACCCGTTGTTGGCCTCCGTGACGGCGATGTGACCCGTTGTTGGCCTCCGTGACGGCGACGGGACCGTTGTTGGCCTCCGTGACGGCGATGTGACCCGTTGTTGGCCTCCGTGACGGCGATGGGAACGTTGTTGGCCTCCGTGACGGTGACGGGACCGTTGTTGGCCTCCGTGACGGTGACGCGACCCGTTGTTGGCCTCCGTGACGGCGATGTGACCCGTTGTTGGCCTCCGTGACGACGATGCGACCCGTTGTTGGCCTCCGTGACGGCGATGTGACCCGTTGTTGGCCTCCGTGACGGCGACGGGACCGTTGTTGGCCTCCGTGACGGCGATGTGACCCGTTGTTGGCCTCCGTGACGGCGACGGGACCGTTGTTGGCCTCCGTGACGGCGATGTGACCCGTTGTTGGCCTCCGTGACGGCGATGGGAACGTTGTTGGCCTCCGTGACGGTGACGGGACCGTTGTTGGCCTCCGTGACGGTGACGCGACCCGTTGTTGGCCTCCGTGACGGCGATGTGACCCGTTGTTGGCCTCCGTGACGGCGATGCGACCCGTTGTTGGCCTCCGTGACGGCGATGTGACCCGTTGTTGGCCTCCGTGACGGCGACGGGACCGTTGTTGGCCTCCGTGACGGCGATGTGACCCGTTGTTGGCCTCCGTGACGGCGATGGGAACGTTGTTGGCCTCCGTGACGATGACGGGACCGTTGTTGGCCTCCGTGACGGTGACGCGACCCGTTGTTGGCCTCCGTGACGGCGATGTGACCCGTTGTTGGCCTCCGTGACGGCGATGTGACCCGTTGTTGGCCTCCGTGACGGCGATGGGACCCGTTGTTGGCCTCCGTGACGGCGATGTGACCCGTTGTTGGCCTCCGTGACGGCGATGCGACCCGTTGTTGGCCTCCGTGACGGCGATGGGACCCGTTGTTGGCCTCCGTGACGGCGATGTGACCCGTTGTTGGCCTCCGTGACGGCGATGTGACCCGTTGATGGCCTCCGTGACGGCGATGTGACCCGTTGTTGGCCTCCGTGACGGCGATGTGACCCGTTGTTGGCCTCCGTGACGGCGATGTGACCCGTTGTTGGCCTCCGTGACGGCGATGTGACCCGTTGTTGGCCTCCGTGACGGCGATGTGACCCGTTGTTGTCCTCCGTGACGGCGATGTGACCCGTTGTTGGCCTCCGTGACGGCGATGTGACCCGTTGTTGGCCTCCGTGACGGCGATGGGACCCGTTGTTGACCTCCGTGACGGCGATGTGACCCGTTGTTGACCTCCGTGACGACGACGCGACTCGTGTTGGCCTCCGTGACGACGATGGGACCCGTTGTTGGCCTCCGTGACGGCGATGTGACCCGTTGTTGGCCTCCTTGACGGCGACGGGACCCGTTGATGGCCTCCGTGACGGCGATGTGACCCGTTGTTGGCCTCCGTGACGGTGACGGGACCCGTTGTTGGCCTCCGTGACGGCGATGTGACCCGTTGTTGGCCTCCGTGACGGCGATGGGACCCGTTGTTGGCCTCCGTGACGGTGACGGGACCCGTTGTTGGCCTCCTTGACGGTGACGGGACCCGTTGATGGCCTCCGTGACGGCGATGGGACCCGTTGTTGGCCTCCGTGACGGTGACGGGACCCGTTGTTGGCCTCCGTGACGGCGATGTGACCCGTTGTTGGCCTCCGTGACGGCGATGGGACCCGTTGTTGGCCTCCGTGACGGTGACGGGACCCGTTGTTGGCCTCCGTGACGGCGATGTGACCCGTTGTTGGCCTCCGTGACGGCGATGGGACCCGTTGATGGCCTCCGTGACGGCGATGGGACCCGTTGTTGGCCTCCGTGACGACGATGGGACCCGTTGATGGCCTCCGTGACGACGATGTGACCCGTTGTTGGCCTCCGTGACGGCGATGCGACCCGTTGTTGGCCTCCGTGACGGCGATGTGACCCGTTGTTGGCCTCCGTGACGGCGATGTGACCCGTTGATGGCCTCCGTGACGACGATGGGACCCGTTGATGGCCTCCGTGACGACGATGGGACCCGTTGTTGGCCTCCGTGACGGCGATGTGACCCGTTGTTGGCTTCCGTGACGGCGATGTGACCCGTTGTTGGCCTCCGTGACGACGATGTGACCCGTTGTTGGCCTCCGTGACGGCGATGCGACCCGTTGTTGGCCTCCGTGACGGCGATGTGACCCATGTTGGCCTCCGTGACGGCGATGTGACCCGTTGTTGGCCTCCTTGACGGCGATGGGACCCGTTGTTGGCCTCCGTGACGGCGATGGGACCCGTTGTTGGCCTCCGTGACGGCGATGCGACCCGTTGTTGGCCTCCGTGACGGCGATGTGACCCATGTTGGCCTCCGTGACGGCGATGTGACCCGTTGTTGGCCTCCGTGACGGCGACGGGACCCGTTGGTGGCCTCCTTGACGGTGACGGGACCCGTTGGTGGCCTCCGTGACGGCGATGGGACCCGTTGTTGGCCTCCGTGACGGTGACGGGACCCGTTGTTGGCCTCCGTGACGGCGATGTGACCCGTTGTTGGCCTCCGTGACGGCGATGGGACCCGTTGTTGGCCTCCGTGACGGTGACGGGACCCGTTGTTGGCCTCCGTGACGGCGATGTGACCCGTTGTTGGCCTCCGTGACGGCGATGTGACCCGTTGTTGGCCTCCGTGACGGCGATGTGACCCGTTGTTGGCCTCCGTGACGGCGATGTGACCCGTTGTTGGCCTCCGTGACGGCGATGTGACCCGTTGATGGCCTCCGTGACGGCGATGTGACCCGTTGATGGCCTCCTTGACGACGATGTGACCCGTTGTTGGCCTCCGTGACGGCGATGTGACCCGTTGTTGGCCTCCGTGACGGCGATGTGACCCGTTGTTGGCCTCCGTGACGGCGATGTGACCCGTTGATGGCCTCCGTGACAGCGATGTGACCCGTTGTTGGCCTCCGCAGGGAGCTCCGGAGCCGTGGGTCCGTGGCCCGCGGGGGAGACGCGCCCGGACTTCCTGTCGTTCCCCGCCGACTTGGTCGCGTTGCAGCTCACCTTCATGGACGCCGTGAGTCACGCCGGCCATGGCGGGGGTTGGTGGGGGTTGGTGGGGGGTGGTGGTGGTGGGTGGGGGTGGTGGGTGGGGGGGTTCGGGTAAGAGACAGAGCCCACTGAGGAAGAGGCAATGGGAGGCCTCATCAGGAAGGGGGCGGGCGGGGGCTAATCAGGAAAGAGTGGGGCCTAAATAGGAAGGGGCGGGGCCTAATCAGGAAGGGGGCGGGGGGCTAATCAGGAAGGGGCGGGGGGCTAATCAGGAAGGAGTGGGGCCTAAATAGGAAGGGGCGGGGCCTAATCAGGAAGGGGGCGGGGGGTTAATCAGGAAGTGGCATGGGGGGGGTAATCAGGAAGGGGTGTGTCTAAACAGCAATGGGTGGGGCCGAATCAGCAAGGGGCGGGGCCTAATCAGGAAGGGGTGGGGCCTAAGGAGTGTGGAGAGTGCCTGCAATGGAGGCTGAACTTCCCTGTTGAGTTAAGGTAACAGAAGCAAAGAATCAAACACGTACAGCAGCAGCAGCTGCAGAAGCAGCAGGCAGCAGCAGGTAGCAGCAGCAGGCAGCAGCAGGCAGCTGCAGCAGGCAGCAGCAGACAGCAGCAGCAGCAGGCAGCAGCAGCAGCAGCAGGCAGCAGCAGGCAGCAGCAGCAGCAGACAGCAGCAGCAGGCAGCAACAACAGCAGCAGCAGCAGGCAGAAGCAGCAGGCAGCAGACAGCAGCAGCAGCAGGTAGCAGCAGGCAGCAGCAGGCATCAGCAGCAGGCAGCGGCAGACAGCAGCAGCAGCAGGTAGCAGCAGCAGAAGCAGCAGCAGGCAGCAGCAGGCAGCAGCAGGCAGCAGCAGCAGCAGGCAGCAACAACAGCAGCAGCAGCCAGCAGCAGGCAGCAGGCAGCAGCAGCAGAAGCAGCAGCAGGCAGAAGCAGGCAGCCAGCAGCAGCAGACAGCAGCAGCAGCAGCAGGCAGCAACAACAGCAGCAGCAGCCAGCAGCAGGCAGCAGGCAGCAGCAGCAGGCAGCAGACAGCAGCAGCGGCAGCAGGCAGCAACAACAGCAGCAGCAGTCAGCAGCAGGCAGCAACAGCAGGCAGCAGCAGGCAGCAGCCGCAGGCCGACGGGCAAACGTTAGAAGTCCCTGGTGAGCTTGACCGTCGTGAGGAACCGTCGTCACTGCCGGCGTCTCCGCCGCCGCCGTCTCCCCAGGAGCTCTTCAAGCGCGTGGTGCCGCACGACTGCCTGGGCAGCGTCTGGTCACGCCGGGACCTCTGCGGCGGCGGCGGCGGCCGCTCGGGGTCAGTGAGAGCCACCGTGCGGCAGTTCAACGCCGTGGCGGGGTGCGTGGTGTCCACCGTGCTGGACGGCGCCCTCGCTCGACCCGCTCACAGGGCCAGGGTCATCCAGCGCTGGGTGACCGTCGCGCAGGTGAGCCAGCCCCCCCCCCCCCGTGAGCCCCCCCGCGGGCCCCCTGCGCCCCCCCCCGCGAGCCCCCCAGAGACCCGCGAGTTTGTTTCCCGCTCGCGGCCACCCAACACCCGCGACGATCGTCTGAACGGGTCCTGGGCCTCCCCCAGGTCGACTCGGCCTCCAACGAGTACCCCGGTGCGGTGTGTAGTAAACGTCGCCACTGGGGAGACAAAGGCGGCCGGGCGTGGTGCCGGCCACTCACCCCCTCCGTGCGCTCTCGCGACGGCGCTGGTCCCCGACAGTCCGTTAAGGCTGTACGAGAGGTCTTTGTCCCGTGGAAGAGTAGGCCAAAAATACCCTTTTGGATAGAGGGGGGGTCTCTTGAACGCGCGAGAGTAGAGGGGAGACCCTTCCACCAGCAGTGGCACGGGCAAAGAGATTGCAGGGCTGTGACGTTACGCTGTTTCACATGGCCTCCTAAGCAACCCAGGCACCTTGTTAAGATGTGACAACAACAATAACAACAACAATAATAATAATGATTTACTTCATTATCCAGGGGAGGAGCTGCACTGGGTCGTTTTCAGGAGGGTCAAGCTACTGCTGCTGATGCTTTGGGGCTTTTAATCTGTACGATGTTTTCAGGAAACCAGAGCACCTGGAGACCATTACCATATTAAACCATTAACCTACCCCCCTCTCTCCCCCTCCCTCTCCACTCCCCCCCCCCTCCCCTCGTGCAGGAATGCCGCCTGCTAAAGAACTTCTCGTCGCTGCGTGCGGTCGTCTCTGCGCTGCAGTCCAACCCCATCTACAGGCTCAAGCGCACCTGGGCTGTGGTGGCGAGGTGTGTGTTGTCGATGTGTGTGTGTGTGTCCGTGTGTGTGTGTGTGTGTGCGCGTGTGTGTCTGTGTGTGTGTGTCGGGGGTGTGTGTGTGTGCGTGTGCGTGTGTGTCCGTCTGTGTGTGTGCGTGTACGCCCGTATGTGTGTGTGCGTATGTGTCGGGGGTGTGTGTGTGTGCGTGTTTGTCCATGTGTGTGTGTCCGTGTGTGTGTGTGTGTGCGTGTGTGTCCGTGTGTGCGCCTGCCATTCTTCCACTCCGGTGGTGGGTGTACACCCAGGACCCCATTCCAACCTAAAGTGGCCTGGTCTCAGTTATCTGATGAAAGTTGCAAGCGAGAATTTCATCATCGCTTGCGGCTGGGATTGGCATCGTCCCCGACTCCTCCTGATGTCGAGGGTAAATGGACGAGGTTTATGACTGTGACTCATGGAGCTGCAATGGCTGCTTTGGGTACGCGGTGCAGACCTCCCCAGAGACCCTGGCTGACAGAGGAGGTGTTCAGGATGGTTGAGAAAAAGCGACAGGCCCACTGTCATCGGCTACAGAATCCCACGTCAGAGAATGAGGAGGCTTACCGCAGCCTTCGCTCGGAGGTTCGGAGAGCCGTGAGGCGCTGCAAGGATGGGTGGTGGTCGCGGGTTGCTGAGGAGATGGAGTCTGCCTCAGTGGCCCATGATCACAAATCTCTATTTAACTCCATCAAAAAGTAATCTGCAGCGCCACACCTATTACCATCATTAGGGGAAAAAATGGTGACCCAATCTCCGACCCCCAGGAACAGGTTTGCAGATTTGCTGAGCATTTCTGTGAGGTCCTGGGGGAGGGAAAATCCCTCAGCCAGGAAAACATTGTGGCACAAAGTGAGGATGACCCTGCTGAGGCTGCGGTGCCTCAAATATTGGAAGAAGTCACCCCCTGTGAGTGGCTGGCTGAGGTGCCATCTGTTGAGGAAGTACTGAAGGCGATCCGGAGTCTGAGACCAGGAAAGGCAGCGGGCAGAGATGATCTCCCAAGCGAAATGCTGAGGGAGGGCGGCGTTTGTGCACAGACTGCCCTATATGACATCATAACAACAGTCTGGACCACTGGACAGGTTCCGCAGGATTGGAAGGATGCCCTGGTGGTCCCCCTTTTTAAGAAGGGGGACCGCACAGACTGTAACAACTACAGGGGCATCTCACTCCTCAGTGTGCCGGGAAAGGTCCTGGCAAGGATTATTCAACATCGCCTTGCCAGGCACGCTGATGTGAGGCTTGCGGAGCCCCAATGCGGTTTCAGGAAAGGGCGGTCCTGCACAGATGCCGTATTTTCTGTCCGTTTGCTACAGCAGAGGTGTAAGGAATTCCAACAAGACCTACATCTCTGCTTTATTGACCTGGTGAAGGCCTATGATACCATCAGTAGGCCTGGGCTCTGGGTTGTTCTTCATGCTTTTGGAGTACCTGACCCTCTGCTCACGATCATTAAGGACCTTCATGATGGTGAGCGGGCCCGGGTAAAACTACGTGGCCGGGAGTCAGAGCCATTCCCAGTTAACCTTGGGGTGCGACAGGGATGTCCTCTGGCTCCCACATTATTTAACATCTATTTTGACCACGTAATTCGTGAAGCCTTCAATAGCTGTACCGGGGGAATCTCCATATGGTACAGATATAATGGGAGGCTGATCGACGCCCGGGTGCGGTCAAGGGATGGCTCCCTATTGCTCAACCACATTATGTATGCTGATGATTTGGTAATAGCTGCACATTCGGAGGAGGAGTTGGAGATGCTGCTGCTGAGAGTGGAGCGTGCCACTAAGAGGTGGGGCCTTACCATGAACCCCACCAAAACTAAGCACCTGCCTGGGTATTTTGTACCATCGGACACTCCACTCCCACAACTTCCAATCGGTGATGGGGCAGTTGTGGAGAGAGTGGAGAGTTTCCCATAGCTGGGCAGTGTGCTTATGACTGGCTCCAGTTTAACAGCAGAGGTCTCACTCCGAATCAGTCGAGCGGCATGTGTGTGTGTCGGGGTGTGTGCGTGCGTGTGCGTACGTGTGTGTCCATGTGTGTGCGTGTGCATGTTTGCATGTGTGTGTGTCGGGGTGTGTGCATGTCGGGGTGTGTGTGTGCGTGCGTGCGTGTCGGGGTGTGTGTGTGCGTGCGTGCGTGCGTGTCGGGGTGTGTGTGTGCGTGTCGGGGTGTGTGTGTGCGTGCGTGCGTGTCGGGGTGTGTGCGCGTGTGCGTCGGTGTGTGTGTGCGTGTGTGTGTGCGTCGGTGTGTGCGCGTGTGTGTGTGCGTGCATGCCATCAACAACCGTAGGGGATTGTAAGCGGTTGCCGTGCTGCGCTACGAACCCCCTGCTACCCGAGTTCGATTCCCGCCCGCGACCAATAGCAGTGCCGAATATCTGAACCAGTCCTCGGCCTCCGCTAGGTCGTCACAGATGTGCAGTCGGGGCACGGGGTCACATCGTTACATCGACAAACAATACAAAAACATGGTATTGCAAAGTTCAAGAAAGGTAAACACATACAAATGAAACTAAACCACATCCCCATTCTACCAAAGCCCACCGAGGTGTTGACTTATTGTCAACACCTCGGTGATGGCTCAACAATGCCGCTTATCGTTTGGATATTTTATAGCAGCAAAATAATCTAGATAGTCTCGAGACTCTGGGTTCCCGTAGACTCGCATTAATACCCACCAAATCGCAGAGACCCACAGACTCACATGGAGACCTGTAGACCTATATACAGTGAGGGAAAGAAGTATTTGATCCCCTGTTGATTTTGTACGTTTGCCCACTGACAAAGAAATGATCAGTCTATAATTTTAATGGTAGGTTTATTTGAACAGTGAGAGACAATAACCACAAGAAAATCCAGAAAAACGCATGTCAAAAATGTTACAAGTTGATTTGCATTTTAATGAGGGAAATAAGTATTTGACCCCCTCTCAATCAGAAAGATTTCTGGCTCCCAGGTGTCTTTTATACAGGTAATGAGCTGAGATTAGGAGTACACTCTTAAAGGGAGTGCTCCTAATCTCAGCTTGTTACCTGTATAAAAGACACCTGTCCACAGAAGCAATCAATCAATCAGATTCCAAACTCTCCACCATGGCCAAGACCAAAGAGCTCTCCAAGGATGTCAGGGACAAGATTGTAGACCTACACAAGGCTGGAATGGGCTACAAGACCATTGCCAAGCAGCTTGGTGAGAAGGTGACAACAGTTGGTGCGATTATTCGCAAATGGAAGAAACACAAAAGAACTGTCAATCTCCCTCGGCCTGGGGCTCCATGCAAGATCTCACCTCGTGGAGTTGCAGTGATCATGAGAACGGTGAGGAATCAGCCCAGAACTACACAGGAAGATCTTGTCAATGATCTCAAGGCAGCTGGGACCATAGTCACCAAGAAAACAATTGGTAACACACTACGCCGTGAAGGACTGAAATCCTGCAGTGCCCGCAAGGTCCCCCTGCTCAAGAAAGCACATATACATGCCCGTCTGAAGTTTGCCAATGAACATCTGAATGATTCAGAGGACAACTGGGTGAAAGTGTTTTGGCCAGATGAGACCAAAATGGAGCTCTTTGGCATCAACTCAACTCGCCGCGTTTGGAGGAGGAGGAATGCTGCCTATGACCCCAAGAACACCATCCCCACCGTCAAACATGGAGGTGGAAACATTATGCTTTGGGGGTGTTTTTCTGCTAAGGGGACAGGACAACTTCACCGCATCAAAGGGACGATGGACGGGGCCATGTACCGTCAAATCTTGGGTGAGAACCTCCTTCCCTCAGCCAGGGAATTGAAAATGGGTCGTGGATGGGTATTACAGCATGACAATGACCCAAAATGGCCAAAGCAACAAAGGAGTGGCTCAAGAAGAAGCACATTAAGGTCCTGGAGTGGCCTAGCGAGTCTCCAGACCTTAATCCCATAGAAAATCTGTGGAGGGAGCTGAAGGTTCGAGTTGCCAAACGTCAGCCTCGAAACCTTAATGACTTGGAGAAGATCTGCAAAGAGGAGTGGGACAAAATCCCTCCTGAGATGTGTGCAAACCTGGTGGCCAACTACAAGAAACGTCTGACCTCTGTGATTGCCAACAAGGGTTTTGCCACCAAGTACTAAGTCATGTTTTGCAGAGGGGTCAAATACTTATTTCCCTCATTAAAATGCAAATCAATTTATAACATTTTTGACATGCGTTTTTCTGGATTTTTTTAGTTGTTATTCTGTCTCTCACTGTTCAAATAAACCTAACATTAAAATTATAGACTGATCATTTCTTTGTCAGTGGGCAAACGTACAAAATCAGCAGGGGATCAAATACTTTTTTCCCTCACTGTAGAGACCCATGGGCTCACACAGATGCCCACATTTTCACACAGGCACCCACAGACACAGCCCCATAGGCTCCCGTAGACTCGCATCGATGCCCACCTAATCGCAGAGACCCATGGACCCACGTGGAGACCTGTAGGCCTGTACAGAGGCCCATGGGCCCCCCGTAGACTCGCATCGATGCCCCCCCGAATCGCCGAGACCCATAGACCCACGTGGAGACCTGTAGGCCTGTACAGAGGCCCATGGGCCCCCCGTAGACTCGCGTGGGAGGAGCACGAGGGGTTTTGCGAGGACGGGCGTGACGCCGCGGGGGTGGTGTGGGCCTTCCCGCCGGCGCAGGGACACGAGCGCGCTGTTTGAGGAGCTCTCCGACATCTTCTCGGGAGACAACAACCACCTGAACAGCCGCGAGTTGCTCCTCAAGGAGGCGAGCTCCAAGTTCGCGACGCTCGACAGCCACATCAAGGACAACCACAAGAAGGTGCAGAAGCGCCTGCAGATGCAGAAGGACACGGTGAGCGGGCGGGTGAGCGAGCGAGCGGGCGGGCGGGCGGGCGGGCGATGCCCTGCCGCAACTGGTGGCTCTTTCGCAGCGACGTTCTGTGTCGTCGTCCGTGAAGATGGCGGCCCTCGCCGTTGACGAGTGGCCACAGCCGGGCCTGCGGCTGGCAGTCGGTGCGGTGGGCTGGGTGACGAGCGGCCACAGCCGGGCCTGCGGGTGGCAGCCGGTGCGGTGGGCTGGCGCTCGCTGCAAACAGAAGCCTCCGAGCTCGGCGGTCCTGCGCATATATTTATATATTCATACGGCCACATTTTCGGCTGCAGATAGCTATTTTGAGCTGGTGGCCTGGACAAGGCAGTGCCTTGTACACCTTTGTGCCTTGTTTTGATCTGCGTGTGTGCCTGTGAGATGGTAACCACTTCGCCTGGTATGCAGGAGGCCGTGGGTTCGATCCTGACGCTGACGCCTGCTGTGTATTCGGAGTTTTCTCTCCTTTGTGGTCGCGTGGATTTTCCTCCGAGCCCCTCCGGTTTTTCCCTCCAACATTTAGAATCGGCATCGGCGCGCGGCGTTTTAGAGCTTTTGGCCGCTCTCAACTTCCACGTGATGGCGATGACGAATCGCTTCACTTGTGGTCAGGTCGCTTCCGAAAATGAGCTACACAGCCCGGCGAGCCTTCCCTGGTGGAAATAAAAACGTGTTCTAGTTTTGATAGTTTTCCGGCCGGCGCTGGTTCGTCCGTCGCGACGGGTTTTGCTCTCCCTGTTCACCCACCTGATATCGTGGGCAAGGATTCGTATCGAACTGCCCCCAGCACACGGCCACGGGGTTAACGCGAGGTCACGCTGAGGCCCATCTAAGCGACAGAACGGCGGCCAAAAGGACGTTCCCGGCAGGACGGCCAGCACAGACGGGGGACGGCCGGGTTTTTCGGGAGGGCCTTCATCCAGCAGCGGATAGGGTCACGGCCGTGCTGTCCTTGCGTGCAATGCCAGTGCGGTTGAGGAGCGGAGGTGCTGCCGCCGCCGCCGCCGCTGCTGGTGGTCACGACGGGAGGGCTTTCAGCAGAGGGAGTTTGTGCCGTGCCAATTTTCCCTCCTCCTCCTCCTCCTCCTCCTCCTCCTCCTCCTCCTCCTCCTCCTCCTCCTCCTCCTCCTCCTCCTCCTCCTCCTCCTCCTCCTCCTCCTCCTCCTCCTCCTCCTCCTCCTCCTCCTCCTCCTCCTCCTCCTCCTCCTCCTCCTCCTCCTCCTCCTCCTCCTCCTCCTCCTCCTCCTCCTCCTCCTCCTCCTCCTCCTCCTCCTCCTCCTCCTCCTCCTCCTCCTCCTCCTCCTCCTCCTCCTCCTCCTCCTCCTCCTCCTCCTCCTCCTCCTCCTCCTCCTCCTCCTCCTCCTCCTCCTCCTCCTCCTCCTCCTCCTCCTCCTCCTCCTCCTCCTCCTCCTCCTCCTCCTCCTCCTCCTCCTCCTCCTCCTCCTCCTCCTCCTCCTCCTCCTCCTCCTCCTCCTCCTCCTCCTCCTCCTCCTCCTCCTCCTCCTCCTCCTCCTCCTCCTCCTCCTCCTCCTCCTCCTCCTCCTCCTCCTCCTCCTCCTCCTCCTCCTCCTCCTCCTCCTCCTCCTCCTCCTCCTCCTCCTCCTCCTCCTCCTCCTCCTCCTCCTCCTCCTCCTCCTCCTCCTCCTCCTCCTCCTCCTCCTCCTCCTCCTCCTCCTCCTCCTCCTCCTCCTCCTCCTCCTCCTCCTCCTCCTCCTCCTCCTCCTCCTCCTCCTCCTCCTCCTCCTCCTCCTCCTCCTCCTCCTCCTCCTCCTCCTCCTCCTCCTCCTCCTCCTCCTCCTCCTCCTCCTCCTCCTCCTCCTCCTCCTCCTCCTCCTCCTCCTCCTCCTCCTCCTCCTCCTCCTCCTCCTCCTCCTCCTCCTCCTCCTCCTCCTCCTCCTCCTCCTCCTCCTCCTCCTCCTCCTCCTCCTCCTCCTCCTCCTCCTCCTCCTCCTCCTCCTCCTCCTCCTCCTCCTCCTCCTCCTCCTCCTCCTCCTCCTCCTCCTCCTCCTCCTCCTCCTCCTCCTCCTCCTCCTCCTCCTCCTCCTCCTCCTCCTCCTCCTCCTCCTCCTCCTCCTCCTCCTCCTCCTCCTCCTCCTCCTCCTCCTCCTCCTCCTCCTCCTCCTCCTCCTCCTCCTCCTCCTCCTCCTCCTCCTCCTCCTCCTCCTCCTCCTCCTCCTCCTCCTCCTCCTCCTCCTCCTCCTCCTCCTCCTCCTCCTCCTCCTCCTCCTCCTCCTCCTCCTCCTCCTCCTCCTCCTCCTCCTCCTCCTCCTCCTCCTCCTCCTCCTCCTCCTCCTCCTCCTCCTCCTCCTCCTCCTCCTCCTCCTCCTCCTCCTCCTCCTCCTCCTCCTCCTCCTCCTCCTCCTCCTCCTCCTCCTCCTCCTCCTCCTCCTCCTCCTCCTCCTCCTCCTCCTCCTCCTCCTCCTCCTCCTCCTCCTCCTCCTCCTCCTCCTCCTCCTCCTCCTCCTCCTCCTCCTCCTCCTCCTCCTCCTCCTCCTCCTCCTCCTCCTCCTCCTCCTCCTCCTCCTCCTCCTCCTCCTCCTCCTCCTCCTCCTCCTCCTCCTCCTCCTCCTCCTCCTCCTCCTCCTCCTCCTCCTCCTCCTCCTCTCCTCCTCCTCCTCCTCCTCCTCCTCCTCCTCCTCCTCCTCCTCCTCCTCCTCCTCCTCCTCCTCCTCCTCCTCCTCCTCCTCCTCCTCCTCCTCCTCCTCCTCCTCCTCCTCCTCCTCCTCCTCCTCCTCCTCCTCCTCCTCCTCCTCCTCCTCCTCCTCCTCCTCCTCCTCCTCCTCCTCCTCCTCCTCCTCCTCCTCCTCCTCCGCCTCCGCCTCCGCCTCCTCCTCCTCCTCCTCACGACCACAGCGGGTTTCACCGTGCGCTCCGTAGCTGTGGGTTGCATGGCCACAGTGGCACGCACATGAGATGCGTGCATCGGCCTGCTCATGGTCCAATGCCATTTCCACCGGTGGTGAGTGAATTAGTGAGTCAGTGGCTGGTTCCACCGGTGAGTGAGTGAGTGAATTAGTGAGTCAGTTGCTGGTTCCACTGGTGAGTGAGTGAGTGAATTAGTGAGTCAGTTGCTTGGTTCCACTGGTGAGTGAGTGAATTGGTGAGTCAGTTGCTGGTTCCACTGGTGAGTGAGTGAGTGAGTGAATTAGTGAGTCAGTTGCTAGTTCCACCAGTGGTGAGTGAGTGAATTAGTGAGTCAGTTGCTGGTTCCACTTGTGAGTGAGTGAGTGAATTAGTGAGTCAGTTGCTGGTTCCACTGGTGAGTGAGTGAGTGAGTGAATTAGTGAGTCAGTTGCTGGTTCCACTGGTGAGTGAGTGAGTGAATTAGTGAGTCAGTTGCTGGTTCCACCGGTGAGTGAGTGAGTGAATTAGTGAGTCAGTTGCTGGTTCCACCGGTGAGTGAGTGAGTGAATTAGTGAGTCAGTTGCTGGTTCCACTGGTGAGTGAGTGAGTGAATTAGTGAGTCAGTTGCTGGTTCCACCAGTGGTGAGTGAGTGAATTAGTGAGTCTGTTGCTGGTTCCACTGGTGAGTGAGTGAATTAGTGAGTCAGTTGCTGGTTCCACCAGTGGTGAGTGAGTGAATTAGTGAGTCAGTTGCTGGTTCCACCGGTGAGTGAGTGAGTGAATTAGTGAGTCATTTGCTGGTTCCACTGGTGAGTGAGTGAGTGAGTGAATTAGTGAGTCAGTTGCTGGTTCCACCAGTGGTGAGTGAGTGAATTAGTGAGTCAGTTGCTGGTTCCACCGGTGAGTGAGTGAGTGAGTGAATTAGTGAGTCAGTGGCTGGTTCCACCGGTGAGTGAGTGAGTGAATTAGTGAGTCATTTGCTGGTTCCACTGGTGAGTGAGTGAATTAGTGAGTCAGTTGCTGGTTCCACTGGTGAGTGAGTGAGTGAATTAGTGAGTCAGTTGCTGGTTCCACTGGTGAGTGAGTGAGTGAATTAGTGAGTCAGTTGCTGGTTCCACTGGTGAGTGAGTGAGTGAATTAGTGAGTCAGTTGCTAGTTCCACCAGTGGTGAGTGAGTGAATTAGTGAGTCAGTTGCTGGTTCCACTTGTGAGTGAATTAGTGAGTCAGTTGCTGGTTCCACCGGTGGCTTCGTGGAGGAGAAGAAATGTCAAATCCAGGCGGAGGTGCGGTGACGTTTTGGTGTCGAATGAGGAGGCGTTTATTCTGGGCTTCCGCGTTGTTCCACTCTGTGCTGAACGTTGTCGTTGTTGTTGTTGTCGTTGTTGTCGTGTGGCAGGGCGCTGTGCAGGGAACTGTCCCTTACCTGGGCACATTCCTCACCGACCTCACCATGCTGGACACCGCCCTGCCTGACCACGTGCAGGTGAGGGTCATGCACTCACCCACACACTCGCCCACACACTCGCCCACACACTCACCCACACACTCGCCCACACACTCACCCACACACTCACCCACACACTCGCCCACACACTCGCCCACACACTCGCCCACACACTCGCCCACACACTCGCCCACACACTCGCCCACACACTCGCCCACACACTCGCCCACACACTCGCCCACACACTCACCCACACACTCACCCACACACTCACCCACACACTCACTCACTCACCCACTCACCCACACACTCACTCACTCACTCACCCACACACTCACTCACACACTCACTCATTCACCCACACACTCACCCACACACTCACCCAGACACTCACCCACTCACTCACTCACCCACACTCACCCACTCACCCACACTCACCCACTCACCCACACACTCACTCACTCACCCAAACACTCACTCACTCACCTACACACTCACTCACTCACTCGCTCTCACTCACTCACTCACACACTCACCCACTCACTCACCCACACACTCACTCACTCACCCACACACTCACTCACTCACCCACACACTCACTCACCCACTCACTCACCCACACACTCACTCACTCACCCACACACTCACTCACACACTCATTCACCCACACACTCACCCACACACTCACTCACCCACTCACTCACCCACACACTCACTCACTCACCTACACACTCACTCACTCACCCACTCACTCACCCACACACTCACTCACCCACTCACTCACTCACCCACACACTCACCCAGACACTCACCCACTCACTCACTCACCCACACACTCACTCACTCACTCACCCACTGACCCACACACTCACTCACACACTCACTCACACACTCACTCATTCACCCACACACTCACTCACTCACTTGCTCGCTCTCACTCACTCACCCAAACACTCACTCACCCACTCACTCACCCACACACTCACTCACTCACCCACACACTCACTCGCTCTCACGCACTCACTCACACACTCACTCACTCACCCACACACTCACTCACTTGCTCGCTCTCACTCACTCACTCACCCACTCACTCACTCACCCACACACTCACTCACTCACCCACACACTCACTCACTCGCTCTCACTCACTCACTCACACACTCACTCACCCACACACTCACTCGCGCGCTCTCACTCACTCACTCACACACTCACTCACTCACCCACACACTCACTCACCCACTCACTCACCCACACACTCACCCACTCACTCACCCACCCACACACTCACTCACCCACACACTCACTCACTCACACACTCACTCACTCACACACTCACTCACCCACACACTCACTCACCCACACACTCACCCACACACTCACTCACTCACCCACACACTCACCCACACACTCACTCACCCACACACTCACTCACCCACACACTCACTCACCCACACACTCACTCACTCACTCACCCACACACTCACTCACCCACACACTCACTCACTCACCCACACACTCACTCACCCACTCACTCACTCACCCACTCACCCACTCACTCACCCACCCACACACTCACTCACCCACACACTCACTCACTCACACACTCACTCACTCACTCACACACTCACTCACTCACACACTCACTCACTCACACACTCACTCACCCACACACTCACTCACCCACACACTCACCCACACACTCACTCACTCACCCACACACTCACCCACACACTCACTCACCCACACACTCACTCACCCACACACTCACTCACCCACACACTCACTCACCCACACACTCACTCACTCACTCACCCACACACTCACTCACCCACACACTCACTCACTCACCCACACACTCACTCACCCACTCACTCACTCACCCACTCACTCACACACTCACCAACACACTCACTCACCCACACACTCACCCACCCACACACTCACTCACCCACACACTCACTCGCTCGCTCTGACTCACTCTCACTCAACCACCTACTCAATCACTCACACTCACTGTAGCCTTACAAGTGAACTGCAGGTTTCCGCCCACACATCAAGCCATGCCATGCCGAATGGAATCGGCCAAATCGGTGCCCTCCTGACCCCGAGTGAGTCTTGGGGACTCGTCGATATTTCTTGCTTTAATTCGTTTCATTTGTGTCCCGTGTCACAGGGAGGACTGATCAACTTTGAGAAGAGGAGACGGGTGAGTGCCCTTCGTGCACTCGGCACCAACCACCCATCACTCCCTCCACCCACCTATCCATCAATCAGTCAGTACATCCATCCTTTAGGCTGTCCATCAAGCCATACGTCTATCCAATGCTTAAAACCGTCCACCTTTCTGTCAAATCATCCACTTGTTGTTTCATCCGTCTGTCAATCCTTTTTCCGTTCAACTGTCCATCACTGCCCACCACCATCGTCATCATCGTCATCACCACCGCCATAATCACGCGCGTAAATGTAACATTTATATTTCTAGAAATGTAATATTTTAAATGTTGTATGTATATATTTGTGTAAATTGTTGTTATATTTACGGTAAAACCTTGGGATTGCGAGGATGATTCGTTCCGGAAACGTGTTTGTAATCCAAAGCACTCGTATATCAAAGCACTCGTACATGAGTTGTGATCACGTGAGTGCTCGGCAGTACAAAGCGTGTACACGTACTGCTCGTATTGCAAGACCTTGCTGGTACATGAGTTGTGATCACGTGACGCTCGGCAGTACAAAGCATACTACACGTACACTGCTCGTATTGCAAGACCCTCGCTCGTTTATCAAATTAATATTTATTTACAAATTTTGACTCGTCTTGCTAAACACTCGCAGACCAAGTTACTCGCAATCCAAGGTTTTACTCTGTATTTGCTTCCATTTTATATTTATATAAATGTTAATTTCATATTTCCGCGGTGGAACGAAAAAATCACCTTTTTTGTTATGGATGATATTGGTTGCGAAAGCCTCTCGTTCGCAACCACCACCACCACCGTCACCGTCACCACCTTGACCACCACCATCCAGTGATCCCGTCAGTCCATAATTCCTTCCCTTCATCCATCCAACCCCACCAGTCCCACGTGCCCCTCCTGCCCCTCCTGCCCCCCGCGAGACTCGACCGTGCGCGTCGCTCCGTCTCTCCCTCAGGAGTTCGAGGTGATGGCTCAGATCAAGCTGCTGCAGTTGGCGTGCAACAGCTACAGCCTTCGCCCCGACGATCGCTTCCTCGCCTGGTTCCACAGCCAGCCGAGCCTCTCCGAGGAGCGGAGGTACCCGACGGCACGAGCGGGCGGTTTGCGAGCTGCTCCGAGCGCGAGCGGCGGAGAGCAGTGGATTGGAGTGGCACAGCCGGGGCGGTGGTGACGACGCTGACGACGCTGACGACGACGATGGTGATGACCGTGGTGGTCACGACGATGGCGGTGGCGATGATGATGATGACGACGATGATGACGATGATGACGGCGATGACGGCGATGACGGCGATGACGATGATGACCGTGGTGGTCACGACGATGGCGGTGGCGATGATGATGATGATGATGACGGCGATGACGATGATGACGATGATGGCCGTGGTGGTCACGACGATGGCGGTGGCGATGATGATGATGATGACGGCGATGATGACGACGACGATGATGGCTGATGGTCACGACGATGGCGGTGGCAATGATGATGATCACAGCGATGACCATGATGATGATGATGATGACGATGATAACGGCGAAGACGATGATGATGATGACGACGATGATGATGATCGCGGCGATGATGATGATGACGATGATGATGATCACGATGATGATGATGACGACGGTGACGATGATGACGATGATGATGATGATAACGGCGATGATGATGATCACGGCGATGATGATGATGATCACGGCGATGATGATGATGACGACGATGATGATCACGGCGATGATGATCACGGCGATGATGATGATCACAGCGATGATGACGATGATGATGATCACGGCGATGATGATGATGACAATGATCACGGCGATGATGATGATGACGACGATGATGATGATGACAACGATGATGATGATGACGGCGATGATGATGATGATGACGACGATGATGATGACGGCGATGATGATCGCGGCGATGATGATGATGACGACGATGATGATCGCGATGATGATGATGACGGCGATGATGATGATCGCGGCGATGATGATGATGACGATGATGATGATCACGGCGATGATGATGATCACGGCGATGATGATGATGACGACGATGATGATGATGACGATGATGATGATGACGACGATGATGATGATCACGGCGACGATGATGATGATGATGACGATGATGATGATGATGATGACGATGATGATGATGATGACGACGATGATGATGACGACGACGACGACGACGACGATGACGACGATGATGACGACGATGATCACGGTGACGATGATGATGATGACGACGACGATGATGATGACGATGATGACGACGATGATGATGATGATGATGACGACGATGATGACGATGATCACGGTGACGATGATGACGACGACGATGATGATGATGATGACGACGATGCTGTTTCGTTCCAGCTACTTGTTGTCGCGCCAGCTGGAGCCGCCCGTGGAGAGCACGCTGTCCCCGTGCCCCCGCAAGAAAGTGATCCGTCACTTCAGCGGGTGAGACAGATGGGCCTCGCTGGCGCTCACCCGCTCGGTCGCTCACCCGCTCCCCCACTCACCTGCTCACCTGCTTATCCACTCACCTGCTCACCTGCTCACCTGCTCACCCGCTCACCCGCTCCCCCACTCACCTGCTCACCTGCTCACCTGCTCACCCGCTCACCCGCTCCCCCACTCACCTGCTCACCTGCTCACCTGCTCACCCGCTCACCTGCTCATCCACTCACCTGCTCACCCGCTCACCTGCTCATCCACTCACCTGCTCACCCGCTCCTCCACTCACCTGCTCACCTGCTCACCTGCTCCCCCACTCATCCACTCACCTGCTCACCTGCTCACCTGCTCCCCCACTCACCTGCTCACCTCCCCCACTCACCTGCTCACCTGCTCACCCGCTCATCCACTCACCTGCTCCCCCACTCACCTGCTCACCTGCTCCCCCACTCACCTACTCCCCCACTCACCTGCTCATCCACTCACCTGCTCACCTGCTCACCTGCTCCCCCACTCACCTGCTCATCCACTCACCTGCTCACCTGCTCACCCGCTCATCCACTCACCTGCTCCCCCACTCACCTGCTAACCTGCTCCCACACTCACCTGCTCACCTGCTCACCCGCTCCCCCACTCACCCGCTCCCCCACTCACCTGCTAACCTGCTCCTCCACTCACCCGCTTATCCACTCGCCGCTCGCCCGCTCGTGACGCCGTTTTACCGGCGAGGGGGTTGCACCCTGAACCTCGCCGGGCGCCGGGCGCCGGGCGCCGTGCCGATTGGCTCGGTGGTCGAACGGCGTCGGCGGTGGCGGCCAGGGGGAGAGGTCGGTCGTCGCTGACAGATTACTCGGTTGGGATCACGCAGGAGCAGGTAGCAGCATGCAGGCAGCAGCATGTAGGTAGCAGCATGTAGGTAGCAGCATGTAGGTAGCAGCATGTAGGTAGCAGCATGTAGGTAGCAGCATGTAGGTAGCAGCATGTAGGTAGCAGCATGTAGGTAGCAGCATGTAGGTAGCAGCAGCATGTAGGTAGCAGCAGTGTGCAGGTAGCAGCATGTATGTAGCAGCAGTTTGCAGGTAGCAGCATGTAGGTAGCAGCATGTAGGTAGCAGCATGTAGGT
>NC_046127.1:7195467-7267967 GCF_010993605.1 Petromyzon marinus | reverse complement strand
AGAGAGAGAAAGTGTGAGTGTGTGAGTGTGAGAGTGTGAGTGTGAGAGTGTGAGTGTGTGAGTGTGAGAGAGAGAGAGTGAGAGTGTGTGAGTGTGAGAGAGAGAGAGTGTGAGTGTGTGAGTGTGAGATCCGCATCTTCGTGATGTCGCCCGGCACGGAGGGGTCAGAGGTGAGCGAGAGGGGGGGGGGTGGGGGGTGGGGGGGTGAGAGGGGAGAGAAGGGAGAGTGTGAGAGAGTGTGAGGGAGTGAGAGTGTGAGTGTGAGAGTGTGTGGGAGTGTGTGAGAGTGTGTGGGAGTGTGAGAGAGTGTGAGGGAGTGTGAGGGAGTGTGAGAGAGTGTGAGGGAGAGTGTGTTAGTGTGAGTGTGAGAGTTTGAGGGAGTGTGTGTTAGTGTGAGTGTGAGTGAGTGTGTGAGAGTGTGTGTGCGTGAGAGAGAGTGTGTGAGAGTGAGAGAGTGAGTGTGTGTGTGAGTGTGTGAGAGTGTGTGAGAGTGAGAGTGTGTGAGAGAGTGAGAGAGTGAGTGTGAGTGTGTGTGGGAGTGAGAGAGAGTGAGGGAGTGGGTGAGAGAGTGTGAGGGAGTGTGTGTTAGTGTGAGTGTTTGTGAGTGTGAGTGAGTGTGAGTGAGTGTGTGAGAGTGTGTGAGTGTGAGAGTGTATGAGTGTGTGAGAGTGAGAGTGTGTGAGAGAGTGTGTGAGTGTGTGAGAGTGAGAGAGTGAGCGTGTGTGAGAGTGAGGGTGTATGAGTGTGTGTGAGAGTGTGTGAGTGTGTGAGAGTGAGGGTGTATGAGTGTGTGTGAGAGTGTGTGAGTGTGTGAGCGAGTGTGTGAGTGTGTGAGAGTGAGAGTGTGTGCACGTGAGAGAGTGTGTGCGTGTGAGAGAGAGTGTGTGAGTGTGTGAGAGAGAGTGTGTGAGTGTGTGTGAGTGTGTGAGAGAGTGTGTGCGTGTGTGAGAGAGTGTGTGCGTGTGAGAGAGAGTGTGTGAGTGTGTGAGAGAGAGTGTGTGAGTGTGTGAGAGAGAGTGTGTGAGTGTGTGGGAGTGAGAGTGTGTGCGCGTGAGAGAGAAAAACTGCCTGCAAATCCCTGATCGCAGCAGGGCAGCAGCCACAGCAACACCGCCCCCTCATGTGACAACCCCGTAGGACCCTCCCGCTACACTCAGAATGTTCATGCTCTCTCAAACCATCTTCTTTCTGTCACCAGCTAATGCCCGCCGAGTCATATAGAGCTCTTCCTCAGAACCCATCACAAATGTCAGCTCTCA
Organism: Petromyzon marinus; assembly: GCF_010993605.1. Classification (NCBI taxonomy): domain Eukaryota; kingdom Metazoa; phylum Chordata; class Hyperoartia; order Petromyzontiformes; family Petromyzontidae; genus Petromyzon; species Petromyzon marinus. The sequence goes on along the minus strand of NC_046127.1, from coordinate 7,266,708 downwards.
CGAAGTGGCTTTTCATCATCATCATCATCAGCGTCATCATCGCGTGGAAATTTTACCGTAGCCGGATACTCTCTAAACGCTTGGTGACGTTGATTGTAAATGTGGGGGGGGGAGGGGAACCGGAGGACCCGGAGAACAATCCACGTGACCACGGGGAGAGAGCTACAGAGGCAGACTCCAAATGCAGGGTCGGGTGGCGCTTCAAAAAAAATGTGAACACTTTGGAGAATTCGCAACCAACGCCACACGAAACGTCCTGGAGACCACCTGGAGGAGATTCCAGGCCACGCGGTGGCAACGATGGCGAACACGTGGAGGCTCTTTGACTTTTTGAAGCTGTCCTCCAGTGCATTATTGCTATCATCCGTTTCATTTTCCCAAATTGGGTAAACGTTTTTTGTTGTTGTTGAAGCACCCTGTGTACGGCAAGCAGGCGTCAGCGTCGGCACGGAAGCCTCGCGAATGATCGCCGCGTCTCTCCCGCCGCGCTCCCACAATGCATCAGTGGGACGACACGGACGCGGCTCCAGGGGGCGGCTCGGACGCATCGCTGGCTCCTCCCGCCCCGACGCCGGCGTCCCCCGAGAGGAGTCCCCGGGCCGCGGCCACTGCGGCCGCCGTGGACGGGGCCACGCTGGCGGCCCCTTGGCCGAGGCCGGCGGGGACGCGGGCGCACAAGCGCTCGGGGTCCGACGTGCCGAGCGCCGCTCGCGCCGCCTCGTCGCCCGCGTGCAGCCGCCGCTCGGAGGGGGAGTGCATCGTGCGCGTCAGCCTGGAGAGGGCCAACGGCAACCTCTACAAGAGCGTGCTGGTGAGACGCGGCGACGGTGACGTGGTGACGTGGTGACGTGGTGACGTGGTGACGTGGTGACGTGGTGACGTGGTGCGCAATGACGGTGACGTGACGGTGACGTGACGGTGACGTGGTGCGCAGTGACGGTGACGTGACGGTGACGTGACAGTGACGTGGTGCGCAGTGACGGTGACGTGACGGTGACACGCCGTGACGGTGACACGCCGTGACACGCCGTGACACGCCGTGACACGCCGTGACGTTGACACGCCGTGACACGCTGTGACACGCCGTGACACCGTGACACGCCGTGACACGCCATGACACGCCGTGACGGTGACACGCCGTGACAGTGACACGCCGTGACGGTGACACGCCGTGACACGCCGTGACACGCCGTGACACGCCGTGACACACCGTGACACGCCGTGACACGCCGTGACACGCCGTGACGGTGACACGCCGTGAGAGTGACACGCCGTGACGGTGACATGCCGTGACACGCCGTGACACGCCGTGACACACCGTGACACGCCGTGACACGCCGTGACACGCCGTGACGGTGACACGCCGTGAGAGTGACACGCCGTGACGGTGACACGCCGTGACACGCCGTGACACGCCGTGACACGCCGTGACACACCGTGACACGCCGTGACACGCCGTGACACGCCGTGACGGTGACACGCCGTGAGAGTGACACGCCGTGACGGTGACACGCCGTGACACGCCGTGACACGCCGTGACACGCCGTGACACACCGTGACACGCCGTGACACGCCGTGACACGCCGTGACGGTGACACGCCGTGACGGTGACACGCCGTGAGAGTGACACGCCGTGACGGTGACACGCCGTGACGGTGACACGCCGTGACACTTTCCCCTCTGTCCTCTCTCAGCTGACGAGCCAGGACAAGACGCCGGTGGCCATCCGCAAGGCCATGACCAAGCACAACATGGAGGCCGAGAATCCGGATGACTTCCTGCTCGTGCAGGTCATCGGCGAGGGCAAAGGTCAGAGGGCAACGCTCGCCACGATCGTTTATCGAGCGTCCCACTGTTGTATCTTTATTCATTTGTACATATTTTTTTTTTAAGAACATTTTCCACAATTTTATCTCGATTGTGCGTTTGGCATTATATTTATTATTCTTTTAAAATCACATTTGCTGAGCACAGGCCCAAAGGCCCAAAAACGCCAAGTGGCCAGCAACTACCAGCATCAATGGAAGTGCAATCTGCCCAGATGGCTCAGTGGTAGAGCGAGCGGCTCGCAGACCACCTGACCCAGATATCTCACAAACTACCTGATCCAGGCATCTCACAAACCACCTGACCCAGACATCTCACAAACCACCTGACCCAAACATCTCACAAACCACCTGACCCAAACATCTCACAAACCACCTGACCCAGATATCTCACAAACCACCTGACCCAGACATCTCACAAACCACCTGACCCAGACATCTCACAAACCACCTGACCCAGACATCTCACAAACCACCTGACCCAAACATCTCACAAACCACCTGACCCAGACATCTCACAAACCACCTGACCAAAACATCTCACAAACCACCTGACCCAGACATCTCACAAACCACCTGACCCAAACATCTCACAAACCACCTGACCCAGACATCTCACAAACCACCTGACCCAAGGATCTCACAAACCACCTGACCCAGACATCTCACAAACCACCTGACCCAAGCTTCTCACAAACCACCTGACCCAAACATCTCACAAACCACCTGACCCAAACATCTCACAAACCACCTGACCCAAACATCTCACAAACCACTTGACCCAAACATCTCGCAAACCACCTGACCCAAACATCTCACAAACCACCTGACCCAAACATCTCACAAACCACCTGACCCAAACATTTCACAAACCACCTGACCCAGACATCTCACAAACCACCTGACCCAAGGATCTCACAAACCACCTGACCCAGACATCTCACAAACCACCTGACCCAGACATCTCACAAACCACCTGACCCAGACATCTCACAAACCACCTGACCCAAACATCTCACAAACCACCTGACCCAGACATCTCACAAACCACCTGACACAGATATCTCACAAACCACCTGACCCAGACATCTCACAAACCACCTGACCGAAACATCTCACAAACCACCTGACCCAAACATCTCACAAACCATCTGACCCAGACATCTCACAAACCACCTGACCCAGACATCTCACAAACCACCTGACCCAGACATCTCACAAACCACCTGACCCAGACATCTCACAAACCACCTGACCCAAACATCTCACAAACCACCTGACCCAAACATCTCACAAACCACCTGACCCAGACATCTCACAAACCACCTGACCCAGACATCTCACAAACCACCTGACCCAGACATCTCACAAACCACCTGACCCAAACATCTCACAAACCACCTGACCCAAACATCTCACAAACCACCTGACCCAAACATCTCACAACCACCTGACCCAGACATCTCACAAACCACCTGACCCAAACATCTCACAAACCACCTGACCCAAACATCTCACAAACCACCTGACCCAAGTATCTTACAAACCACCTGACCCAAGGATCTCACAAACCACCTGACCCAGACATCTCACAAACCACCTGACCCAGACATCTCACAAACCACCTGACCCAGACATCTCACAAACCACCTGACCCAAACATCTCACAAACCACCTGACCCAGACATCTCACAAACCACCTGACACAGATATCTCACAAACCACCTGACCCAGACATCTCACAAACCACCTGACCGAAACATCTCACAAACCACCTGACCCAAACATCTCACAAACCACCTGACCCAGACATCTCACAAACCACCTGACCCAGACATCTCACAAACCACCTGACCCAGACATCTCACAAACCACCTGACCCAGACATCTCACAAACCACCTGACCCAAACATCTCACAAACCACCTGACCCAAACATCTCACAAACTTCCTGACCCAGACATCTCACAAACCACCTGACCCAGACATCTCACAAACCACCTGACCCAGACATCTCACAAACCACCTGACCCAGACATCTCACAAACCACCTGACCCAGACATCTCACAAACCACCTGACCCAAACATCTCACAAACCACCTGACCCAAACATCTCACAAACCACCTGACCCAAACATCTCACAACCACCTGACCCAGACATCTCACAAACCACCTGACCCAAACATCTCACAAACCACCTGACCCAAACATCTCACAAACCACCTGACCCAAGTATCTCACAAACCACCTGACCCAAGCATCTCACAAACCACCTGACCCAGACATCTCACAACCACCTGACCCAGACATCTCACAAACCACCTGACCCAGACATCTCACAAACCACCTGACCCAAACATCTCACAAACCACCTGACCCAAACATCTCACAAACCACCTGACCCAGACATCTAACAAACCACCTGACCCAAACATCTCACAAACCACCTGACCCAAACATCTCACAACCACCTGACCCAAGGATCTCACAAACTACCTGACCCAGACATCTCACAAACCACCTGACCCAAACATCTCACAAACCACCTTGCCCAACATCAAGGAGGAATCACAAACCTCCTATTAGTGTCTCTGTATTTTTTAAAGCATCCGTGTGCATTAGCTCTGTCCGTGCGTCTGTCTCTAGCCAGATTATTTAGATTATTTTGCTGCTATTAATATCCACGTGACTTGCCAACTTTGTCGAGCTATCGTTTGTGGCCAGGTCTCTTGTGAAACATAAGTTGATGCCTCAGTGGTCTTTTCCTGGTAAGATAAAAAAAAAACTAGTTGTATTTGCTATATCTTTAAGTGATTTATTTACCTTTCCTATTGTGTTTGTCGCATTGTTTGTTGTTGTAACGTTCTTACCCCGTGCTTCCTACTGGACATCTGTGAAAAAGAGCTTCAAAGCTCATTGCATTCCTCCTGCAGTAGAAATAAAACATCATGATTCTGAATACGTGAGCTATCCAAAAGCACAGCTTCACCGAATTCCATGGAACAGCAAAGTGTCGCTTTGCAATCGCCCGTGTGCTCACCTCCCACGCTGGGTCACCCGTGCCTGGGTGCCTTCCACCACCACCCCCACCACCACCCCCACCACCACCACCCTCTCTCTGCCGTGCAGAGTTTGCGATCCCGGACGGCTCCAACGTCTACTACGCCATGGTCACCTCGCCCAGCTACAACTTCATCCTGCGCAAGCGCTCCTCGGGGGGCCGACGGGGGGGGGCACCCTCCTCGCGACCCGACCACTCCACCTCCTCCTCCTCATCCACCTCCTCATCCACCTCCTCCGCCGCCGCCGCCGCCGCGACCCCACGGGCCCACGCCAGCGCCCGCGCCGCGCTGGCCGAGACGTTCTCGCGCCTCACGCTCTGAGCGGCCGCCCCGGCTGCCGCCAGCAGCAGCAGCAGCAGCGTCGGTTCTTTCTGTTTTAATCCACGGGCACAAGACGGAGCCACGCCGGTTTCCGGCCCGGCTCGGCCCGGCAGACGGCCGAGCGGAAGACCGCCTCGTCGTAGCGCGAGGTGGGGGGGGGACACCCGCTCGCCGGCTGGTGCTCGCCGGCTGGTGCTCGCTTGTGGCGGCACGAGCAGCGGTGGCCGGTGGGGACGGTGGGGACGGTGGCCGGTGGTGGCGGTGGCCGGTGGGGATGGTGGCCGGTGGGGACGGTGGCCGGTGGGGACGGTGGCCGGTGGGGACGGTGGGGACGGTGGCCGGTGGGGACGGTGGCCGGTGGTGACGGTGGCCGGTGGGGACGGTGGGGACGGCGACGGTGGCCGGTGGGGACTGTTCCACCTTGGGACCGTAACGAGGAGGGAAGAATCGCCGGCGTCCAACGCGGCGGCGGCGACGGCGGCGACGACGGCGGCGACGACGGCGGTCTCGCCGCGACGGGGACCGAGCGGGGGGCTGTGATAGCCCCGCCCCGCTGCGCCGAGGGCTGTGTGGGGGGGGGGCGCGGGCAACGTTCGCCCGGTTTTGCTCAGCCCCTTAAAGCGACGAAACTTTACACGGAAAGTTTCGTCCGGGTCGCACCGTCTTGACGAGCGTTATCGTCAATCCCTCCCACCCCCCCGCGCCTCCAACCCCCCCCCCCCCCCCCCCCCACCACCCCTCCGGCCCCGCCGTTACAGACAGACGGGCAGAGCCACAGGGAAAAAAACGTTCTCAACCTCGTTTGGGAAAGCCTTAACATAAACAAAAAGTGTCGGTGACCCGCGGGCGTCTGCGATTGGTGGTTCGAGGTCACATGACGCCAGTGTGCCGATTGGCCTCTCGGCCTGGGCCCCCTTGCGCGTATCGGCGTCGCCTTACGATTGTATATATATATCGATCTACATCTATATTTTTTAACCGCGCAACATCTTCTGCGCTCGCCACGGAGCCTAGAGACCTCCTCTATTTTTACACTTTTCTAGCCGGACGTGGACCGACCGCGGAGGGGGGTCACTGGCCGGAGAACCCGCGATGGCCGTCAGATCCACCGGGATGCGGGGGGGGGTGGCTGTGGGGCCGGGCCTTCGTTTACAAAGCGTGCCTGCGCTCGGCCGGCACACCACATCCAGGATACCTCTCTCGCGGCGCCTGCGGTTATTGGTCACGTGCTCCTGTCTGGGGGTGGGGGTGCCTGCCGCTACTGTCTACCGGCGACGCGGACGATGTGTCCAGCGCCCGGCGTGCCGCCTCTCTCGCCGCGGCCGTGGTTTTATTTTTTTTTTACTCACCGCCGGCTTGCCAGCAGCTTCTCGGCTCTGCCGGCCGCACAGAAACACGGTCGGGGAGAGAAATCGGTGATCGGTATTAGGTGAAGCAAGGCCTTTTCAACAAAATGTAAATTTTTTATATATATATAAACAAAATGAAGATACCTCCTTCCCCTCTGCGTCACCTCGTCCGACGCCGGGGGTTCTGTATTTTGTACGGAGATCACTAAAATCGGTGTCTTTTTTTTTGCTTTTTTTAACGGGGGCTGTTGTGGTTTTCGGACGGCACACTCTCCCGGTGAAGATTCGGTGGCCCAGCCGTGGCCCAGCGGTGGCCCAGCGGTGGCCCAGCGGTGGCCCAGCGGTGGCCCAGCGGTGGCCCAGCGGTGGCCCAGCGGTGGCCCAGCGGTGGCCCAGCGGTGGCCCAGCGGTTCTAATCCGGCTGGCCACTCTGGTTAACACCGCGGTGTGCGTGCACGCGTGCGTGCGTGCGTGCGTGTGTGTGTTTTGACGGTAAAAATAACAACATGACGCGGCCATCCAATTTTACTCGCAGCGGACGCTAAAAGATACCAGCGGCGTCGTTCGCAAGAGCCAGTGGGCCGCTGTGTTGCCAAATTTTCGTCGCAAAATTGACACCGCACGTCGCTCAAATCGGAATCGTGCGCGGCAACCATCGCCCCCCCCCATCCCCCCCCCCCCCAGCTGCGCAAAAACTTCGCAGGACCCTCGTGACCAAAGGGTCACGTGACCCGGTGACGTTTCCCTGGGTGCAAACAGGGGCCGTGATCATTATCATATGGTTATCTTAATGAAACAATGACGTGGCCTTTTGCGCTGAACGCAAACATTCCCTCCCTCCCTCCCGGTGTCGGGTAAGAGACGCATCGCGGGCTGACCTCAAGAGACTCGCCGTCCGGTCTGCCCCTCGTTTCATAACTGACCGGCCCTGCGTGAATTGACCCAAGTATATAAATATAAATATATATGTATGTAATCACGTCTACGCCGGCCCACTTTGCGATTGGGAGATGAAACATTTAAATGAAAATAATCTAAATCGCGCGGCGCGTGCGATGGCGTTGTTGTTAAACTTTGGGAATTGAAAATTGGGGTGGCGGTTGGGGGGGAGGTGGGAATTTTAATCAAAATAATCTCGATTTTTTTTAAAAAACGCCTTTTCTTGAAGCCAAGGAGCCCCCCACCCCCCCCCCCCCCCCGCCTGTACGTAGCGTTATTATCCTCCCCGTTATTAGTTAACTTTTTTTAGCCTTGCAATTCAATTAGTCGTCAGATTCACCTGCAACAAATGCCTTTTTGTAAAAGTCAGCGCAGTTTTCTCTTGTTCACCTGACGTGAGCCCCGGGACGTGCGGGCGGGCGGGCGGTCGGGCAACTTTTTAAAGTTGTCTCCCTCGCTCGTAACCGTAGGGTGAGGCCGAGCAGTCGGCTCCCAGTCAGGAGGGGAGACGCCATCCACCCGTCGGGCAACAGCCCACGCGGACGGCGTCCCCCGGGCACCCGCCGCCCGGCTAGGGGACTTTCCATCGCCGCCCGCGAAACGCAGCCCCTCGGCTGATGGCCTCGTGCGTGTGCGAAGCGTGGCTGGCGTGCACGCGCGCGAAGAGCGAATGTACGACGTCGTCGGTTTGTTTGTTGCCGTGCGGAGAGAGACGTCGTCATCGTCGTCAGCGTCATCGTCATCGTCGTCATCGTCGTCATCGTCGTCATCGTCATCGTTGTTGTCATCGTCGTCATCGTCGTCATCGTCGTCGTGGTTGGGCGACACCTTTTTTTGACGCGGTAACTTCGCCCGCGTTTCTGTCGCCCGCGCGTCTCCGTGCCTTCGGTCGTTTCTCTGGGAGAATATTGGTGGGGGGGTGGGGGTAGGGGGTTGAGTGGAATGACCACCACCACCACCACCGTGCATAACAGGTGTTATAGGCTTACTGCTGCTGCTGCTGCTGGTGGGCTACGTGGTGGGCAACATAGCCGAGCGTGGCACTCGGGGCTTGCGAGCTCCCACGTCCTACGGAGGCTCCCTTCCGCAGTTACCAAACCGCAGCGACCGGCGTGGTGAAGTATGGTCAATTAACCTCCCTCTCCGCCGCGTACCCACACGAGGCACGGGGGGGGGGGGGGTTGTGCCGCTCGTTGTTTGGCAACGGTGTCCGATGTTTCGGTGGTGGTGGTGGTGGGGAGCGGTGGCGCAGCGGTTAGGTCGCTGCGCAACAAACCCGGCGACCTGGGTACGGTCCAACACGATTGTCTGAACCTGTCCTGGGCCTCCCCCTAGGTCGACTCGGCCTCAAATGAGTGCCTGGTGCGGTGTGGAGTAAACATCGCCACTGGGGAGACAAAGGCGGCCGGGCGTGATGCTGGCCCACCCACCCCCTCGTGTGCCGTGCCGGCCTTCATAGGTGCTGCTCGTTTACAGCACTTGCCCCAACAGCCTATTGAGGCTACACGGGGGATCTTTGTCTTTGTGTGTTTTTGGTGGTGGTGGTGGTGGTGGTGGTGCTGGTGTTGGTGGTGGTTGTCGTTATTGAACCGGGTTGCTGTGAAGGAGCTCCCAAGCGCGTGGTGGAGCGGGAGAGACTGAAGAAGTCGCCTCCAGGCCGCTCGCAGGCGACTGCTTGCACCTCGCAGCCAGAAGGCCGCCTGGGTTCGATTCCCAACTCGGGCCGCCTCTGCGTTGCGGAGTTTGCGTGTCCTCTCCTCCTGTCCCGCAGAGAGGTGCGCCGGTGGTTGGTGGCCGCGAGCGGGGGCAATCAAAACTCGGGTCGCCGGGGTTCGTACGAACTCGCCGCAGACGTACACACGCAGACGCATCGTACGATCGTGCACAACACTTATGCAATGGGTCGCTCCACAGAATCATCGCGTGCGCAGTGCGTCGGTATGGATGTTGTGCGTGGCATGCAGTAGACTTAGGGTATCGGCGGATCTGTGCAAAGGAGGTCGGATGAGCGAACGTTTGGAAGAGATTGACGGTGTAGCGGCACTGTGCACACCCAGGGTTCCTGTCGCGCAAAATAAAGCACCACACGTACCCAGCCTGTCGCGACGACGCGTCGCTCGCCCTCGCAAGCCGCTTGTCGCACACTGGCGCTGGCTCGGACAAATAAGCGCAAGGGCTACCGCGATTGTGATGATGGTGGTGTTGATGGTGGTGTTGATGGTGGTGTTGATGGTGGTGTTGATGGTGGTTATGATGGTGGTGGTGTTGATGGTGGTGTTGATGGTGGTGTTGATGGCGGTGTTGATGGTGGTGTTGATGGCGGTGTTGATGGTGGTGTTGATGGTGGTGTTGATGGTGGTGATGATGGTGGTGTTGATGGTGGTGTTGATGGCGGTGTTGATGGTGGTGATGATGGTGGTGTTGATGGCGGTGTTGATGGTGGTGATGATGGTGGTGTTGATGGTGGTGTTGATGGTGGTGTTGATGGTGGTGTTGATGGTGTTGTTGATGGTGGTGTTGATGGTGGTGTTGATGGTGGTGTTGATGGTGGTGTTGATGGTGGTGTTGTTGATGGTGGTGTTGTTGATGGTGGTGTTGATGGTGGTGTTGATGGCGGTGTTGATGGCGGTGTTGATGGCGGTGTTGATGGCGGTGTTGATGGTGGTGGTGATGATGGTGGTGATGATGGTGGTGTTGATGGTGGTGTTGATGGTGGTGGTGTTGTTGATGGTGGTGTTGATGGTGGTGTTGATGGTGGTGTTGATGGTGGTGATGATGGTGGTGGTGTTGATGGTGGTGTTGATGGCAGTGTTGATGGTGGTGTTGATGGCGGTGTTGATGGCGGTGTTGATGGCGGTGTTGATGGCGGTGTTGATGGCGGTGTTGATGGTGTTGTTGATGGTGGTGTTGATGGTGGTGTTGGTGTTGTTGATGGTGGTGTTGATGGTGGTGTTGATGGTGGTGTTGATGGTGGTGTTGATGGTGGTGTTGATGGCGGTGTTGATGGTGGTGTTGATGGTGGTGGTGTTGTTGATGGTGGTGTTGTTGATGGTGGTGTTGATGGTGGTGTTGATGGTGGTGTTGATGGTGGTGATGATGGTGGTGTTGATGATGGTGGTGTTGATGGTGGTGGTGTTGATGGTGGTGGTGTTGATGGTGGTGGTGTTGATGGTGGTGGTGTTGATGGTGGTGGTGTTGATGGTGGTGGTGTTGATGGTGGTGTTGATGGTGGTGTTGATGGTGGTGTTGATGGTGGTGTTGATGGCGGTGTTGATGGCGGTGTTTATGGTGGTGTTGATGGCGGTGATGCTGAGCCACTGGGGGGTTGGTGGTAGCCGCGTGGTTTGCCGTATCGAGGGCAGCCATCGCTGCCTGTATCTGCCACCAGATAGCCGCAGAGGTGACGCGCGGGCTTAGCTGGACGTCTTGTCTCTCGATCGCAGCAGCGCCGTATTTCCAAGGCGCTTGACAGCAGCGCTACAATGTGCACGTGAGATCACCGTGGTGGAGATGGCGAAGAGTGGGGGTTTTGTGTCGTTATGGTGACGGGAAGACAGCTGGGAGTGGTTGAGGAGGGGTGGGGGGTAGTGATAGGGGTTGGTGTTGGGGGTGTAGTGATAAGAATAGGGGTAGAGATGGGGGTTGGTGTAGGGGTAGAGATGGGGGTTGGCCTGGTCATAGCTGGGGTGCCAGGGCAGGCAGTCGGAGGATGATGATGATGATGGGCTATGGCAGGAGGGAGGAACGTCCGGCCCGCGGGCCGTATAAGGCCCCGCGAAATCATTTGGTGTGGCCCTGCCAAGGCAACTGCAGGCAGGACTCGAAATTCAATAAATGTAGGTAGAGCAAACCTGGAAAAGCAGTTGCGAGTAGCTGCAACGTCGTCAATAGCGGCTAACATCATCACCACAAGCCTCACCAAAGAGAAGCAGTTCCAGCCCCATCGCATTAGGGGGCGAGTTAATGAAACGTTTGACCAAATATAAACGGGCTAATTTTTAAGTTGATAATTTTGTATGGCCCGTGAATGATGTTACATAAATATCCAAATGGCCCTTGGCAGAAACAAGGTTCCCCATCCCTGGGCTATGGAGTAGAGGTGGGGGTTTTGGTGACGGAGGAATGTAAGAGGAGTGATTTACGCCTTGCCGTCCAGCCAGTGACAACCGCCCCAACCAGAACCTCAACAAACTCGCCTCATCCGGTCTCGGTCTCATCCCACCACCCAGATCCAGAGGAACGCCGCCGCCGCCGCTGCTGCTGCTGCGCGAACGGAGTGGAGCAACGCGGACGTCCAGAATCATAAACACCGCTTCATTCGAGACTCAAATATCATCATCATCATCGTCGTCGTTGCCGCACCTCCTCTTGGATTTGACATTACTCATCGAAGACGGGGGGGGGGGGGGGGGAGGGGTTAACCATCACCCGCATCGCAACATCATTGCAGCCGCAGTAGTCATGTCATTGTGGCCACACGACTTAAATTATGGGCCGTATAGCAAACCCGTGGGGAGAGTTTGACGCGTAGGCCAATAGATGCATGTGTAATGACGACTTGACACACTTGTCTTGAGATGGTGTCTTTATTGTAGAGACACGTTCACTCGAACAGACCCCACTGCAACAGCCCTGATTCTCCCGCTCATCTCCCTTATATACGGTCCGAGGCCACGCCCCCATTCCCGAACCTTCTCGCTGTCTTTAGACGCGCGCTTCACCAGCAGACTAACATTATTCTGTCACCTGGCCACGCTCCTATTCTCGATCAATCCCGTAGCCACCAGTCCCCTCGTACTGCAAGCTGACTCCCCTGTCATTACCTCCCGTGGCCACCAGTCCATTCGTACTGCAAGCTGACTCCCCTGTCACTACCTCCCGTGGCCACTAGTCCATTTGTACTGCAAGCTGACTCTCCTGTCATTACCTCTCGTGGCCACCAGTCCATTCGTACTGCAAGCTGACTCCCCTGTCATTACCTCCCCTGGCCACTAGTCCATTCGTCCTGCAAGCTGACTCCCCTGTCATTATCTCCCGTGGCCACTATCCATTCGTGCTGTAGGCTGACTCCCCTGTCATTACTTCGCGTGGCCACTATCCATTTGTACTGCAAGCTGACTCTCCTGTCATTACCTCCCGTGGTCACTAGTCCATTCGTACTGCAAGCTGACTCCCCTGTCATTACCTCCCGTGGCCACTAGTCCATTCGTACTGCAAGCTGACTCCTGTCATTACCTCCCGTGGTCACTAGTCCACTCACACCGCAAGTTGACTCTAATTTCGCATGTATAGATAAGATAGTCTAGAGACCCATAGCGATACAGAGACTCGTAGACATAGGTAGAGACAAATAGAGATAATTTGAACCTCATTGCGGGACCGCGGGGTCCCATAAGCCCCCGGCTCTCGCATCAACTGCGTTGCGACATCATTTTATGTCTGTTGAAGGTGAACGATACGGCAATCTGTTCCCTTTGACGAGCTCTACACGATGCACGAATCAAAGTTCATGACTACGGCCCATTCGACGACTGCTTTCGCTGCTGGGCAGTCGACAATTTCGAGGAGAAAAGTGCCGTCACGCGAGAGACGACGTAGCGGATGACGTTGGGCACGACGCCGTAGCCGCCGATGGTGACGCTGGGAACGTGCCGCTGGGAAGGCTGACGTACTCGATGATGCGCCCCTTCCATCGACTCGCGATGAAATTTCCGCCGAATGTTTTCTGGAAGTCCCCGGGAACGGCAAGCGATTCGCGGAACGGTGGATGCAGGCAGGGATTGCTCAATGACCCTGGCCGTACCCGAGCATGCGGCGCATTTGCTTGTTCAGCTCCTCTGCGCATTCATCCTCGATACTGCGCTTGGACACGACAACAGAACGATCCGCCGCCAGGCGGGTCGCGGCGTTTACGTGCGCGGTGGGACGGAGTCGCCAGAAATAAATGAGTTAATTACGACTTTGACTTAAGTCTATTCGGGACCCCCCGGGTTCCCGCCATAAGGTTCATATGGTACATTCATTTTAATTCATAGAAACCCATGAAGATACGTATAGACATATACCATCCACAGAGACTCGTGTAGAACCAGGCAGACCCAGTAGAGACCCATATCAATTCCCGCCATTCGCCGCGAAGTGACTGTGACGTCACCACGGCGCCTGTGCCAGGCTAGGTGCACTTTGAGGCTATCACGTGAAGTGTCGAAGGTTCGCTGACAGGAGGTATCGGGACAGCCCCAGCAGGTACCCTGGGTTGGCTGACTGAGATGACCGGTAGATGTACCCCCGACTTGCTGTACTTTATCCGCCCGGCGCTCCGCACATTGTTGTGAGCGTTCCTCCTCTGCCCTCCGTTGTTGCTGGAGGGCGACTGCCTCCAACTGCCCAGCAGCAGTAGCAGCAGCAGCGTCCTCCACGAGCCTCCTCCTGCACAGGAGGAGGCTGAGACCCACAGAGACACCGACGCAACACGGCAGACGCGTGACGTTGATTGTAAACGTGGAGGGGGGGGAAAGTCCCCGAGGACCCGGAGACAAATCCACGCGGTCACCACGCGGTCACCACGCGGTCACCACGTGGTCGCCACGCGTTCACCACGTGGTCACCACGTGGTCACCACGTGGTCACCACGCGGTCACCACGTGGTGTTTCACGAGACTAAGCTCGATCCATAGTCGAACACACAGGCACATGTACTCATCGTGTCGTAGACCACGTGGTGACCGCGTGGATTTGTCTCCGGGTCCTCGGGGAGTTTCCCCCCCTCCACGTCACCACGCGTTCACCACGCGGTCACCACGCGGTCACCACGTGGTCACCACGCGTTCACCACGTGGTCACCACGCGGTCACCACGTGGTCACCACGCGGTCACCACGTGGTCACCACGCGTTCACCACGTGGTCACCACGCGTTCACCACGCGGTCACCACGCGGTCACCACGTGGTCACCGCGCGGTCACCACGTGGTCACCGCGCGTTCACCACGTGGTCACCGCGCGGTCACCACGTGGTCACCACGCGGTCACCACGTGGTCACCATGCGGTCACCACGTGGTCACCACATGGTGACCACGTGGTGAGCGAGCGAGGTGCAGCCCCCGTGTGGAGGAGACTCGTCGAGACGATGCAGACTGCGAGTCGTGGTGCGGGGCTGTGGTTGCCGTGGAACCCGGGGGGGCTGGGGGGGGGCTGGGGGGGGGCTGGGGGGGGGCTGGGGGGGGGCTGGGGAGGGGCTGGGGGGGCGGGGGGGCTGGGGGATGGGGGGGACTGGCGGGGGGGCTGGGGGGGCTGGGGGGGTGGGCTTGCAGTGAGCCGCAGTCGGCCGGCGCTGTAACAGGATACAATGAATTTTGCTCGAGGATGAATGATGGATCATGTTTAATGCAGAGGGCAGCCAAAAGCCATGGCTACGACACGATGAGTACATGTGCCTGTGTGTTCGACTGTGGATCGAGCTTAGTTTCGTCAAACACAACGGGTCGATTCCCGTTCAATCGAGCGTTGGATCGTCAAGAACACGTCGATTCTCGTTTCCAGGATTCCTTGTATGGGCAAAGCCACGGCCAATTACTGCCATAGATGGGCCTAAATCATCAACATTATCATCATTCATTCACCACGACTTCCTCTTTAGGTGCAGTGCAGAAGATCCTCTCCCCACCGCCCCCCCACCCGCCTGCCCACCACCTCGCCCCGCCTCCCTTTAGAGACTCGCAAAGACTCAGAGGCCCAGAGACTCACAGAGACTCAGACACATGGAGACTCACAGAGCCTCACAGACCCATAGAGACTCACAGAGACTCAGAGACCCATAGAGACTCGCAGAGACTCAGACACATGGAGACTCACAGAGACTCAGATACCCATAGAGACGCACAGAGACTTAGAGACCAACAGATACTCACAAAGACTCGGAGACCCATAGAGACTCGCAGAGACTCAGACACATGGAGACTCACAGAGACTCAGAGACCCATAGAGACGCACAGAGACTTAGAGACCAACAGATACTCACAAAGACTCAGAGACCCATAGAAACTTGCAGAGACTCACAGACCCATAGAGACTCACAGAGACTCAGAGACCCATAGAGACGCACAGAGACTCAAGACACCCATAGAGAGTCACAGAGACACAGCGACCCATAGAGACTCAAAGAGACTCACAGACCCATAGAGACGCACAGAGACTCAAGACACCCATAGAGAGTCACAGAGACACAGCGACCCATAGAGACTCAAAGAGACTCACAGACCCATAGAGACTCACAGAGACTCGCAGAGACTCAGAGACCCATAGAGACTCACAGAGACTCAGAGACCCATAGAGACTCACAGAGGTTCACATACCCATAGAGACTCACAGAGACTCATAGCCCAATAGAAACACTCGCAGAAACGCAGAGACCCATAGACACTCGCAGAAACGCAGAGACCCATAGACACTCGCAGAAACGCAGAGACCCATAGAGACTCGCAGAGGCTCACAGACCCATAGAGACTCGCAGAGACACAGCGACCCATAGAGACTCACAAAGACTCAGAGACAAATAGAGACTCGCAGAGACTCAGAGACCTATAGAGACTCACAGAGACTCAGAGACCCATAGAGACTCGCAGAGACTCAGAGACCCATAGAGACTCACAGAGACTCAGAGACCCATAGAGACTCACAGAGACTCAGACCCATAGAGACTCGCAGAGACTCAGAGACCCATAGAGACTCACAGAGCCTCAGACCCATAGAGACTCACAGAGACTCAGACCCATAGAGACTCACAGAGACTCAGACCCATAGAGTCTCGCAGAGACTCAGAGACCAACAGATACTCACAGAGACTTAGAGACCCATGGAGACTCACAAAGACTCAGAGACCCATAGAGACTCACAGAGACTCAGAGACCCATAGAGACTCAAAGAGACTCACAGACCCATAGAGACTCACAGAGACTCGCAGAGACTCAGAGACCCATAGAGACTCGCAGAGACTCAGAGACCCATAGAGACTCACAAAGACTCAGACCCACAGAGACTCACAGAGACTCAGAGACCCATAGAAACTTGCAGAGACTCAGAAACCCATAGAGACTCACAGAGACTCGGAGACCCATAGAGACTCACAGAGACTCAGAGACCCATAGAAACTCACAGAGACTCAGAGACACATAGAGACTCACAGAGACTCAGAGACCCATAGAGACTCAAAGAGACTCACAGACCCATAGAGACTCACAGAGACCCATAGAGACTCGCAGAGACTCAGAGACCCATAGAGACTCGCAGAGACTCAGAGACCCATAGAGACTCACAGAGACTCAGAGACCCATAGAGACTCACAAAGACTCACAGACCCATAGAGACTCACAGAGACTCAGAGACCCATAGAGACTCACAGAGACTCAGAGACCCATACAGACTCACAAAAACTCACAGACCCATAGAGACTCGCAGAGACACAGCGACCCATAGAGACTCACAGAGACTCAGAGACCCATAGAGACTCAGAGACCCATAGAGACTCACAGAGACTCAGAGACCCATACAGACTCACAAAAACTCACCAACCCATAGAGACTCACAGAGACACAGCAACCCATAGAGACTCACAGAGACTCAGAGACCCATAGAGACTCACAGAGACCCATAGAGACTCACAGAGACTCAGAGACCCATAGAGACTCGCAGATACCCCTAGAGACTCGTAGGCACCCACAGAAACTCAGATATCCGTGGAGACTCAGATCCAGAGGCTAGTGTAGACCCCGGCTCATAGAGATCCATAGACTCACAGAGACCCATAGACACGCATAGACCCATAGAGACACGACAGCCATGACGCTACGCTACTTCGCTGGCTCCTGACGCTACGGCTGTGTGATCCTGACCACCTGAATGTGACAACTGCAGTCCGGTGGCTCTGCCCACCTGCATTCAGCAAGAAGAAGACGCGACACGCTTGACGCAACGGCAGGTGGCGCTGGAGTTTAAAGTTCCCTGCAGACTGAAATTGAAGCCTCGCGTGGCTGGCACGTGACCCGCTTAGGGGCCGTCGATAAATGACGTCACGTACCTGGGGTGGGGGGGGGGTTCAGATATTCGTGACGATGTGTGACGAGGGGGGGGGGGGTGAGAAATGTGACGTCACCTCAAAATGCGCAACTTTAAATAAATATAGACAACACGTTCTACTTGATTAAATAGACGTTTTAATAAATGTTTTCTCCTACAACATCAGAGTGCAGCGCCACATTAAATACGCACTACAATGTGCGTATTAAATACGTACTACAATGACTAGAGTTTAAAGCGTTTTGAAGCATAGTTTTTTTGGGGGGGAGGCAGAGTTTTGTGACGTCATATTTAAGGGGGGGGGGGGGGTCTGACTTTTAGTGACGCCGTGTGACGAGGTGGGAGGTCAAAAATCGTCCAAAATCGCGTGGCGTCATTTATGGACGGTCCCTTATCCAAAAACGTCGCCGGCTACAGGGACTCCTCTACTGACGAACTTTCAGAGATACGAACAAACCTGGTCCCGTGTGTTCCATTTGCCTGTTCGGAACGAGGGTCGTGAGTTCAACCGCCACGCAGGAGATGGCGGTGGTGGCATCTACATCTGGAGAACGTGAAGAACCATTGGCATCTACATCTGGAGAACGTGAAGAACCATTGGCATCTACATCTGTTAAACGTGAAGAACCAGTGACATCTACATCTGCAGAACGTGAAGAACCAGTGGCATCTACATCTGCAGAACGGGAAGAACCAGTGGCATCTACATATACAGAACGTGAAGAACCAGTGGCATCTACATACACAGAACGTGAAGAACCAGTGGCATCTACATCTGCAGAACGTGAAGAACCAGTGGCATCTACATTTACAGAACGTGAAGAACCAGTGGCATCTACACCTGGAGAACATGAAGAACCAGTGGCATCTACATCTGCAGAACGTGAAGAACCAGTGGCATCTACATCTGCAGAACGTGAAGAAGCAGTGGCATCTACATCTGCAGAACGTGAAGAACCAGTGGCATCTACATCTGCAGAACGTGAAGAACCAGTGGCATCTACATCTGTAAAACGTGAAGAACCATTGGCATCTACATCTACAGAATGTGAAGAACCAGTGGCATCTACATCTGCAGAACGTGAAGAACCAGTGGTATCTACATCTACAGAACGTAAAGAACCAGTGGCATCTACATCTGTAGAACGTGAAGAACCAGTGGCATCTACATCTGTAGAACGTGAAGAACCAGTGGCATCTACATCTGTAGAACGTGAAGAACCAGTGGCATATACATCTGTAGAATGCGAAGAACCAGTGGCATCTACAGAACGTGAAGAACCAGTGGCATCTACATCTGCAGAACGTGAAAAACCAGTGACATCTACAAAACGTGAAGATCCAGTGGCATCTACATCTGTAGAATGTGAAGAACCAGTGGCATCTACATCTGCAGGAGATTATACACCTTTTAAGCCATTCCCCGTGTTTAGTGTACACGCCGTACAGCATGCTTGGAATCGACTGGAGTAAAGTTGGATATTACCAACAAATGGACTTACGAACAGACATCTGGAACCTAACTCGTTCATACGTAGATAAGTCCCTGCATATATACTGTATATATATTTGTATCTCCTGTTATTGATGCACGTGATGAGTGTTGAGTGCTTTGTTGGGTTGTCAACCGGTAAAGTGGTAACCGGTTCAGAACCGATTAACAAAGGTCAGTAACCGGTAACGGATTCCAGTGGGATGTCAGTAACGAACGCACTGATTGGCCACTGCGGGAACGTACAATGATAGCACGACGGCCTGTGTACAGGCAGTCCCGTACTTACGAACGCCCGTATTTACAAACGCCCCTGCTTACGAACGTCCGTACTTACGAACGCCCATACTTACGAGCGCCCATACTTACGAACCCCCCTACTTACGAACGCCCGTACTTACGAACGCCCGTACTTACGAACTCCCCTACTTACGAACTCCCCTACTTACGAACGCCCTTACTCTCGAACGTCCGTGCGTACGAACGCCCGTACTTACGAACGTCCGTACTTACGAACGCCCATACTTAAGAACGCCCCTACTTACGAACGCCCATACTTACGAACGCCCACACTTACGAACGCCCGTACTTACGAACCAGCTTCCATAAAAAAATAACAAATAACATCGACTTAACACGCGAATTCGCACTTGCTAACTGAACCGCAGAAACGACTTTGTTCAAAGGAGCGATCCTTCGCGAGATATAATGAGAACTGCCCGTCAAGGCACCTTAATCCCTCTCACACAGCTTAAAAGCCGCGGTCTGAGCTTGGCTCTGTTTCACTCCAGCTCAGTCTTCGAGACAGCGCTGGTCCCTTCACCTGATGAAGGCCGCTTGTGTTGTGGCCGAAACGTCGTGATTTTTGTCGTTTTTTTACCTACGTGGTGACTTTACCGAATAGAACCAAAGAGTATGATGGATCCTTGCAGTCACGAAAGCTTCAAATCTAGAAGAGATATAATGAGTTCAACAATGGGATTCTCTTTCTGTTGAACCGTAACACGTTTCACCGTGACACTGGCCGTTTAGGGCATTCAAATACAACTGTGCCTAATTGTGTCTCGACTTGCGATCCGTTCGACTTACGAAACACAATTCGGGAGCGAATTGTGTTTCGTTAAGCCAAGAACTGCCCGTAACCACGTGCTCCCGAGAAACTCATCCGAATGTAACGAGCCAAGGTTGGCCGCTGGTTATTGTTGCCCTGTGAACTCATTGCGAGGTCAATCCACGCCGTGTCGGTCACGTGACTTGACTGACCATACTTCACCGCTCTGGTGCGTGCGAGTTTGCGATTGCAGCGCGTGTGCCCTGGGGGGGTTGGGCAGGACCGCTTCGGCTGGTGACTCACCGCTGGCGTTATTCGTGGCCGGGGATTGAACTTCGTTTTTGTGTTGTCGCAGCAGCAGCAGCAGCAGCAGCCGCAGCCGTCAATAACCACGGCGCCTTTACATGAATGGAGTGACCATATTGAATTTGAAAAGTTAAATTCGGCGAATTTCCATAAACCGCACAAGTTGATAAGTCCAGATGTAGAAGCGATATATTTATATATATTTAAAAAAAAAATGCTGACAAACCTCGCGCCAATTCGCCCGGACTGCACTCCGATCTGATCAGATCTCGCGAGATAAGCAGGCTGGGAGCCTGGTTCCAGTGCTCGCATGCGTGACCACGCAACACGACGGTATCGGCTGCATCGGGGCGACGTCGTACACTGTTGTACTCTACCTCGATGCTCCCGCGACTACGCTCCCGGCCGTTTCCATCAGCCGCAGTGCTGGCCAGGGGTGGTGAAGTATGGTCAAATACCCACCCCCCCCCCTCCCTCCGCCCCACCACCATGAACCTGTGCAGGTAAGACCTCATTCAGCAGTGGACCGAACAAGTGTAACACGTGATTCCCTGCTCACACGACCACTGAGAGGCGTTGCTGGTAATTACCTGTACCCAGCCCTACAGCACAGCCGGTGGTGGAAATTCCACATTCCCATGACGGGGTTGGTGGGGGGGGGGGGAGTGTGACCGGACTCACCATGAGACAACCACGTGTCCTTTATCGACCGCAGAGGGCTGGATGATGGATCGATAAGAATGGACTTTTTTTCACTGTGTGGTTTGAATGTTCATTCGATGCTGGTGGATGATAGAACTGTATTTTTTTTTTTAGCCATCAACAGCGAACACTTCCTCGTCCGTCCAAATTCCCCCCCTGGCGAGCAGCAACAGCAGCAGCAGGCAGCAGCGGCAGCAGCAGCAGCAGCAGCAGGCAGCAGCAGCAGGCAGCAGCAGGCAGCAGCAGGCAGCAGCAGCAGGCAGCAGCAGCAGCAGGCAGCAGCAGCAGGCAGCAGCAGCAGCAGCAGGCAGCAGCAGCAGCAGCAGCAGGCAGCAGCAGCAGGCAGCAGCAGCAGCAGGCAGTAGCAGGCAGCAGCAGCAGGCAGCAGCAGCAGCAGGCAGCAGCAGCAGGCAGCAGCAGCAGCAGCAGGCAGCAGCAGCAGCAGGCAGCAGCAGCAGGCAGCCAGCAGCAGCAGCAACAGCAGCAGCAGCAGCAGCAGCAGGCAGCAGCAGCAGCAGCAGCAGCAGCAGGCAGCAGCAGCAGCAGGCAGCAGCAGCAGCAGCAGCAGGCAGCAGCAGGCAGCAGCAGGCAGCAGCAGCAGCAGGCAGCAGCAGCAGGCAGCAGCAGCAGCAGCAGCAGGCAGCCGCAGCAGCAGCAGCTGCAGCAGCAGCAGGCAGCAGCAGGCAGCAGCAGCAGGCAGCAGCAGGCAGCAGCGGCAGCCGCAGGCGCAGCGGCAGCAGCAGCAGGCAGCAGCAGCAGCAGCAGGCAGCAGCAGCAGCAGCAGCAGGCAGCAGCAGGCAGCAGCAGCAGCAGGCAGCAGCAGCAGCAGCAGCAGGCAGCAGCAGGCAGCAGCAGCAGGCAGCAGCAGGCAGCAGCAGGCAGCAGCAGCAGGCAGCAGCAGCAGCAGGCAGCAGCAGCAGCGGCAGCAGCAGCAGCAGGCAGCAGCAGCAGCAGGCAGCAGGCAGCAGCAGCAGGCAGCAGCAGCAGCAGCGGCGATGTTAATCGTCGACTCCCGAGCACGCCACTCGAGACGCCTTGCAGCAGAGCGCAGACTCAGAAATCCCCCCCACCCTCCACCCTCCACGCGATTCGAGTACAAACGCCAACGGGGGGAGATTTCTCAATCCGCTGGGGGTTGTTCAGCGAGGGTAGAGGCGCGGCCCCTGCAACTGCCACGCCTCGCGCCGCCGCTGCTGGTGGTGGTGAGGAAGGGGCTTTGCCCCTGGCTCCACGCACACGGTGGCCTTAGGGGCGAGGGGGGGGGCGGGGGGGGGCAGTCACCCACGCTTCGGCCCCATCGCGGGAAGTGGACCTGGGGGCCGTCCATAAATGACGTCACGTGATTTTGGACGATTTTTTGACCCCCCCCTCCCCCCCACCTTTCGTCACACGGCGTCACGAAAAGTCAGACCCCCCCCCTCAAGTATGGCGTCACAAAGCTCTGCCCCCCCCAAAAAAAAATATAAATACATCATGCTTCAAATCGCTTTAAACTATTGTCATTGTAGCGCGTATTTAATGTGGCGCTGTACTCTGATGTGGGAGAAAAAAACATTAAAAAGTATATTTAATTAAGTAGAACGTGTTGTCTATATTTAAAGTTGTGGTATTTTGATGTGACGTCACATTTCTCAAACCCCCCCCCTCGTCACACATCGTCACAAATGTCTGACTCCGCCCCCCCAGGTGCGTGACGTCATTTATGGACGGCTCTTGGGAGTCTCGGGCTGAACGATTTGGGGAAAATGTCTAATAGCGATTTTTCTGGCAGATTTTGCGATTGAGATTTGATTTGCGATTAAATTTGTTTAAGTGAAGCCTCAGTTCAATACTCACTGTGTAATAGATGTAGAACACGTGATGGAGCATTACCACGTGATACCATCTAAACATGAACGGCTCTATATATTCTCATGCAAGGATGAGAACTTAAAGATAGTAATTGCTTCCAACGTGGATTTATTAAAATATTTTAATTGAAATAGAACAATCAAACATAGAACAATTGTTAAGTTAAATAAATAAAGTTATAATAATGAATAAATTCCAATAAGAAACTAACAGGACTTTTCGAATCTCAGCCTTTGCGATTTGCTAATCGCATTGTTTCAAATCGCGATTAATCGATTTGAAATCGATTAATCGTTCAGCCCGACTGGCGACCACATTCCACTGGGCCTTCACTAGTAGAGGCCCTGTGGGTAGAGTTCACTAATAGAGGTTGTTATTCACCTTCTCTAGTAGAGGTTGTTATTCACCTTCACTAGTAGAGGTTGTTAATAAACTTCACTGGTAGAGGTTGTTATTCACCTTCACTAGTAGAGGTTGTTATTCACCTTCACTGGTAGAGGTTGTTATTCAACTTCACTAGTAGAGGTTGTTATTCACCTTCTCTAGTAGAGGTTGTTATTCACCTTCACTAGTAGAGGTTGTTAATAAACTTCACTGGTAGAGGTTGTTATTCACCTTCACTAGTAGAGGTTGTTATTCACCTTCACTGGTAGAGGTTGTTATTCACCTTCACTAGTAGAGGTTGTTATTCACCTTCACTAGGAGAGGTTGTTATTCACCTAGTAGAGATTGTTATTCACCTTCACTAGTAGAGGTTGTTATTCACCTTCTCTAGTAGAGGTTGTTATTCACCTTCACTAATAGAGGTTGTTATTCACCTCTAGTAGAGGTTGTTATTCACCTTGACTACTAGAGGTTGTTATTCACCTTCACTAGTAGAGGTTGTTATTCAACTTTACTGGTAGAGGTTGTTATTCATCTTAACTAGTAGAGGTTGTTATTCACCTTCACTGGTAGAGGTTGTTATTCACCTTCTCTAGTAGAGGTTGTTATTCACCTTGACTAGTAGAGGTTGTTATTCACCTTCACTAGTAGAGGTTGTTATTCAACTTTACTGGTAGAGGTTGTTATTCATCTTAACTAGTAGAGGTTGTTATTCACCTTCACTGGTAGAGGTTGTTATTCACCTTCACTAGTAGAGATTGTTATTCACCTTCACTGGTAGAGGTTGTTATTCACCTTCACTAGTAGAGATTGTTATTCACCTTCACTAGTAGAGGTTGTTATTCACCTTCACTAGTAGAGGTTGTTATTCACCTTCACTAGTAGATGTTGTTATTCACCTTCACTAGAAGATGTTGTTATTCACCTTCACTAGTAGAGGTTGTTATTCACCTTCACTGGTAGAGGTTGTTATTCACCTTCACTAGTAGAGGTTGTTATTCACCTTCACTGGTAGAGGTTGTTATTCACCTTCACTGGTAGATGTTGTTATTCACCTTCACTAGTAGAGGTTGTTATTCACCTTCACTAGTAGAGGTTGTTATTCACCTTCACTAGTAGAGGTTGTTATTCACCTTCACTGGTAGAGGTTGTTATTCACCTTCACTAGTAGAGGTTGTTATTCACCTTCACTAGTAGAGGTTGTTATTCACCTTCACTAGTAGAGGTTGTTATTCACCTTCACTAGTAGAGGTTGTTATTCACCTTCACTGGTAGAGGTTGTTATTCACCTTCACTAGTAGAGGTTGTTATTCACCTTCACAGTAGAGGTTGTTATTCACCTTCACAGTAGAGGTTGTTATTCACCTTCACTAGTAGATGTTGTTATTCACCTTCACTAGTAGAGGTTGTTAATAAACTTCACTGGTAGAGGTTGTTATTCACCTTGACTAGTAGAGGTTGTTATTCACCTTCACTGGTAGAGGTTGTTATTCACCTAGTAGAGGCTGTTATTCACCTTCACTAGTAGAGGTTGTTATTCACTTTCACTGGTAGAGGTTGTTATTCACCTTCACTAGTAGAGGTTGTTATTCACCTTCACTAGTAGAGGTTGTTATTCACCTTCACTAGTAGAGGTTGTTATTCACCTTCACTAGTAGAGGTTGTTATTCACCTTCACTAGTAGAGGTTGTTATTCACCTTCACTGGTAGAGGTTGTTATTCACCTTCACTAGTAGAGGTTGTTATTCACCTTCACTGGTAGAGGTTGTTATTCACCTTCACTAGTAGAGGTTGTTATTCACCTTCACTAGTAGAGGTTGTTATTCACCTTCACTAGTAGAGGTTGTTATTCACCTTCACTAGTAGAGGTTGTTATTCACCTTCACTAGTAGATGCTGTTATTCACCTTCACTAGTAGAGGTTGTTATTCACCTTCACTGGTAGAGGTTGTTATTCACCTTCACTAGTAGATGCTGTTATTCACCTTCACTAGTAGAGGTTGTTATTCACCTTCACTGGTAGAGGTTGTTATTCACCTTCACTAGTAGAGGTTGTTATTAACCTAGTAGAGATTGTTATTCACCTTCACTAGTAGAGGTTGTTATTCACCTTCACTGGTAGAGGCTATTCACCTTCTCCACACAAATCTGTCTGCGTCCCGCCAACCCCAGCGTGCACCCCCTGGTTCAGCAGAACATCCTCTCGGTCGAGGGTAAGCAGAGCAGTACAGCAAGAAGGTTCTGGTTGTGTACCACGCCTCTGGTTGTGTACCACGCCTCTGTTGTGTACCACGGCTCTGTTGTGTACCACGGCTCTGGTTGTGTACCACGGCTCTGGTTGTGTACCACGCCTCTGTTTGTGTACCATGCCTCTGGTTGTGTACCACGGCTCTGGTTGTGTACCACGCCTCTGGTTGTGTACCACGCCTCTGGTTGTGTACCACGCCTCTGTTTGTGTACCATGCCTCTGGTTGTGTACCACGGCTCTGGTTGTGTACCACGCCTCTGTTTGTGTACCATGCCTCTGGTTGTGTACCACGGCTCTGGTTGTGTACCACGCCTCTGGTTGTGTACCACGGCTCTGGATGTGTACCACGCCTCTGGTTGTGTACCACGCCTCTGTTGTGTACCACGGCTCTGGTTGTGTACCACGGCCCTGGTTGTGTACCACGCCTCTGGTTGTGTACCAAGCCTCTGGTTGTGTACCACGGCTCTGGTTGTGTACCACGCCTCTGTTGTGTACCACGCCTCTGTTGTGCACCACGCCTCTGGTTGTGTACCACGCCTCTGTTGTGTACCACACCTCTGGTTGTGTACCACGCCTCTGTTGTGTACCACGCCTCTGGTTGTGTACCACGCCTCTGGTTGTGTACCACGCCTCTGTTGTGTACCACGGCTCTGGTTGTGTACCAAGGCTCTGGTTGTGTACCAAGGCTCTGGTTGTGTACCACACCTCTGTTGTGTACCACGCCTCTGGTTGTGTACCATGCCTCTGGTTGTGTACCACGCCTCTGGTTGTGTACCACGGCTCTGGATGTGTACCACGCCTCTAGTTGTGTACCAAGGCTCTGTTGTGTACCACACCTCTGGTTGTGTACCACGCCTCTGTTGTGTACCACGCCTCTGGTTGTGTACCACGCCTCTGGTTGTGTACCACGCCTCTGTTGTGTACCACGGCTCTGGTTGTGTACCAAGGCTCTGGTTGTGTACCAAGGCTCTGGTTGTGTACCACACCTCTGTTGTGTACCACGCCTCTGGTTGTGTACCATGCCTCTGGTTGTGTACCACGCCTCTGGTTGTGTACCACGGCTCTGGATGTGTACCACGCCTCTAGTTGTGTACCAAGGCTCTGTTGTGTACCACGCCTCTGGTTGTGTACCACGGCTCTGGATGTGTACCACGCCACTGGTTGTGTACCACGCCTCTGTTGTGTACCACGCCTCTGTTGTGTACCTCGCCTCTGGTTGTGTACCATGCCTCTGTTGTGTACCATGGCTCTGGTTGTGTACCACGGCTCTGGTTGTGTACCACACCTCTGGTTGTGTACCACGCCTCTGGTTGTGTACCACGCCTCTGGTTGTGTACCACGCCTCTGTTGTGTACCATGGCTCTGGTTGTGTACCACACCTCTGGTTGTGTACCACGCCTCTGTTGTGTACCACGCCTCTGGTTGTGTACCACGTCTCTGGTTGTGTACCACGCCTCTGTTGTGTACCACGCCTCTGTTGTGTACCTCGCCTCTGGTTGTGTACCACGCCTCTGTTGTGTACCATGGCTCTGGTTGTGTACCAAGGCTCTGGTTGTGTACCACGCCTCTGTTGTGTACCTCGCCTCTGGTTGTGTACCACGCCTCTGTTGTGTACCTCGCCTCTGGTTGTGTACCACGCCTCTGTTGTGTACCATGGCTCTGGTTGTGTACCAAGGCTCTGGTTGTGTACCAAGGCTGTGGTTGTGCACCACGCCTCTGGTTGTGTACCACGCCTCTGGTTGTGTACC
The DNA here is from genome assembly GCF_010993605.1 of Petromyzon marinus. Lineage (NCBI taxonomy): Eukaryota > Metazoa > Chordata > Hyperoartia > Petromyzontiformes > Petromyzontidae > Petromyzon > Petromyzon marinus. The sequence continues at coordinate 7,239,356 of NC_046127.1, read as the reverse complement.
ACGCCTCTGGTTGTGTACCACGCCTCTGTTGTGCACCACGCCTCTGTTGTGTACCATGGCTCTGTTGTGTACCACGGCTCTGTTGTCAGCTGTCAGTGGTGTCGCCATGAGCAGCACGACCACCGCGGTCTGTCCACTGCTGGATGGCGGTGATGCCAATTGCACTTTCCAGTTCGCTCGCCCCCCCAAGTAGCCACCACCACCACCACCGCTGCCACCACCACCACCGCAGCTGCCACCACTGCCACCACCACCGCTGCCACCACCACCACCACCGCTGCCACCACCACCACCACCGCTGCTGCCACCACCACCACCGCCGCTGCCACCACTGCCACCACCACCGCTGCCACCACCACCACCACCAGTGCTGCCACCACCACCACCACCGCCGCTGCCACCACCACCACCACCACCGCCGCTGCCACCACCACCGCTGCCACCACCACTACCACCAGCGCTGCCACCACCACCAGCGCTGCCACCACCACCACCACCACCGCTGCCACCACCACCACCACCGCCGCCACCTGCGTGTCCCCGTGGTGCCCCGGGGTGGTGCATCGATCCACCGTCACTCGCGATCGATTTCCAAGTGGCGGGGCTTGGACGAGACGACCCTGGGGACAACAACATCAACAACAACAACTCCGACAGCTCGTCGCTTGATGCGTCCCCAGCTTCGCTTAACGCGCCGCACTTAGAAACCCACAGTGGTGGGGGGGGGGGGGGGGGTGGGCCGTCAGCGCAGCCACACGCCAACGTTGAGCCAACGTCAGCGCAGCCACATGCCAACGTTGAGCCAACGTCAGCGCAGCCACACGCCAACGTTGGCGCAACGTTCGCGTGATTGCTGGGAAGGGCTTCCTTATAAAACTCCCCCCACCCCCCAAAAAAAAAACAACTTTTTTTTCAAAACAAAAAAATTTGTCCCCAGCTAAGGCCCCCACTGGGCCACGTGGCTTCTCTTTCCAGAAGCCACGTGGCCTCTGTCACGTGGCTTCTGTCACGAGCGACAGCTCAACGCGGTGGCCGTGGATGGTAACCGCCCGCCGTCACCATCACGTGGAGGAGTCCGGCAGAGGCCACGTGGTCTCCGGAAGCGCCGATTGTAAACGTGGAGGGGTTAACCGGAGGACGCCGAGAAGCATTCACGCGACCACGAGGAGAGAGAGAGATAGAGAGAGAGACATCGAATACGCAGCAGCAGCAGCAGCATCAGCAGCAGCGGGCGCCAGGGTCGGGGACGATCCCACAACCTCCTGCATACCGGGCGACGTCGTTAACATCTCACCATGGTGGCGACGTGTTAACCGTGGAAGACCATCCAGCAGTGGATCGAACACGGCTGTTGCTGACGAAGCGTGGCACGGTGGAATTCGTTCACACCACCGCACGTGGCCATCGGAGGTGCCTGTCGATGGATGAACAACAACACCACGATGACGACACCGCGATGATGATGACGACACCACGAAGATGATGACGACACCACGGTGACAATGACGACACCACGATGATGATGACGACACCACAATGACCATGACGACACCACGGTGACGATGACGACACCGCGGTGATGATGATGACACCACGAAGATGATGACGACACCACGGTGACGATGACGACACCGCGGTGATGATGATGACACCACGGTGACGATGACGACACCGCGGTGATGATGACGACACCACGATGACGATGACGACACCGCGGTGACGATGACGACACCGCGATGACGATGACGACACCACGATGATGATGACGACACCACGATGACGATGACGACACCACAATGACCATGACGACACCACGGTGACGATGACGACACCGCGGTGATGATGACGACACCACGATGACGATGACGACACCGCGGTGACGATGACGACACCGCGATGACGATGACGACACCACGATGACGATGACGACACGACGATGACCATGACGACACCACGGTGATGATGACGACACCACGCTGACGATGACGACACCACGATGATGATGACGACACCACGATGATGATGACGACACCATGATGACGACACCATGGTGATGATGACGACACCACGCTGACGATGACGACACGGCGGTGGTGATGACGACACCACGATGATGATGACGACACCACGTTGACGATGACGACACCACGATGACCATGACGACACCACGGTGATGATGATGATGACACCACGAAGATGATGACGACACCACGGTGACAATGACGACACCACGATGATGAGGACGACACCACGATGATGATGACGACACCACGGTGACAATGACGACACCACGATGATGAGGACGACACCACGATGACGATGACGACACCACGGTGACAATGACGACACCACGGTGACAATGACGACACCACGATGATGAGGACGACACCACGATGACGATGACGACACCACGATGACCATGACGACACCACGGTGATGATGACGACAACACGCTGACGATGACGACACCACGATGACGATGACGACACCACGGTGATGATGACGACACCACGCTGACGATGACGACAAGGCGGTGGTGATGACGACACCACGATGATGATGACGACACCATGATGACGACACCACGGTGATGATGACGACACCACGAAGATGGTGACGACACCACGATGACAATGACGACACCAGGGTGATAATGACGACGGGGCTAAGGGGATGTGTGGTAGGGGTAGGGGCTAAGGGGATGTGTGGTAGGGATGGGGGCTAAGGGGATGTGTGGTAGGGGTAGGGGCTAAGGGGATGTGTGGTAGGGATGGGGGCTAAGGGGATGTGTGGTAGGGGTAGGGGCTAAGGGGATGTGTGGTAGGGGTGGGGGCTAAGGGGATGAGTGGTAGGGGGTGGGGGCTAAGGGGATGTGTGGTAGGGGTGGGGGCTAAGGGGATGTGTGGTAGGGGTGGGGGCTAAGGGGATGTATAGTAGGGGTGGGGGCTAAGGGGATGAGTGGTAGGGGGTGGGGGCTAAGGGGATGTGTGGTAGGGGTGGGGGCTAAGGGGATGTGTGGTAGGGGTATGGGCTAAGGGGATGTGTGGTAGGGGGTGGGGGCTAAGGGGATGAGTGGTAGGGGGTGGGGGCTAAGGGGATGTGTGGTAGGGGGTGGGGGCTAAGGGGATGTGTGGTAGGGGTGGGGGCTAAGGGGATGTGTGGTAGGGGTGGGGGCTAAGGGGATGTGTGGTAGGGGGTAGGGGCTAAGGGGATGTGTGGTAGGGGTGGGGGCTAAGGGGATGTGTGGTAGGGGTGGGGGCTAAGGGGATGTGTGGTAGGGGGTAGGGGCTAAGGGGATGTGTGGTAGGGGTGGGGGCTAAGGGGATGTGTGGTAGGGGTGGGGGCTAAGGGGATGTGTGGTAGGGGTGGGGGCTAAGGGGATGTGTGGTAGGGGGTGGGGGCTAAGGAAATGTGTGGTAGGGGGTGGGGGCTAAGGGGATGAGTAGAAGGGGGGGTGGGGGCTAAGGGGATGTGTGTATGGTTGTGGGGGCGGGCTAAGGGACTCTTTGGAAACCCCCTACATAGCTGTGGGGTGATGACGCAACCCTTCCTCTACTGTCCCACCCACTCACCACCACTCACTCCCCTCGACTGTCCCTTCCACTCACCCCCACTCACCCCCCTCGACTGTCCCTTCCACTCACCACTCACCCCCCCACTCACCCCCCCACTCACCCCCCTCGACTGTCCCTTCCACTCACCCCACCCCACTCACCCCCCTCGACTGTCCCTTCCACTCACCACTCACCCCCCCACTCACCCCCCTCGACTGTCCCTTCCACTCACCCCACCCCACTCACCCCCCTCGACTGTCCCTTCCACTCACCACTCACCCCCCCCACTCACCCCCCTCGACTGTCCCTTCCACTCACCACTCACCCCCCCACTCACCCCCCCACTCACCCCCCCACTCACCCCCCCACTCACCCCCCCCCCCACTCACCCCTCTCGCCTGCAGCCGTCAATCCACTGCTGGATGAGCCCCTGTCCCCTCTGTACGACCCCGCACCCAGAACGCGCAGCGGCTCGATCCGTCGCACCACCACCACCACCCACCACAAGCACCACCACCATTACCACTCACCACCACCACTAGCACCACCACCCACCACCACCACTATCCTCCACCACCCACCACCACCATTACCACTCACCACCACCCACCACTAACCACCACCACCATTACCACCACCACCCACCACCATTACCACTAGCACCACCACCACCACCACCCACCACCAACACCACCCACCACCCACCACCCTCCACCACCCACCACCCACCACCACCACCACTCACCACCACCATTACCACCACCACCCACCACTCACCACCACCATTACCACCACCACCCACCACCACCCACCACCATTACCACCACCACCCACCACTCACCACCACCATTACCACCACCACCCACCACCACCCACCACCATTACCACCACCACCCACCACCACCCACCACCATTACCACCACCACCCACCACCACCACCATTACCACTAGCACCACCACCAACCACAAACACCACCACCACCCACCACCACCACCACCCACCACCCTCCACCACCCACCATCACCATCACCATTCACCACCACCACTAGCACCATCACCCACCACCACCCACCACCATCACCATTCACCACCACCACTAGCACCACCATCACCACCACCACCACCCACCACCCCTTAGCACCACTACCAGCACCACCACCCACCACCACCCACCACCCACCACCACCACTAGCACCACCACTATCACTAGCACCACCACCCACCACCACCATTAGCACCACCACCACCAACCACAAGCACCACCATCACCACCACCACCCCTCAGCACCACTACCAGCACCACCACGAGCACCACCACCACCACTACTACTACCAGCACCACCCCACGCTGGCGGACCTGCCATCGGGCGCGACATCTGCCATAGGAATGTGGAACTTCCACCCACGTGCTCATGCTGGACTCCCGGGGGAGCTCACGGCCGACGGCGACTCAGCCTCAAAATGTCGTGCGACGTTGTGAGACGGCGCTCTTGGGAAGACAAAGGCGGCCGGGCGCGGTGCTGGCCATCCCACCCAGTCGCGCGCCGTGCCTCCATCGGTTCTACTCTATAATCTTTGGCTCTCTAGGTAAAGTCACGTGGGTAGAACAATAAAATTAATCACGACGTTTCGATCGCAACACAAGTGGTCGTCCTCAGGCGGGAAAAATACAATCCAGCTGTTCCTCTGCTGAACACAAAAAATATAATCCAGCTGTTCCTCTGCTGAACACAAAAAATAAAATCCGGCAGTGGAAGAGCTGATGTATATTATTGTTCTACCCACGTGACTTTACCTAGAGAACCAAAGGGTATGGATTCTTGCAGTCACGAAAGCTTCAAATCTGGTTCAAGTCGCTCACAGCACTTGAGCCAAACAGTCTGCTGAGCCTAGAGGCGGGACCTTTGTCCTGAGTCACGGCAACTCGTGAACTTTGAACGTCGTGAAGGAGCTCAAATGCGGTCATAAATGTAGCACTGTACAAGAGCGTGCCTACAACCCAAGCCTTACACGCTCATGGTGCGTGCACGTGACAATGCACGTGACTACACGTGACAATGCACGTGACAATGCACGTGACATTGTACGAGACAATGCACGTGTCAATGCACGTGACAATGTACGAGACAATGCACGTGTCAATGCACGAGACAATGCACGTGACATTGTACGAGACAATGCACGTGACATTGTACGAGACAATGCACGTGACAATGCACGTGACATTGTACGAGACAATGCACGTGACATTGTACGAGACAATGCACGTGACAATGCACGAGACAATGCACGTGACATTGTACGAGACAATGCACGTGACAATGCACGAGACAATTCACGTGACAATGGACGAGACAATGCACGTGACATTGTACGAGACAATGCACGTGACATTGTACGAGACAATGCACGTGACAATGAACGTGACAATGCACGAGACAATGAACGTGACAATGCACGTGACAATGCGCGTGACAATGCACGTGACAATGCACGTGACAATGCACGTGACAATGCACGTGATAATGCACGTGACAATGCACGTGACATTGTACGAGACAATGCACGTGACAATGAACGTGACAATGCACGAGACAATGAACGTGACAATGCACGTGACAATGCACGTGACAATGCACGTGACAATGCACGTGACAATGCACGTGACAATGCACGTGACAATGAACGTGACAATGCACGATACAATGAACGTGACAATGCACGTGACAATGCGCGTGACTGCACGTGACAATGCACGTGACATTGTACGAGACAATGCACGTGTCAATGCACGAAACAATATCACGTGGCAATGCACGAGACAATGCACGTGACATTGTACGAGACAATGCACGTGTCAATGCACGTGACAATGCACGTGACTGCACGTGACAATGCACGTGACATTGTACGAGACAATGCACGTGACAATGCACGAGACAATGCACGTGACAATGCACGTGACAATGCACGTGACATTGTACGAGACAATGCACGTGTCAATGCACGTGACAATGCACGAAACAATATCACGTGACAATGCACGTGACAATGCGCGTGACAATGCACGTGACAATGCACGTGACAATGCACGTGACAATGCACGAAACAATATCACGTGACATTGCACGTCGGCTTTAACATACTTCACCACGCCGGTAAAGTTCGTCGCACCTAACAGTCAGGGGGCCGTCCATAAATGACGTCACGCACCCAGGGAGGGAGGGGGGGTCAGACATTTGTGACGATGTGTGACGAGGGAGGGGAGGGGGTTTGAGAAATGTGACGTCACATCAAAATGCGCAACTTTAAATAAATATAAACAACACGTTCTACTTAATTTAATAGACTTTGTGATAAATGTTTTCTCCTACAACATCAGGGTGCAGCGCCACATTAAATAGGCACTACAATGACAATAGTTTAAAGCGATTTGTGAAGCATGTTTTATTTTTTGGGAGGGGGGGGGGGGGGACAGAGCTTTGTGACGTCATACTTGAGGGGGGGGGGGAGGTCAAAAATCGTCCAAAACTCGCGTGACGTCATTTATGGACGCCCCCCCCCCCCCCAGGACAAGCAATGTCAAATCTCGGAGGCGGAGTGGAAGCGAATCGAGTGGGGGGCACCGATCTCGTTTCACGGGGGGGGGAGGGGGGGTGGGGTGGGACCATCGACTCAGCTGGAACCTGGAGTCGAACCCAGGCTCTCGGAGCTCGGCGCCTCTGGGGGGGTGGCGAGGTGGGGGGGGGGGGCGAGGTGGGGGGGGGGGGCGAGGTGGGGGGAATCCCCAAGCTCAGTTTCCGTCTCCCACGTGGCAGATTGCTGTGGCGGCTGGGATCTTCACGAAGCCCCGGGCCGATCGCAATCAGCGGTTGTGCAGACCCGCCACGTCCACCAGCGGGCTGCTTTTGTCATTAACATTGTTGACGCTTCCTCCTCCACCCCTCCACCCACCCACCCCCGCCATGATCAGGCTCCATCTACTGCTGGACGAAGGCCTCCCAAGTCGTCTGTGAGGCACCGGGACGACTTGGGTGGCTCCGTCTCGGCAGAGGCGGCGACTGTCCCTGTTGAGGCTGCCGCCGTGACGGTGACCTTAGGTGGAGCGCGGAGTGCGGAGATGTTGACTACCTCGCCTGGTGTACAGGAGGTCGTGGGCTAGATCCTGACAATCGGGGAGATGTTAGCTACCTCGCCTGGTGTACAGGAGGTCGTGGGCTAGATCCTGACAATCGGGAGATGTTGACTACCTCGCCTGGTGTACAGGAGGTCGTGGGCTAGATCCTGACAATGGGGAGATGTTAGCTACCTCGCCTGGTGGACAGGAGTTCGTGGGCTAGATCCTGACAATCGGGAGATGTTAACTACCTCGCCTGGTCTACAGGAGGTCGTGGGTTCGATCCTGACAATGGGGAGATGTTAACTACCTCGCCTGGTATACAGGAGGTCGTGGGTTCGATCCTGACAATGGGGAGATGTTAACTACCTCGTCTGGTCTACAGGAGGTCGTGGAGTCGATCCCGACCCCGACCCCTGCTGTATATTTGGAGTCTGCGTGTCTCTCTCTCTCATCATCATCACGGTGGCTATGAGATGTTAACTATCTCGCCTGGTGTACAGGAGGTCGTGGGTTCGATCCCAACCCCGACGCCTGCTGCTGCTGTATATATTTATTGTTGTTTTCAGTGTCTCTCTCTCTCTCATCATCATCACGGTGGCTGTGAGATGTTAACTACCTCGCCTGGTCTACAGGAGGTCGTGGGTTCGATCCCAACCCCGACGCCTGCTGCTGCTGCTGTATATATTTATTGGTGTTTTCAGTGTCTCTCTCTCTCTCATCATCATCACGGTGGCTGTGAGATGTTAACTACCTCGTCTGGTATACAGGAGGTCGTGGGTTCGATCCCAACCCCGACGCCTGCTGCTGCTGCTGTATATATTTATTGGTGTTTTCAGTGTCTCTCTCTCTCATCATCATCACGGTGGCTGTGAGATGTTAACTACCTCGCCTGGTCTACAGGAGGTCGCTGCTGTATATATTTATTGGTGTTTTCAGTGTGTCTCTCTCTCTCATCATCATCACGGTGGCTGTGAGATGTTAACTACCTCGCCTGGTCTACAGGAGGCCGCTGCTGTATATATTTATTGTTGTTTTCAGTGTCTCTCTCTCTCTCTCATCATCATCACGGTGGCTGTGAGATGTTAACTACCTCGCCTGGTATACAGGAGGCCGCTGCTGTATATATTTATTGTTGTTTTCAGTGTCTCTCTCTCTCTCATCATCATCACGGTGGCTGTGACATGTTAACTACCTCGCCTGGCCTACAGGAGGTCGCTGCTGTATATATTTATTGTTGTTTTCAGTGTCTCTCTCTCTCTCATCATCATCACGGTGGCTGTGACATGTTAACTACCTCGCCTGGCCTACAGGAGGCCGCTGCTGTATATATTTATTGTTGTTTTCAGTGTCTCTCTCTCTCTCATCATCATCACGGTGGCTGTGACATGTTAACTACCTCGCATGGCCTACAGGAGGTCGCTGCTGTATATATTTATTGGTGTTTTCAGTGTCTCTCGCCCCGTTTAATCCCCCCCCCCCCCTCCAGCGTTATCGGATTTTTCTTTTTACATTTTCACGGAGGTTTGTGTGGAAGGGGAGAGAGAGGGGGAGAGACCGAGCGTCCCCTGCGCCAAATGCGGCACAAGGTGTGGTAGAAGCCTGATGGCCCGGAGTGTGAGCCATGTTGGGATGTACGTTCTATGGGCCCGTGTGTCGCAGGTTGCGTCCAGGGATGGGCAGGGCCCGTGGCTGTGTTTTTTTTTTTAGTTTCTGCTTTGAATATTTTTTTCTTTTTGGTAAACAGAAAAAAAAGAGACACAGGATCTGGGGCGTTTTTTTTTTTTCCCTGCGGTTTTTGTTTTGTTTTAATTCGCCAACCTTTAACTTAACGCGTGACTCGCCATTGAATAATTAACATTTTAACTTTGTATAAAATATCACCGACGACGACGACGACGATCACAACAATAGCTGCCGTAGGGTTTGTCCACGACGCGTCATGGACAAACGGTATATCTACAAACCGTGCGCGTTCACAAGTCTCTCCTGATAAAAAAATAATAATAATAATTTTCTACAATGTGCAGTGTGTATCGGGAGAATACAAATAAATGACTCTTAAATAACGGAACACCATTGGACGTCCCACCTCAACCGTAATCCAATTGTCCGAGCGCCCGCTTAAGTTCCACGGCATTGACGCCCGGCTTAGGACAAAGTAAAAATTCACATTCGAGAGAACGCGCCTCCTGCTCCTAATGCCACTGTGGTGGTGGTGGTGGTGGCGGTGGTTGGAACGGTCATCAGCACGCCGGAAGGTCACCGGTTCGACTCCGTCTCCCGGTGCGGCAGTGGAAGCATGGGAGGGGGTGGACGGTGAGGGGTGAGTTTCTTAAATCCACCTCCTCCCCACTCCGCACGCTGCCTCGCCGGATTAGTATCAGAGTGCGCTAACCATCGCGCCACCACTCCCACCCGATGGAGGTGCGGCAGCGCCAATAAATATTTCGTATTTACAAAAAATTAAACATCCACGCACGGTCTCATGGAGAAGCGCGTAGCAAGTGCGTAGCAAGCGGTTCATCAAGTCTTAACCCCGGCAGAGCTGTGCGGTAAAAAACTGCGGTGAAGTCCAAGGACGAGGCCGGCACCAGACGCCGGTACTGAACCAATTCCTCGGCACCACCTGAAAACAGATGTCACATCCCGGACCGTACCCTATCCCCCATCCCCCGGGTAAAACCGGAACGGGTGGCGGCTGGACAAGTCTCAACTTCTCGTTTTCACTTTTGCTCGATGAGTTCCCATTAAAAAAAAAAAACAGTAAAAAAAAGTAAGAACATTTCATGTTGCGCATTCTTATGGGCACAGTCCATCACGAATGCGCATTGATCACACGATGAAGTAGGCTCTCTGAAACAACAGCCGCAGCAGCAGCAGCAGCAGCCGCAGCAGCAGCAGCAGCATCAGCAGCCTCAGCAGCAGCAGCAGCAGCAGCTGCAGCAACAGCAGCAGCAGCAGCAGCAGCCTCAGCAGCCGCAGCAGCAGCCGCAGCAGCAGCAGCAGCCTCAGCAGCCGCAGCAGCAGCCTCAGCAGCCGCAACAGCAGCAGCAGCACCTCGTGACCAGACACGACGGCCTCCGTCTGGGCACCTTCCTGAATAATTATAATAATAATAATAAACCCATCGGCATTCCGCTCCCCCGCTCCGACCTTCACCGCCATCACCCCCCGTCCACCACGTCCCACAACCACCACCGATGTGGGACGTGGGAATTCCCACCACGAGGCACGGCGGAGCCAAGCCCCTGGCTGGCTGCTGAGTCACACAAGTCCCGCCGGCCCCCCCCCCCCCCCCCCACTCCACCACACCGCCGTGGGTGTCCGGTCCGGTCCGGGGGGCGGGCGTCGACTGGGAACCGTCGGCCAAAACCCCTCAGAGCATGAAGAGCCCAAAGTATGTCTTGTCGGCCCCGTCGCTCACCAGGCTGAGGTCGGACACGGACACGTACAGCTGGTCGCCCGCCTCCAGCTTGAACACGCCGCCCTGGTAGCTGGAGCCGAACCACGGCCGCCCCGGCGATTGGCGGTGCGGGTGGTGTGGGGGCCGACGCGTCGCGGGGTGCTGCCCGCCGACGCCGACGCCGACGCCGACGCCGACGCCGCCGCCGCCGCCTCCGCCGCAGCGTGACTTGACGGCCTCCATGAGCGTGAACGGCACGTCGTAGCTGAGCGCCTTGCGGTTCACCGTGTGCACCAGCACGTGGTCCCCGCCGGAGCCCTCGCCGCAGTCGCCGCTCTGGAAGTAGACCTGGCGGGGGCGGGGGCGGGGGGCAGGGGGTGAGCGGCGAGGCAGAGAGGCGTGGCGGTGCGGGCCCGGCGCTCGCCGCGGTGGATTTGCGGGGCGTCGATTTCTGTTTGCCGGTCGGGCCGGTTATGGTGAAGGAGCCGTAACCCCGATGGCGCCGCGGCTCGCGTCACAAAGCGCCCCCCACCCCGCCCCCCCCAGCCCCCCCCCCCCCCCCCCCCCACCACCACCCCCCCCACCACCCCGGCCCAGGGCCCCTGCCTGCGCTCACCTGCGAGTAAATGAAGTAGTGTCCCTCCTTGTTGATGCGCACGTTGCCGTTGTACAGGATGAGGCCGTTCCGCAGGAAGGAGACCCCGGACAAGGCGACGGACTCCCAGCTCACGTCGCCGGCCCCCGCGGGCGAGGGCGCCCCCGAAGAGGCGCGCACTGCGTGGGGACGGTGAGGAGGAGCGGCGCGGGGTCAGCGCACAGCGGCGATGATGCTGCTGCTGCTGCTGCGAGCGTGGCGCGTCGCCCGCCCGCTCGCTCAGAACACGCACCCGACCAATCAGCCGCTCGCGCACACGTTCACCCGCTCACTCACACACACGTTCACCCGCTCACTCACTCACACGTTCACCCGCTCACTCACTCACACGTTCACCCACTCACTCACACACACGTTCACCCGCTCACTCACTCACACGTTCACCCGCTCACTCACTCAGACGTTCACCCGCTCACTCACTCACTCACACGTTCACCCGCTCACTCACTCACACGTTCACCCGCTCACTCACTCACACGTTCACCCGCTCACTCACTCACACGTTCACCCGCTCACTCACTCACACGTTCACCCGCTCACTCACTCACTCGTTCACCCACTCACTCGCTCACCCACTCACGTACACGTTCACCCGCTCACTCACACACACGTTCACCCGCTCACTCACTCACACGTTCACCCGCTCACTCGCTCACACACACATTGACCCGCTCACTCGCTCACCCACTCACGTACACGTTCACCCGCTCACTCACTCACACACACATTCACCCGCTCACTCGCTCACCCACTCACGTACACGTTCACCCGCTCACTCACTCACACACACGTTCACCCGCTCACTCACTCGCACATACGTTCACCCACTCACTCACCCACTCACTTACACGTTCACCCACTCACTCACACACACGTTCACCCGCTCACTCACTCACCCACTCACACACACGTTCACCCGCTCACTTACACACACACACGTTCACCCGCTCACTCACTCACCCACTCACACACACGTTCACCCGCTCACTCACTCACCCACTCACACACACGCACGTTCACCCGCTCACTCGCTCACCCACTCACACACACGTTCACCCACTCACTCACACACACGTTCACCCACTCACCCGCTCGCACGGTCACATACACGTTCACTCGCGCACTCACTCACTCCCATACACGTTCACTCGCTCCCTCACTCACCCACTCACACACACACGTTCACCCACTCACTCACTCACTCACACACCCGCTCACTCACCCACACACACACACGCTCACCCACCCACCCACTCACCCGCTCACCCACTCACGTGAATGTGGGCGTGCCGTGGTGGTGTGGCCAGTACCTGTGAGGTGTGCCGAAGGCTTGTCCAACTGCGAGTCGTTCTCAGTCATCCGTCTTTCGTACGGTCCCACCTGGAAACCTGGAGCGGAGAATCGGGCGCACGCTTAATACCGGACACGACGCGGAGTTTTGCGTTGTGTATCCCCAGTGGCATCTACATCTACAGAATGTGAAGAACCAGTGGCATCTACATCTACAGAACGTGAAGAACCAGTGGCATCTAGATCTGCAGAACGTGAAGAACCAGTGGCATCTAGATCTGTAGAACGTGAAGAACCAGTGGCATCTACATCTACACAACGTGAAGAACCATTGGCATCTACATCTACAGAACGTGAAGAACCAGTGGCATCTACATCTACAGAACGTGAAGAACCAGTGGCATCTACATCTACAGAACGTGAAGAACCAGTGCATCTACATCTGTAGAACGTGAAGAACCATTGGCATCTACATCTACAGAACGTGAAGAACCAGTGGCATCTACATCTGCAGAACGTGAAGAACCAGTGGCATCTAGATCTGCAGAACGTGAAGAACCAGTGGCATCTAGATCTGTAGAACGTGAAGAACCAGTGGCATCTACATCTACACAACGTGAAGAACCATTGGCATCTACATCTACAGAACGTGAAGAACCAGTGGCATCTACATCTACAGAACGTGAAGAACCAGTGGCATCTACATCTGCAGAACGTGAAGAACCAGTGGCATCTAGATGTGCAGAACGTGAAGAACCATTGGCATCTACATCTACATAACGTGAAGAACCAGTGGCATCTACATCTGTAGAACGTGAAGAACCATTGGCATCTACATCTACAGAACGTGAAGAACCAGTGGCATCTACATCTGCAGAACGTGAAGAACCAGTGGCATCTAGATCTGCAGAACGTGAAGAACCAGTGGCATCTAAATCTGTAGAACGTGAAGAACCAGTGGCATCTACATCTGCAGAACGAAAAGATCCAGTGGAATCTACATCTATAGAACGTGAAGAACCAGTGACATCTACATCTACAGAACATGAAGAACCAGTGGCATCTACATCTGCAGAACGTGAAGAACCAGTGACATCTACATCTGTAGAACGTGAAGAACCAGTGGCATCTGCATCTACAGAACGTGAAGAACCAGTGGAATCTACATCTACAGAACGTGATGAACCAGTGGCATCTGCATCTACAGAACGTGAAGAACCAGTGGCATCTACATCTGTAGAACGTGAAGAACCAGTGGAATCTACATCTACAGAACGTGAAGAACCAGTGGAATCTACGTGTACAGGAGATTTTAGAACTTTTAAAGCCATTCCCCGTGTTTAGTGTACATGCCGTACACCACGTTTTGAATCGACAGAGGTAAAGTTGGACTTCGGAACAAATCGACTTACGAACCTAACTCGTAAGTAGAGGCGTCCGTGTATATAATTATTTGTTTAACGTGAAGGACAAACACGTGAAGGTGGTGGTGGGGGTGTAGGAAGTGGTGGGGGGCACCAATTTAAAGGGGGGGGGGTAGTGTCGGAAATGAGGGCAGTGAGGGTCTCGGTGAGGGTTTCGGTGAGGGTTTCGGTGAAGGTTTGGGTGAGGGTTTCATTGAGGGTTTCGGTGAGGCTTTCGGTGAGGATTTTGGTGAGGGATTCGGTGAGGGTTTTGGCGAGGATTTCGGTGAGGGTTTCGGTGAGGGTTTCGGTGAGGATTTTGGTGAGGGTTTCGGTGAAGAATTTCGGTGAGGGTTTCGGTGAGGATTTCGGTGAAGGTTTGGGTGAGGGTTTCATTGAGGGTTTCGGTGAGGATTTCGGTGAGGGTTTCGGTGAAGGTTTGAGTGAGGATTTCGGTGAGGGTTTCGGTGAGGGTTTCGGTGAGGGTTTCGGTTAGGATTTCGGTGAGGGTTTCGGCGAGGGTTTCGGTGAGGATTTTGGTGAGGGTTTCGGTGAGGGTTTTGGTGAGGATTTCGGTGAGGGTTTCGGCGAGGATTTCGGTGAGGGTTTCGGTGAGGGTTTCGGTGAGGATTTTGGTGAGGGTTTCGGTGAGGGTTTTGGTGAGGATTTCGGTGAGGGTTTCGGCGAGGATTTCGGTGAGGGTTTCGGTGAGGGTTTCGGTGAGGGTTTCGGTGAGGATTTCGGTGAGGATTTCGGTGAGGGTTTCGGTGAGGGTTTCGGTGAGGATTTCGGTGAGGGTTTCGGCGAGGATTTCGGTGAGGGTTTCGGTGAGGGTTTCGGTGAGGGTTTCGGTGAGGATTTCGGTGAGGATTTCGGTGAGGGTTTCGGTGAGGGTTTCGGTGAGGATTTCGGTGAGGATTTCGGTGAGGATTTCGGTGAGGGTTTTGGTGAGGATTTCGGTGAGGGTTTCGGTGAAGGGTTTCGGCGAGGAGCTCACCTTGCAGCTCGGTGATCATCGCGCCGCGGATGACCTCCGGCAGCATCTGCAGCAGAGAGGGGCGAGCGGCAAGGTCAGCAATGCGGCCACTTCCACTCACGCATCGCCGTCATCGCCGTCATCCACACACCGCCCATCACGGCGATCATCATTCATCATCATCGCCACCATCATCATCATCATCCATCATCACGACCATAACCATCAACTGCACAGACAACAACAATAACGGCAACACTCCAACAACAACAACACGTACAGACAGAACAGTGTAATGGGCGACGTTTCGGGGCAATGGTCCTCCTCTATGGCACAAGTGGACACGCGTGCATTGGGGGTCGTCGCGCGAAACGTCGCCCGTTATGCATTTATTCGTTTCCTCTCCGGGCCACAGACACACACGCGTGTGTAGTGTCGATTGTTAAGTGATGACGTCATGTCGGCTGTCCGCACTCCACGGGGGCATTTGTGAATGAGTCTTAGGCGGGCCATGTGACCCATCCGAGTGTTTTATGAATGGAACTCTGCAGGCGATTTCTAAATGGCCCACTTCGCGCGACTCCTCCGGCTCTCAATTAATTGATCAATTCCCCCACCCCCCACACCCCTACCGATATATTTATTTGATAAGTAACCCACCCGGTAAATGTGCGAATGGATGACCCGATACATATTTTGTAGCGCCCCGAAATCATTTGGTGTGGCCCTGCCAAGGCAACCGCAGGCGGGACTCGAAATTCAATAAATCTAGGGAGCAAACCTTGAAAAGCAGTTGCGAGTAGCTGCAACATCGTCAATAGCGGCTAACATCATCACCACAAGCCTCACCAAAGAGAAGCAGTTCCAGCCCCATCGCATTAGGGGGGCGAGTTAATGAAACGTTTGACCAAATATAAACGGGCTAATTTTTAAGTTGATAGTTTTGTATGGCCCGCGAATGATGTTACATGAATATCCAAATGGCCCTTGCCAGAAAAAAAAGGTTCCCCACCCCTGGTTTTGAATTATTGTTGCATTGGAGGATCTGCGTGGTGACGTCATCACGTCTCTACCCAGCCACCGGCCATGTGCCCCTCGCGGACGCCAAGGGCAGCGCTGGCTCCAGCAGCAATCTCGCTCGGCTCGAGGACCGCGTTCAACTCTTGACCCGAGAGGGGACAAAACTCAACTCGGGAGAGGAGGCCGAGAGAAGGGAAGTGAAGCAGAGAGGGAGACAGACGGCATTGCAGCGACACGGAGACTCGCACAGAGACTCGCACAGAGACTCTCACAGAGACTCACACAGAGACTCTCACAGAGACGCTCGCAGAGACTCGCGCAGAGACTCACACAGAGACTCGAACAGAGACTCACACAGAGACTCGCGCAGAGACTCACACAGAGACTCGAACAGAGACTCACACACAGAGACTCGCGCAGAGACTCACACACAGAGACTCGCACAGAGACTCGCACAGAGACTCTAACAGAGACTCGCACAGAGACTCACACAGAGACTCGAACAGAGACTCACACACAGAGACTCGCGCAGAGACTCACACACAGAGACTCGCACAGAGACTCACACAGAGACTCGAACAGAGACTCACACACAGAGACTCGCACAGAGACTCGCGCAGAGACTCGCACAGAGACTCGGAGACTCGCACAGAGACTCGCACAGAGACTCGCACAGAGACTCGCACAGAGACTCGAACAGAGACTCGCACAGAGACTCGGAGACACAGAGAATCAGAGACTCAAACAGTGACTCGCATAGAGACCCATAGCCTCACAGAGACACCCACCGACTCACAGACCCACACAGAGATTTCGTCTCAAATAAGAGACCCACGGACTCATACAGGCAGGCTCACAGGTACCCACAGACTCACGAAGAACCCGGACTTGCACAGAGACCCACGGACACCCGAGTAGACTATTGTGGGTAGGAGGCATTATCGCGATTCTAGAAGCAGTGGCACCCGATAGGGCTGCTCGTTGCCGACTCCTCGGTCGTGGCTACAAACCCGGCGACCCGGGTTCGCCAACACCACCCCGTGACGATTATCTGAACCGGTCCTGCTGGATCCCTCGGCGAGGTCGACTCAAAGGAGTTGCCTGGCGCGGTGTACGCAGTGAACATCGCCACTCGGGAGACAAAGGCGGTCGGGCGTGGGTGCCGGCCACCCACCCGCTCGTGTGCAACAGTGCCGGTAGCCTTCAGAGGTGCTGCTGCTGCTGCTCGCTAACAGCACTTGCCCCGACAGACAGTCTGTTTAAAAGTCTATACGGGGTGGTGGTGTGGTGTGTGTGGGGGGGGGGTCTGTCTTTTTTTTAGTGCTGCTTGTTGCCGGCCGCTCGGCGCCCCGAGGCTCCCACTTATTTCGTTTCGGTCACGGCCACCCACCTGCTTGAGATTGGTGAGGTCCTGGCGGGCCTGGTAGAGCGCGAACACGATGGCAGCCGTGGTCCCCATCACCAGCAGCACGGCTAGGGTCGTGATGAGACCCCTGCAGAGAGCGTTACTCTTGCCCGAGGTGCCCTTGCCACGGGATTCTGGGCATCCCAGGTCGCCGGCGGGGACATCAACCGTGAAGCCCCTCTCGCTCAGGAAGCTGTCGCGACTCGACATCGTTTCTTCCTCCTCCTCCTCCTCCGAGTGTCCCCTCTGTAGCCACGTGGTTGTTGTTCGCCGTGCGGGTTCACGGTCCCAGCGGCCGGCCGGGGGCTCGATGCAGCAACGCCACAGGCGGAGCGAAAGTCACCGGGACAGACGCGAAGCGCTCTAAAGGGGCCGGCTCGGTTGTTCTGCTGTGCTGTGCTGCTGTTGTTGTGTTGCTGTTGCTGTGCTGCTGTTGTTGTTGTTCGCACAGCAGCACTGGGTTCTGGGTCCGGAATGAGCCCGTGCGAATTATCGTTTCAAAAAGACTCGCAGACGCTTCGGCCGATTCGCTACGGGAGGGGGAAATAAACCTCACGACAACAAACAGCATGGGGGCACTCCGAGTGAGCAAGGGTACGCTCTTCTAAACCCGAGAGCGATCTCCGTGTGTGTGTCTCTCTAACTCTCTAACTCCCTCGGTTTTCGCCGAACTCTTTGACTCGGCTTGAGCAACAACGCGAATGCTCCTTTATAAGACGCCCAGCCCACTCAAGTGCGGACAGCCCCACCACGAGCTCACGTAAATTGCCCTCTGCCCGTCCGGAATTTCCATTCAGGAAGCGAAACCAGCCCTGCGGGTTACAGCGAAGCTGGTCAGGGAGGTTAGGAAATCCCCCTCCTACCACCACCCCAGCACCCCTCCTACCACCACCCCACCTCTCGTGGGTTATGAGAGACGGGAGAGGAGGCAGTGGGAGGCATACACAAGAGGCGGTGGGTTCCAATGTAAAGGCGTAGGTTTGAGTTCGGCAGAATTGTCGACCGCAGATTTTTGTGGCGAGTGAGCCAATGTGTTTCCGCTGCTGCCCGCCCACACTCGCCCCGCCTGCTTATGAAGCGGCGTTTCGCTCGGATGTCTTCCGACTGCGCGCAGGAACAGGTTATGGAAATTCGAGAGACGCAGACGCGGGTGTAAGGCGGCCGGGGTGTTGTGTTGGAAAGTTCAACGGGACATTGAGTAAGTAAAGACTAAAGTTCCCCCCCTGGCCCAGAATAGCCTTGCATGGGCTGTTGGGGCAAGTGCTGTTAGCGAGTAGCGGCGTCTGTGAAGGCCGGAACTGCACACGAGGGGGTGGGTGGCCGGCACCACGCCCCGACCGCCTTTGTATCCCCAGTGGCGATGTTTACTACACACCGCAGCACGTACTCATTTGAGGCTGAGTCGACCTAGGGGAGACCCAAGACCGCGTCAAATATTCATCACTGGTGTTGACCTTGAACGAGAATGGGACCGTAGTGGCACAGCACATGAGGAAGAGGAGGGGGGGGGCGGAGGGGGAGCACACACAGCCGCCTTTGTCTCCCCATCGGTGATATTTTATACACGCCTCACCGGGTGCTCGTTTCTTACATCTGAGTCCACCTAGGGGATTCACAGCACCGGCTCAGATATTGGCCAACTACTGTTGGCCGTGAGCGGTAATCGACTGGACATCTGCCAATAAAGAGCTTTATAGCGCATCTGATTCTTCCGGTATAAATAAATATGATTTAAAAAAAATACTCTGAAACTCTGCAAGGCCTCCCTACACTATTACTGGTAGTGGTGGTGGTGGGGGGAGTTATCTGACCATACTTCACCACTCCGGTCAATGCGGGTAGATGAAGGCGCTTGGGAAGCATAGGCTGGGAGCATATACGTGCAGTACAACGATGTGTTTGTCGTTGGACTTACCGCCGCTAGCGTCAATCACGCGGCATGAGTGGCGTGCGATAGCAGGCGCACAGCAGTTGTGCAACAACGAAAAACCCCATTGGGCATTGACTCTTAGCGTGCGTGAAGGGGCTCGTGTCTCATGCCATCATCTTCTTTATAAATAGAGACCTGAATCTGTCTCACAAACCTCACTTCCTGGCAGGGTATACATCTGAAATGTGGTACACGGGCAGCTTTGAGGACACA
This sequence comes from Petromyzon marinus, assembly GCF_010993605.1. Lineage (NCBI taxonomy): Eukaryota > Metazoa > Chordata > Hyperoartia > Petromyzontiformes > Petromyzontidae > Petromyzon > Petromyzon marinus. Next base: position 7,219,386 of record NC_046127.1, on the reverse strand, counting down.
AACAACAGAAAAATGTGAAACTCCGAGATTTATTTTGTTATGTTTTTAAGGCCCCCAAATCTCCATGTTTAAGCGCCCTATAAACATGTTTGTGCCTGGTGCCATTCAGACCCCGTTCTAAATACACGATTGCGGTTTTTGTAGTTCGATAGAGCGTCAGATGGCAAAATGCAACTTAAGCGAGAACCATTGTTCTATCTTTTATTGTTCTTAGATGCAACTAAAGCGAGAGCCATTGTTCTATTTTTTATTGTTCTTGAGATGCAACTAAAGCGAGAGCCATTGTTCTATCTTTTATTGTTCTTGAGATGCAACTAAAGCGAGACCCATTGTTCTATCTTTTATTGTTCTTGAGATGCAACTAAAGCGAGAACCATTGTTCTATCTTTTATTGTTCTTGAGATGCAACTAAAGCGAGAACCATTGTTCTATCTTTTATTGTTCTTGAGATGCAACTAAAGCGAGAACAATTGTTCTATCTTTTATTGTTCTTGAGATGCAACTAAAGCGACAACTATTGTTCTATCTTTTATTGTTCTTGAGATGCAACTAAAGCGACAACTATTGTTCTATCTTTTATTGTTCTTGAGATGCAACTAAAGCGAGAACCATTGTTCTATCTTTTATTGTTCTTGAGATGCAACTAAAGCGAGAACCATTGTTCTATCTTTTATTGTTCTTGAGATGCAACTAAAGCGAGAACCATTGTTCTATCTTTTATTGTTCTTGAGATGCAACTAAAGCGAGACAATTGTTCTATCTTTTATTGTTCTTGAGATGCAGCTAAAGCGAGAACCATTGTTCTATCTTTTATTGTTCTTGAGCTATTTCGGGTTCGAGCGGAATTGAACGAACAAAAAAGGACGCACTTTGTGATGTTTAAATCTGAACAATTCGACAACGGTGAAAGATAGGAGAGCTTCCCCCTTGTAGACTATTACGTGAATTAATGTTCGTTTCTTTCTCATGCAAAAGACCAGAATCTTGAAGTCGAGCGGTTTCTTGATGGGTGCCCGTCTTTTAATATAAGAAGTGGAATTAAGTCGTCAACAATTTTTGTGCTTTTTATTCCGAAAAATAATAACTTTAGGAATAGTGGCTAGTGGCCTGATCGTGGATGTAAATTGTAAAAAAATAAAAAAAAATCGTTTCGAGTTAATTATTGTATTTATTGAAAACATTTGCCTGGCGAAGCAGACGGGCCTTTGTGAACCAGTCTGATTATAAATTCCTTCAAATGTGACAACGTCGACTGACCAGCAGGAGCGATGCAGCGACAGAAAAAAAACAACAGTGGACCACTTTCACCACATTTGGGACTCATCAGCATCGGAGTCACCGATACATCGAAGCGATTTTTGCGTTTCGTTTGTGGGTCCTTAAACCCCGCCTGCCCACACACCTCCGATATGCGCGGTTGGCTACGTACGGTGAAAAAGAAGTTCAACATACGTACACACATAAATCCCATAGACTAACACGACCCACAGACTCAACACTGCCCGGAGACTAACACTACGCATAGATTCAACACTTGAGTCTATGGGCAGTGTTGATTCTATGGCCATTGTTGATTCTATGGACAGTGTTGATTCTATGGGCAGTGTTGAGTCTATGGGTAGTGTTGAGTCTATGAGCAGTGTTGAATCTATGGGCAATGTTGAGTCAATGGGCAGTGTTGAGTCTATGGGCAGTGTTGAGTCTATGGGCAGTGTTGAGTCTATGGGCAGTGTTGAGTCTATGGGCAATGTTGAGTCTATGGGCAGTGTTGAGTCTATGGGTAGTGTTGAGTCTATGGGCAGTGTTGAGTCTAGGGGCAGTGTTGAGTCTATCGGCAGTGTTGATTCTATGATGCAGTGTTGAGTCTATGGTGCAGTGTTGACTCTATGGTGCAGTGTTGAGTCTATGGTGCAGTGTTGAGTCTCTGGGTAGTGTTGAGTCTATGGGCAGTGTTGACTCTATGGGCAATGTTGAGTCTATGGGCAGTGTTGAGTCTATGGGCAGTGTTGAGTCTATGGGCAGTGTTGAGTCTATCGGCAGTGTTGATTCTATGATGCAGTGTTGAGTCTATGGTGCAGTGTTGAGTCTATGGTGCAGTGTTGAGTCTATGGTGCAGTGTTGAGTCTCTGGGTAGTGTTGAGTCTATGGGCAGTGTTGACTCTATGGGCAATGTTGAGTCTATGGGCAGTGTTGAGTCTATGGGCAGTGTTGAGTCTATGGGCAGTGTTGAGTCTATGGATAGTGTTGAGTCTATGGGCTGTGTTGAGTCTATGGGCAGTGTTGAGTCTACGGGCAGTGTTGAGTCTATGGTGCAGTGTTGAGTCTATGGTGCAGTGTTGATTCTATGGGCAGTGTTGAGTCTATGGGCAGTGTTGAGTCTATGGGTAGTGTTGAGTCTATGAGCAGTGTTGAATCTATGGGCAGTGCTGAGTCAATGGACAGTGTTGAGTCTATGGGCAGTGTTGAGTCTATGGGCAGTGTTGAGTCTATGGTGCAGTGTTGAGTCTATGGGCAGTGTTGAGTCTATGGGCAGTGTTGAGTTTATGGGCAGTGTTGAGTCTATGGTGCAGTGTTGAGTCTGTGGGCAGTGTTGAGTCTATGGGCAGTGTTGAGTCTGTGGGTAGTGTTGAGTCTATGCGTAGTGTTAGTCTACGGGCAGTATGTACACATGTTGAACTTCTTTCGCACCGTACCTAATAGCTAATCATGCTCACGGTGCCCTTATCCACGTCATGCCATCAACGATCAATAAGAGGCTGAGCGTGAGTAATCGAACGAGTCATTCTTTGATGCTATTCTGGACAAGTTCCTTATTACCCAAAAAAAGAATCAATCTCTTCACGGCGCTCGGGGCTTTTTTGGCGGGAGTGAGTTTCCAAAAATATCTAAAACGACCAGTTTCACTTGCGTTCTTTAATTATCGCTGTGTTACTGTGAACTCACGTGTGTGGGTTTAAAAAAATATATATACTACTAGTAGATATTACTGACTCTATAGTAGATACTACTGACTCTATAGTAGATACTACTGACTCTATAGTAGATACTACTGACTCTATAGTAGACACTACTGACTCTGTAGTAGATACTACTGTCTCTGTAGTAGACACTACTGACTCTATAGTAGATACTACTGACTCTGTAGTAGATACTACTGACTCTATAGTAGACACTACTGACTCTATAGTAGATACTTCTGACTCTATAGTAGATACTACTGACTCTATAGTAGATACTACTGACTCTATAGCAGACACTACTGACTCTATGGTAGATACTACTGACTCTATAGTAGACACTACTTACTCTATAGTAGATACTACTGACTCTATAGTAGACACTACTGACTCTATAGTAGATACTACTGACTCTGTAGTAGATACTACTGACTCTATAGTAGATACTACTGACTTTATAGTAGATACAACTGACTCTATAGTAGACACTAGTGACTCTATAGTAGATACTACTGACTCTATAGTAGATACTACTGACTCTATAGTAGATACTACTGACTCTATAGTAGACACTACTTACTCTATAGTAGACACTACTGACTCTATAGTAGACACTACTGACTCTATAGTAGATACTACTGACTCTATAGTAGATACTACTGACTCTATAGTAGATACTACTGACTCTACAGTATATACTACTGACTATATGGTAGATACTACTGACTCTATAGTACTACTGACACTATAGTAGTACTACTGACTCTATAGTAGTACTATTGAACGTGTAATGACGACTTTGGCGCACTTTTCTTGAGTCTCTCATCATTTATTTGATGGACAAGCGGACACACGGAACTCCGAGCATTTTATTTTAAAACATATCGAACAAACAAAGGTTCGTAGTAGCGAATGTTAATAACTGAGGAGTCTCGGGCAAATTGTAGGAATGGCCAAGGATCCGGGACTTCTGCTGATACAATTCACGTGCGATCTTTTACTGAAAAAAAAGAAATCGCAATTGAATTCCCAGTGCCAGTCTCTTCCTACCGCCCCCCCCCCCTCCCCCATCTCTGTCTGTCTCTGCTCACCACCACTCGAAATTGAGTCCAGTGTAAGGCTGAACGTGTAATCGATTTCCAATCGATATCGCAATTTGAAACAATGCGATTAGCAAATCGCAAAGTCTGCGATTTTTTTGCGATTTAAAAAGTCCTATTACTTCCTTATTGGAATTGTTGTATTTTTTATTATTTTAATTTTTATTATTATTTAACTTTACAATTGACCTATGTTTGATTGTTCTATTTCAATTAAAACATTTTAATAAATACACGTTGGAAGCAATTCATATGTTTTAAGTTCTCATCCTTGCATTAGAATATATAGAGCAGTTTATGTTTAGATGGTATCACGTGGTAATGCTCAATCACGTGTATTACATCCATTACACAGTGAGTATTGAACTGAAGCTTTACTTTAAAAACTTGTTTTTTCTTTGGTTCTTTCGGTAAAGTCAATAAAATAATAAATTGATAAAATAAAATAACACAATAAAATACTCACGACGTTTCGGCCACAACACAAGCAGCCTTCATCAGGTGAAGGGACGAGACTGTCTGGAGGACAGCGCTGGAGCTTGTGTTGTGGCCGAAACGTCGTGAGAATTTTATTGTGTTATTTTATTTTATCAATTTATTATTTTATTCTCATTCCACGTGGTGACTTTACCGAAAGAACCAAAGAAGATGAATCCTTGCAGTCACGAAAGCTTTAAAATCGAAAAAAAAAAAACTTTAATCCCAAATCAAATCTCAATCGCAAAATCTGTCAGAAAAAAATGGCTATTTGACATTTCCCCCAAAATCGTTCAGCCCTAGTCCAGTGGCCCCCCGTGTACTCAGCCGCAGCCTTCACAGCACTGGGGGAGGGGGATGGTGATGGAGGGGGGGCAACAGTCGCTTTGGCTACACGAGGCATCTCCCTTCCATATCCACACGAGGCCACGCCCCCGTTGTGTGTCACGAGAAGCTATCCGAAGGTGGCTCCTGGACACCCAACACCCCGCACCGGCTCTCAGCGAACCACGGCGACCAGCGGAGTGAAGTATCGTTGAGCAGGCCCCGTGTCCGACGCGGTGGCAGGAGGCGTTCATCCAGCGGTGGATTGACGACGGGCTGCACGCGCGATGACGTTTTACACATTGTTCAATCACAGTTACATCGTGGAAATCGAGTTCCTGTTATGTTAATCACGGAGTTTCTGGCGCTACTTGTGGAATCGCAGCATTGGTGGTCGTGGTAATGTAATCTCCCCCTGTCACGGGAATGTGCAAAGTCCACCTATTTGATCGGTAAACCACCTCTTGCTAATTTCCCGTGAGTAATAGTTTAGATTTTAAAATTAAAAGTCATCGGAAAGGTCGCCGAATGCCTCGGGGATCAGAGGCGCTGAGCCGGCACTGCTGAGAGCCTGAGTTCAAACCCAGGTGCAGCTGTTGCCTGTAGTTAAACCAGGATCTCAAGTGTAGTGGTTTCAGCCTGGTCAAACGGAGACTCACGTATAGACCCATAGATTCACATAGCGATCCATAGACTCACATAGAGACCCATATACGCACACAGAGACCCACAGACTCACAGAGAGACACATATACTCACACAGAAACCAATACACTCACATAGAGACCATAAACTCACACAGAGACCCATAGACTCACGTGGAGACCCATAAACTCACACAGAGACCCATAGACTTACAGAGAGACCCATAAACTCATTTAGAGACCCAGAGACTGACACAGAGACACATATACTCACGCAGACACCAATAGACTCTCATAGAGACCCATAGACTTACACATAGACCCATCGACTCACACAAAAAGCCATATACTCATATAGAGACCCATACACTCATAAACCGACATCAGGACCCAAAACCTCACACAGAGACCCATAAACTCACGCAAAGACCCATAGCCTCACATAGAGACCCATAAACTCACACAGAGACCCATAGACTCACATTGAGACCCATAAACTCACACAGAGACCAATAGACTCACATAGAGATTTATAGACTCACACAGAGATACATATAACGCAGAAACCCATAGACTCACACATATACCCATAGATTCACATAGCGATCCATAGACTCACATAGAGACCCATATACGCACACAGAGACCCACTGACTCACAGAGAGACACATATACTCACACAGAAACCAATAGACTCACATAGAGACCCATGAACTCACAGAGACCCATAGACTCACATGGAGACCCGTAAACTCACACAGAGACCCATAGACTCACACAGTGACCCATAGACTCACATAGAGATCCATAGACTCACACAGAGAGCGATATACTAACACAGAAACCCATAGCCTCACATAGATACAAATTGACTCAGAGAGCCATAGACTCACATAGCGACCCATATACGCACACAGAGACCCATAGACTTACAGAGAGACCCATAAACTGACATAGAGACCCAGAGACTCACACAGAGACCCATAGACTCACACAGAGACACATATACTTACACAGAAACCAATAGACTCTTATAGAGATCCATAGACTTACACATAGACCCATCGACTCACACAAAAAGCAATATACTCATATAGAGACCCATACACTCAGATAGAGACACATAAACCTGCATAAGGGCCCAATACCTCACACAGAGACCCATAGACTCACACATAGACCCATAGACTCACATAGAGATCTATAGACTCACACAGATGCATATAACGCAGAAACCCATAGACTCACAGAGAGACCCATAGACTTACAGAGAGACCCGTAGACTCACATAGAGACCCAGAGACTCACACAGAAACCCATAGACTCACACATAAACCCATAGACTCACACAAAAACCTATATACTCATATAGAGACCCATACACTAAAATAGAGACCCAGACACCGACATAAGGACCTAAAACCACGCGCACAGAGACCCATAAACTCACACAGAGACCCACACACTCACAGAGAGACACATATACTCACACAGAAACCAATAGACGCACAAAGAGACCCATAAACTCACACAGAGACCCATAGACTCACATAAAGACCCATAAACTAACACAGAGACCCATAGACTCACATATAGATCCATAGACTCACACAGTGACCCATAGACTCAAATAGAGATCCATAGACTCATACAGAACCATATACTAACAAATAAACCCATATACTCACACAGGGACCCATAGACTTACGGACAGAACCATAGACACCCACAGAGACCAATAGACTCACATAGAGACGGATAGACTCACACAGAGACCCATATAGTCACAGAGAGACCCATAGACTCACACAAAGCGCCATAGACTCACAGAGAGACCCATAGACTAACATAGAGACTCATATACTCATCAAGAGACCCATATGTAATGACAATAGAGCCTGCATGCGGTGTGAGGGGACTAGTGGCCCCGAGAGGTAATGACAGGGGAGTCAGCTATGAGTGTGAAGGGACTGGTGGCCACGAGAGGTAATGACAGGGGAGTCAGCTATGAGTGCGAAGGGACTGGTGGCCACGGGAGGTAATGACAGGGGAGTCAGCTGTGAGTGTGAAGGGACTGGTGGCCATGGGAGGAAATAACACGGAGGAGTCCGCCTTGAGTGTGAAGGGACTGATGGCCATGGGAGGTAATGACAGGGGAGTCAGCTGTGAATGTGAAGGGACTGGTGGCCATGGGAGGTAATAACACGGAGGAGTCCGCCTTGAGTGTGAAGGGACTGGTGGCCATGGGAGGTAATGACAGGGGAGTCAGCTGTGAGTGTGAAGGGACTGGTGGCCACGGGAGGTAATGACAGGGGGAGTCAGCTGTGAGTGTGAAGGGACTGGTGGCCATGGGAGGCAATGACAGGGGAGTCAGCTGTGAGTGTGAAGGGACTGGTGGCCACGGGAATGTTCGAGAAGGGAGCGTGGTGAGGCGACAGAAGATGCCGGTGGAGTCTGCCGGTGGAGCGAGCGTCCAGAGTCAGCGTGAATGATCGAGAAGGGGGGGAGGGGTTTCCTCGTGTTGATATAGAAGGGAGATGCGTGGGAGACTCGGGGCTGTTGCAGTGGGGGTCTCCACCTGATGTCAAGTGAACCTGTCTTCAATAAAGTGTCATCTCAAGAGAAGTGTGTTTAGTCGTCATTACACATAAACTCATACAGAGACCCATAGACTCACACAGAGACCCATTGACTCACGCAGAGACTTATAGAGTCACGCAGAGACCCATAGACTCACGCAGAGACCCATAGACTCACACAGATACCCATAGAGACGCAGAGACCCGTAGACTCACACAGAGACCCATAGACTCACACAGAGACCCATAGACTCACGCAGAGACCCATAGACTCACACAGAGACCCATAGACTCACACAGAGACCCATAGACTCACACAGAGACCCATAGACTCACACAGAGACCCATAGACTCACACAGAGACCCATAGACTCACACAGAGACCCATAGACGCACAGACACTGAGTTGTGATTAAATTGGTTCTCAGGTGCAAGCGAGTTGATGGTCTGTTGCTAGCCCACGTCACGATGGTGCTGTGCTCAGCCAACTCCGCCTTCGGCCACGCCCCCTTCTGGATCTTACCAGAAGGTTCTCGACCGAGCATCACGTGTCCCTCAAGCCACCCTTTGGGCCCCCTCGCTATCCTGTGCCGGTCACGTGCCCTCTCGGGGTCACGCAGACTGTCACGTCCTCACATGCCCTCTCGCTGACCGTCCTCTGAAACATGCCCTCTTGGGCCCGCTTCCATGCCATAGCTACTCTGGTGCCAGAGTGAGACTCAGGACGCATCGTCACACTCCATTAACGTCGCTACAAATGTATTATCTGATGAGCCTACGCGTTAAACAAACACACATTTGTGTGCGCGGTGGGTGGTGGTGGTGGTGGTGGTAGAGAGACAAGACGTTCAATTAAAAACAACCCATCGGAGGAAATGTAAAGCCCGCTGGAGTGGACGAGGGAGTCGCTGTGCATCCCCAACCGAGTGGTGTGGGGGAGAGGCGCCGTGCGTGCTTGGGCTGCCCGCGAGAGCGAGATTGTCGCCTGCGGCCCCGTCGTGCCTTCTATCGAGCGCTGCTTGATTGCTGATAGCCCTGGCTGGGCGATGATGATTCATCATCATAATAATAATGATGATGATGTAATAACATTAAGAAAAGCGGTCGTGTGTCAATCGTAACCATAAGCCGCATTTAGATTTCGTTTTTTTGTTAAACGAAAAATATCCACGCACATGATTAATGTTTAACTTTCATTTTTTTTTAAACCAAAATACAACGTATAGGAATAGGTTTTACCCTTTTAACTGGCACAAAAAACTGACACCTTTATTCAAGGTGTCATGTTTGCAATAACCACAACACAAGCAGTCAAAATGCAAACAAAAAGACAACTCTGATAATAATATGCACTGTCATTGAATTTGATTGGTCCACACCCGAGACAGCTTTTCTTAGAGCCTAGTCTCCATTGGTATTGGACCAGAAGATGCCAAAAGGCGTACAACTCAAAAACAGCGCACTATCAGAGTATTGAGGGCTCGGGGTGAGCATTTACATTATGAGACCTCCTTTGCCAGAAACAAGATATAGGAATAGGTTTACCCTTTTAACTGGCACAAAAACTGACACCTTTATTCAAGGCATCATGTTTGCAATAACCACAACACAAGCAGTCAAAATGCAAACAAAAAGACAACTCTGATAATTATTATTATAATTATTATCATCAGAGTTGTCTCTTTTGTAAATGCTCACCCCGAGCCCTCAATACTCTGATAGTGCGCTGATAATTATTATAATAATTATTATTATCAGAGTTGTCTCTTTTGTTTGCATTTTCACTGCTTGTGTTGTGGTTATTGCAAACATGATTCCTTGAATAAAGGTGTCAGTTTTTGTGCCAGTTAAAAGGGTAAAACCTATTCCTATATCTTGTTTCTGGCAAAGGAGGTCTCATAATGCAAAATACAACGGTAAGTTAGTTTCTTTTGAGGCTCGTTGCAATAATGGCCCAGGGCATCTCTCACCCGATGCACATCATCTCATTGTCGGTCATTCTGATGTCCAGCATCCTTGACCTCAGGGTACTCCCGGAAGGCAGCTGGCCCTGTGTGGCACAACGAGGGCAAGGAGCGGCCGGTAAGTGGGGCGTTAGCAAAACAAAGAAGACACTTCCAACAAGTTATTATTCAACAACGCCGCGTCCTTCAAATGAATTCAACTTGCAGGGTAGCCTTTGCGAGTCACGTCACGTGGAGTTATTACGTTAACTTGAACAAATCACGTGGGGGGAATTGTTTTTTTTTTACCCTTTGTGGCACCGATACAGGAGTTGTGTTAAAAGGTTCAAACAACGAATAGATTCCCGTTTTGCAAGGCATCAAGTCTGCGTTAGCCACGCACAGTACTTGTGACGAAGCACGCAAGACAAACGTGACCCTAAAAATTTTGATTTAAAGCTTTCGTGACTGCAGTAATTCATATTCTTAGTTTTTTCGGTAAAGTCACGTTGAAGAGAAACAACAAAATAACAAAATATATATAAAACAATAAAAAATTCTCACGACGTTTCGACCATAACTCAAACGGTCATCATCAGGTGTGTCGGTTTGCAACAAAATATTTTGTTATTTTGTTGTTTCTCTTCAACGTGACTTTACCGAAAAAACTAAGAATATGAATATAAACGTGACCCTGATAATGTATGCATTGTCTTTGAAACCGATTGGCCTATACCAGAGGGGCCGTCCATAAATGACGTCACGCGATTTAGGACGATTTTTGACCCCCCCCGCTCCGCTCTAGTCACACGGCATCACAAAAAGTCAGACCCCCCCCCTCAAATATGACGTCACAAAGCTCTGCCCCCCCCCCCAAAAAAAAGATCGATTTAAACTATCGATTTAAACTATTGTCATTGTAGTGCGTATTTAATGTGGCGCTGCACTCTGATGTTGTAGGAGAAAAGATTTATTAAAAGTCTATTTAATTAAGTAGAACGTAATAATAGGGTTGTTCCCCTTTAGTTTCTGTCAACAAAACTGAAACCTTTGCACGAGGATTCATGTCTGCATTAACCACAATACCTGCAGTCAAAATGCAAACAAAACAAACATACTATGATAATTAGTTTAACACGTAGGCTTTCGCGACCAATATTATTCCTAATAAAGGTTTTTGGGTTAGATCGCGTTATTTATAAATGTGTCGTAACCCTCCACCACCCGACACGGCCAATCAGCAAAAAAAAGTGTCACGTTGAAGGAAGAGTGAATGACGTCATCTGGGTCGAGCACCAATTGGGTCGGGGCTCAAAAGAAAGCCGTCCCTTGGTGTGGACCAATCAGTTTCAAGGACAATGCATATGTTATCATAGTATGTTTTTTTGTTTGCATTTTGACTGCAGGTATTGTGATTAATGCAGTAACATGAATCCTTGTAAAAAGGTTTCAGTTTTGTTGTCAGAAAAAAGGGGAAAAACCCTATCATTATATTTTGGTACTGGCAAAGGAGGTCTAATGATGAAATAAGTAGAACGTGTTGTCTGTATTTATTTAAAGTTGCACATTTTGATGCAACGTCACATTTCTCAAACACCACCCCCGCCCGCCTCCCGTCGTCACACATCGTCACAAATGTTTGACCCCCCCCCCCCAAGTGCGTGACGTCATTTATGGACTGTGTGTGACACCAGCCCTAGCGTGGACAGCACCGTGTGGGTGGCTGTGTGTAACACCAGCCCCGGCGTGGACAGCACCGTGTGGGTGGCTGTGTGTAATACCAGCCCTAGCGTGGACACCACCGTGTGGGTGGCTGTGTGTAACACCAGCCCTAGCGTGGACACCACCGTGTGGGTGGCTGTGTGTGACACCAGCCCTAGCGTGGACACCACCGTGTGGGTGGCTGTGTGTGACACCAGCCCTAGTGTGGACAGCACTGTGAGGGTGGCTGTGTGTAACACCAGCCCCAGCGTGGACAGCACCGTGTGGGTGGCTGTGTGTAACACCAGCCCTAGCGTGGACAGCACCGTGTGGGTGGCTGTGTGTAACACCAGCCCTAGCGTGGACAGCACCGTGTGGGTGGCTGTGTGTAACACCAGCCCTAGCGTGGACAGCACCGTGTGGGTGGCTGTGTGTAGTACCAGCCCTAGGGTGGACAGCACCGTGTGGGTGGCTGTGTGTGACACCAGCCCTAGCGTGGACAGCACCGTGTGGGTGGCTGTGTGTAGTACCAGCCCTAGCGTAGACAGCACCGTGTGGGTGGCTGTGTGTGACACCAGCCCTAGCGTGGACAGCACCGTGTGGGTGGCTGTGTGTAGTACCAGCCCTAGCGGGGCTTGGTGAGCACTGGGATCGTGCGGGCACCACGCACAGCGTGTGGTGGGGGTTGCCACGAGGGGGAGGGGGAGAGTGTCAGCCCAGGGGCAGGGTTGCCCCGGGCCGTGGCACTCTGGTTGACCCCGTAGACACGTGATCCGGAATGTCCACAGGGGCCCCAGGTGGGGAGGGGTGGGGGGGCTAGTGGGTGATCACGTGTCCGGGGAGAGCTCTTGAGAAGGATTGAGAGGGAACGAGAATGCTTGAGGACGTGGGGGGGAGGGCGAGGGCGGAGCGGCCCCGACCATAGTGGGATAGAAGGAGGGTCCCGGAGAGGGACCGGGGTCGCTGCATTCTACAAGCAGGAAGCTCCACCTCTACAAGCTGGATGATCTACATCTACAAGCTGTAAGCTCAACACCTACAAGCTGGAAGCTCAACATTTACAAGCAGGAAGCTCAACACCTACAAGCAGGAAGCTCAACATCTACAAGCTGGAAACTCTACGTCCTACAAGCGGGAAGCTCAACATCTACAAGCTGGAAGCTCAACACCTACAAGCAGGAAACTCAACACCTACAAGCTGGAAGCTCAACATCTACAAGCTGAAGCTCAACACCTACAAGCTGGAAGCTCAACATCTACAAGCTGGAAGCTCAACATCTACAAGCTGGAAGCTCTACGTCTCAAGCTGAAGCTCAACACCTACAAGCTGGAAGCTCAACATCTACAAGCAGGAAGCTCAACATCTCTACAAGCTGGAAGCTCAACATCTACAAGCTGTAAGCTCAACAGCTACAAGCTTTAAGCTCAACATCTACAAGCTGGAAGCTCAACATCTACAAGCTGGAAGCTCAACACCTACAAGCTGGAAGCTCAACACCTACAAGCTGGAAGCTCAACATCTACAAGCTGGAAGCTCAACACCTACAAGCTGGAAGCTGAACACCTACAAGCTGGAAGCTCAACATCTACAAGCTAGAAGCTCAACACCTACAAGCTGGAAGCTCAACACCTACAAGCTGGAAGCTCAACATCTACAAGCTGGAAGCTCAACATCTACAAGCTGGAAACTCAACACCTACAAGCTGGAAGCTCAACGTCTACACGCTGGAAGCTCAACACCTACAAGCTGGAAGCTCAACACCTACAAGCTGGAAGCTCAACACCTACAAGCTGGAAGCTCAACATCTACAAGCAGGAAGCTCAACATCTACAAGCTGGAAGCTCAACACCTACAAGATGGAAGCTCAACATCTACAAGCTAGAAGCTCAACACCTACAAGCTGGAAGCTCGACACCTACAAGCTGGAAGCTCAACGTCTACAAGCTGAAAGCTCAACAACTACAAGCAGGAAGCTCAATACCTACAAGCTGGAAGCTCAACATCTACAAGCAGGAAGCTCAACACCTACAAGCGGGAAACTCAACGTCTACAAGCTGTAAGCTCAACACCTACAAGCTGGAAGCTCAACATCTACAAGCTGTAAGCTCAACACCTTCAAGCTAGAAGCTCAACACCTACAAGCTGGAAGCTCGACACCTACAAGCTGGAAGCTCAACGTCTACAAGCTGAAAGCTCAACAACTACAAGCAGGAAGCTCAACACCTACAAGCTGGAAGCTCAACATCTACAAGCAGGAAGCTCAACACCTACAAGCGGGAAACTCAACGTCTACAAGCTGGAAGCTCAACGTCTACAAGCTGGAAGCTCAACATCTACAAGCAGGAAGCTCAACACCTACAAGCGGGAAACTCAACGTCTACAAGCTGGAAACTCAACGTCTACAAGCTGGAAACTCAACACCTACAAGCTAGAAGCTCAACACCTACAAGCTGGAAGCTCAACACCTACAAGCTAGAAGCTCAACGTCTACAAGCTGGAAGCTCAACACCTACAAGCTAGAAGCACAACGTCTACAAGCTGGAAGCTCAACACCTACAAGCTAGAAACTCAACACCTACAAGCTGTAAGCTCAACATCTACAAGCTGGAAGTTCAACATCTACAAGCAGGAAGCTCAACATCTACAAGTAGGAAGCTCAACATCTACAAGCTGTAAGCTCAACATCTAGAAGCTGGAAGCTCTATGTCTACAAGCTGGAAGTTCAACATCTACAAGCAGGAAGCTCCACGTCTACAAGCTGGAAGCTCAACATCTACAAGCTGGAAGCTCAACATCTACAAGCAGGAAGCTCAACACCTACAAGCTGGAAGCTCAACATCTACAAGCTGGAAAGCTCAACATCTACAAGCAGGAAGCTCAACACCTACAAGCTGTAAGCTCAACATCTAGAAGCTGGAAGCTCTATGTCTACAAGCTGGAAGTTCAACACCTTCAAGCGGGAAGCTCAGCATCTACAAGCTAGAAGCTCAACATCTACAAGCTGGAAGTTCAACATCTACAAGCAGGAAGCTCAACGTCTACAAGCTGGAAGCTCAACATCTACAAGCTGGAAGCTCAACATCTACAAGCAGGAAGCTCAACACCTACAAGCTGGAAGCTCAACACCTACAAGCTGGAAGCTCAACATCTACAAGCAGGAAGCTCAACACCTACAAGCTGGAAGCTCAACACCTACAAGCTGGAAGCTCTACGTCTCAAGCTGAAGCTCTCCGTCCTACCACGTGGTCGGAGACCCGAGTGAGGGATCGACCCTTGCGTAGCAGTAACTCGCTGTAGTCTGGTAAAGGGGCAGTTTCCCCTTCGTGTGACGGTGTTACAAATAAAAGTGTCGCCTCTAAAAGGAACGTCTGCGACTCAGTTGGACCCCACTACACGCGCGTCAGAGCATTTATCCCTCGGGGTGGGAAGTTATATCTATGGGTCCTTTGGGCCAGTATCCAAAGTGATTAAAGATAACAACAGGTTTCAGCCTTTCTGGCGTTAAAACAGGTGTATTAATAGAGACTTGATGAATTGCAAAAAAAAACTATCTACGTGGTGTTTGAACAACTTTATAAGTTAACCTACTGTGCTTTATTTTTCATACTTTGATACTGGCAGAAAAGGTATCCCAAAGATAGAAATCAGGTCGGGTTATTTAATGTATCGCGACAAATGCACAAACTCTCTTCCGTTCACATTCAATTCGCGGTGCATTGATTCGCTTTTTTGAAATTAATTTCGGACTTTCGTCTTTGTCATGGCGAGTACAGGTCGTGAAGGTTCGAACGTTCGATCGACGATTCGTCGTCACCTAAACCAACCCTGGGTTTGTGGTCGAGTTATTAAACGCAAAGGGTGTGAGGTGACCCGCCCCCCCAGCCCCCCCCCCCCCCCCGGAAGAAAAATCTAAATATATATATACAATAGAAAATAAACTCGTTTAAACAACTTCTTTGGTTGTTTCGGTAAAGTCACGAGCTTGTGTTGTGGCCGAAACGTCGTGAGAATATTATTGTGTTATTTTATTTTATCAATTTATTATTTTATTCTCATTCTACGTGGTGACTTTACCGAAAGAACCAAAGAAGATGAATCATTGCAGTCACGAAAGCTTAAAAATCGAAATTCGTTTAAACAAGTTTAAAAAAAAACAACGGTTTTATTAACAACTTCGTTTAACAGACGGTCGAGAAGTACGTCTTTTTGTAGCTTTATTTCGGTAATTCGAAAACACATGGTTAATCTAAATTGTCTCGTGGTTGCTGTTGTTGTTGGCTTGCACCACATTGCGATTTTTGCACGCAGCGTTTTAATAAGTTTATTTTGTGTGGATCGTTTGCTGCTTGAATTCCAGGATGCCTCTTTTGCGCGTCGTCGCTTTAAGATGTTCTGTGTTCGTAGTTTGTTTGTTGCGGTTGCATCCGACTTAAGAGCCGCGTGGCTCACAGGGCGATACCTAATCAATGAAACTTGAAACTTGAAAACGTCAATGGCGCCTGGGACACGCGGCTCCTGCGTTTTGTGCGAGCCAATTCCACAGTTTAAGGCGGGGGGGGGACCGCGGCGTTTTTGACCTGCACAAATATATATGTGTAAATAATAAGGCGTCCATACAAAATGTAAATTACTTTAAAGTAGCTCATTTAATTATCTGTTGGTGCAGATTTTGATACAGGCATGAATTGTCACCGGATCTGAGTACGTGTGCAAAATTAGGGATTGATTGGACAACGGGAAGTGGAGGAATCTTTGATTACAAGATTTGACCACGACATACAGAGGAATCAAGTTAAATAAAACCGTTGAAAAGCACGACATTAATATTCAACTAGAATTAATTAAAAAAATAACCGGATGTGCTGCTGACTTTTTGGCCACCCTGTACAACGGGCGGCGTTTCAGGCAACAGGCCTTCTTAATAGCACGTTAACTTCTGAGCTCGTTCTCAGCAATATTGTTGTTGTCTTTGTTATTGTCTTTGTTTTGATTTAAAGCTTTCGTGACTGCAGTAATTCATATTCTTAGCTCTTTCGGTAAAGTCACGTTGAAGGGAAATAATAAAATAGTAAAATATATAAAACAATAACAATTCTCACGACGTTTCGACCATAACACACCTGATGACGACCGTTTGTGTTATGGTCGAAACGTCGTGAGAATTTTATTGTTTTATATATATTTTATTGTTTCCCTTCAACGTGACTTTACCGAAAGAGCTAAGAATATTGTCTTTGTTGTTGTCGCTGCTGCTGTTCACGGCACCACGGATCTGCCGTGTAAAATATCCGGACAAGTCGGACCCAGCGTCCGTGCAACAACATCAACAACATCAAATCAACTCGGAGAACGTACGGGGAGAAGGTCCATCAGCCCTGCACCGCGGTCAGAAGGCGCCCGAGTTGGGAATCAAACCCAGCGGCCCCTTCATGCTGAGTGTCAACGCTGCCGCCACCACCACCACCACCTAAGCTAAGGCCACGACAATGATGACGATGGTGATAATGTAATCGATCTTAACACCGGTGCTGGTGGCGATAAGGTAATGAATCAGAAGTCCTTTCAGATCACATTCGAGGAAACGAATCTTCCCACTCCTTAGTCATCACCACCACCATGATGATGATGGTGGTGGTGGTGAAAATCGCACCTCCGATTATATAATTAGTTACGCACTTCCGGCTAAAGCACCGGTGGCCACGTACGGTGCGAAAGAAGTTCAACATTACGTTCACCACCACCACCACCACCGCGACATCCTCTTTTATTACGTTTATGGAGCGCAGTAAGTAGAATGGGAGCAACATCGAAGGGTGGCGGGCAGTGGAGGAGGAGGAGGAAGAGGAGGAAGCTGAGACACGAGGGGGTGTGGGGAAGTTTGTGTTGGTTCGCTTCGTGTCATTCGGGAGCTTTGCGTGAACCCCGATGCCCAAATAAGGGGAGCCGTACGCGAAGTCGTTGAAACAACAACAACACGCACACAGAAAAAAATCCCGCCCCACGCGAAATTGTCACCGACCCAACAAGAGGCTGAAGAAGTGATAAGAGCTGCATGTGTGGGTGGGTGGGGGCTGAGAGGGGTCCAGAGAGACGGTGAGCCAGACGGAAACCACTGAGAGCCTCGGTTTGAATCCAGATCTCAGCCGCTGACTGCGGCGAAAACCGGGGTCCAAAGTGCAGTGATTTGATGGTCTCCGCCCGGTCGCCATAGACTCACGCAGAGCCCAGTAGACTCACACAGAGACTCATAGACTCACACAGATACCCATAGACTTACAGAGAGACCCGTAGACTCACACAGAGACCCGTAGACTCACACAGAGACCCGTAGACTCACACAGAGAAACGTAGACTCACACAGATACCCATAGACACACAGAGAAACATAGACTCACATAGAGACCCGTAGACTCACACAGAGAAACATAGACTCACACATAGACCCAGAGACTTACAGAGAGACCCATAGACTTACAGAGAGATCCGTAGACTCACACAGAGACCCGTAGACTCACACAGAGACCCATAGACACACAGAGAAACATAGACTCACACAGAGACCCACAGGCTTACAGAGAGAACCATAGACTCACATAGAGACCCGTAGACTCACACAGAGACCCGTAGACTCACACAGAGACCCATAGACTCACATAGAGACCCATAGACTCACACAGAGAAACATAGACTCACACAGAGACCCATAGACTTACAGAGAGACCCATAGACTCACACAGAGACCCATATACTTACATAGATACAAATAGAGAGCTATAGACTCACACAGAGACCCATAGACTCACACAGAGACCCATAGACTCACATAGATACAAATTGACTCAGAGAGCCATAGACTCACACAGAGACCCATAGACTCACACAGAGACCCATAGACTCACATAGATACAAATTGACTCAGAGAGCCATAGACTCACACAGAGACCCATAGACTCACACAGAGACCCATAGACTTACATAGATACAAATTGACTCAGAGAGCCATCGACTCACACAGAGACCCATAGACTCACACAGAGACCCATAGACTAACATAGATACAAATTGACTCAGAGAGCCATCGACTCACACAGAGACCCATAGACTCACACAGAGACCCATAGACTTACATAAATACAAATTGACTCAGAGAGCCATAGACTCACACAGAGACCCATAGACTCACACAGAGACCCATAGACTAACATAGATACAAATTGACTCAGAGACCCATAGACTCACACAGAGACCCATAGACGACCGCTTGTGATTACCATCGAAACGCCGTGATTTGTCTTATTTCATTGTATTTCTACCTACCACGTGACTTTACCCAAAGAACCAAAGAGTCTGGATCCCTGCAATCACGAAATCTTCAAAACAAGATCGTGATTTGCGTGCTCGTCAACACGTGCTCATGGCCAGCGCACCCGGCCGCCCGAGGTTCGATTCCCGCTCAAGGCGACGATCATTACCAGCGATGATTATTTGAGCTGGTCATGGCTCTCTCGCCACGAGGGAGACAAAGACGGTCCGGGCGCGCGCGCGTGCTGGCCACCTCACCCCCCTCGTGTGCCGTGCCGGTCTTCGTCGGTGCTACTCGCTAAAGGGCCGTCCATAAATGACGTCACGCACCTGGGGGGGGGGGCAGACATTTGTGACGATGGGGGGATGGGTGAGAAATGTGACGTCACATCAAAATGCGCAACTTTAAATAAATATAGAATTGTTATAACAACACTAATTGTAACAACACTAATTGTTATAACAACACTAATTTGTATAACAACACTCCTACAACTTCAGAGTGCAGCGCCACATTAAATACGCACTACAATGACAATAGTTAAAAGCAATTTGAAGCATGTTTTGTGGTTTTGTCGGGCGGGGGGGGGCAGAGCTTTGTGACGTCATATTTGAGGGGGGGGGTCTGACTTTTTGTGACGCCGTGTGACGAGGGAGGGGGGGAGGGTCAAAAATCGTCCAAAATCGCGTGACGTCATTTATGGACGGCCCCTGTACAGCGCTTGCCCCCACAGTCTGTGAGGGCTACACGGGGGATCTTTGTTTTTGTCAACCCCAAGCTATTGACTGTGTACCCTGTTCTCCTATGTACACATTGCATCATATCACATGATCAGTAGCTACGCCCGGTTAATCTTTAACCCAGCGGCCGTATACAATGCAAAACTGCCCACGCTCAGGTTTCAATTGCAGGGGCTGAGGTCACTCATGGGTTTCGTCATCAGCAGCAGCCATAGTCAATCCACTGCTGGATGAAGGCCAGCTTTCATCCAGCACACGCCCACCTGGAAAACCACCCACTCGCGCAAGCATCCATCCACTCGCTCACTCACCTACGCATCCACTCACCCAATCACTCACCAATTCGTCCACCCACCCGCTGACTCGCTCGCTCACTCGATCACTGACCAGCTCATCCACTCACCCGATCACTCACCAATTCGTCCACCCACCCGCTGACTCGCTCACTCACTCGATCACTGACCAGCTCATCCACTCATCCAATCACTCACCAATTCGTCCACCCACCCGCTAATTCGCTCGCTCACTCGATCACTGACCAGCTCATCCACTCACCCGATCACTCACCAATTCGTCCACCCACCGGCTGACTCGCTCGCTCACTCGATCACTGACCAGCTCATCAAACTCACCCAATCACTCACCAATTCGTCCACCCACCCGCTGACTCGCTCGCTCACTCGATCACTGACCAGCTCATCCACTCACCCAATCACTCACCAATTCGTCCACCCACCCGCTGACTCGCTCGCTCACTCGGACTGACCAGCTCATCCACTCACCCAATCACTCACCAATTCGTCCACCCACCCGCTGACTCGCTCGCTCACTCGATCACTGACCAGCTCATCCACTCACCCAATCACTCACCAATTCGTCCACCCACCCGCTAATTCGCTCGCTCACTCGATCACTGACCAGCTCATCCACTCACCCAATCACTCACCAATTCGTCCACCCACCCGCTAATTCGCTCACTCACTCGATCACTGACCAGCTCATCAAACTCACCCAATAACTCACCAATTCGTCCACCCACCCGCTGACTCGCTCACTCACTCAATCACTGACCAGCTCATCCATTCACCCGATCACTCACCAATTCGTCAACCCACCCGCTGACTCGCTCGCTCACTCGGACTGACCCGCTCACTCACTCGATCACTGACCAGCTCATCCACTCACTCAATCACTCACCAACTCAATCGCCCACTCATTCACACACTTGGCTATCGCCCCAAACGTCGTGCGTTCTGTTGTTTTTCATTATAGGGCCACAGTGCAGTGTTGTCATTGACAGGGAATTCGTTTAGTTTTGTTATTATTATTTGTATCTGTGCATCACTGCCCAGTGCAGTAGCAGCATCACCATAACATAAACTGTTCAGACTATTTACACACCGCTTTTGCACGACTAGCTTTAGGAGCATGAAATGAGTATGACTCACCATACCCACTTGGTCGCACAGAAACGGTACAATGTTCACACGCAAATATAACGCTACGTGACACAATGTTTGTTCATGGCATGCTGTGTCATTTTTTCATTGCTTATGCCTTAAAAGGATGGAAAAATGGGCATTATTCCCCACTAACTTTGCTTTAGTGACCAGGCCTTTATGTGAAGTAATATAACACAAATGCGCACCACGTGTTCTCATTGACAATCGGTGCATTTCAAAATATCACCGTCATGGTCACAAAAGCAAAGTTTGTGGGGAATGATAATAATAGCCCTTTTATATACTTTTTAAGCATGAGCAATTACAAAATAACACTCAGTAGCCAGGAACAAAAAAACACATGTTTAGTTCCACAGTGTAATGAGATCCATCCGGTGTGTCTCTCCAGACACACCTAGCGACCCATCGCCAGGTGTGTCTCTCCAGACACCACTACGACCCATCACCAGGTGTGTCTCTCCAGACACACCTAGCGACCCATCGCCAGGTGTGTCTCTCCAGACATTACTACGACCCATCGCCAGGTGTGTCTCTCCAGACACCACTACGACCCACTGTGAGACTCACAGTGAGGCTCATCATCACACAGTGAGACTCACAGTGAGACTCACAGTGAGTCTGAGTGATGGTGAGTCTCACTGAGTGATGGTGAGTCTCACAGTGAGACTCACCATCATACAGTGAGGCTTTCAGTGAGTCTCACTGTATGATGGTGAGACTCACTGTGTGTCTCACTGTGAGTCTCACTGTGGGGCTCACTGTGAGATTCACTGTGAGTCTCACTGTGTGATGATGCCAGACACACCTGGCGATCCATCGCCAGGTGTGTCTCTCCAGACACACCTAGCGACCCATCGCCAGGTGTGTCTCTCCAGACATTACTACGACCCATCGCCAGGTGTGTCTCTCCAGACACAGCTACGACCCATCGCCAGGTGTGTCTCTCCAGACACACCTAGCGACCCATCGCCAGGTGTGTCTCTCCAGACATTACTACGACCCATCGCCAGGTGTGTCTCTCCAGACACACCTAGCGACCCATCGTCAGGTGTGTCTCTCCAGACACACCTGACGACCCATCGCCAGGTGTGTCTCTCCAGACACACCTAGCGACCCATCGCCAGGTGTGTCTCTCCAGACATTACTACGACCCATCACCAGGTGTGTCTCTCCAGACACACCTAGCGACCCATCGCCAGGTGTGTCTCTCCAGACATTACTACGACCCATCGCCAGGTGTGTCTCTCCAGACACCACTACGACCCACTGTGAGACTCACAGTGAGGCTCATCATCACACAGTGAGACTCACAGTGAGACTCACAGTGAGTCTGAGTGATGGTGAGTCTCACTGAGTGATGGTGAGTCTCACAGTGAGACTCACCATCATACAGTGAGGCTTTCAGTGAGTCTCACTGTATGATGGTGAGACTCACTGTGTGTCTCACTGTGAGTCTCACTGTAGGGCTCACTGTGAGACTCACTGTGAGTCTCACTGTGTGATGATGCCAGACACACCTGGCGATCCATCGCCAGGTTTGTCTCTCCAGACACCACTACGACCCATCGCCAGGTGTGTCTCTCCAGACGCCGTGTGACCAGGGGGGGGGGTGGTGGGGGTCAAAATCGTTCAAATTCGCGTGACGTCATATATGGACGGCCCCTCTGGCATATGGCCAATCGGTTTCAAAGACAATGCATACATTATCGGGGTCACGTTTGTCTTGCGTGCTTCGCCACAAGTGCTGTGCGTGGCCAACGCAGACTTGATACCTTGCAAAAAGGGAATCTACTCGTTGTTTGAACCTCAACATCGCGTGACGTCATTTATGGACGGCCCCACAAGTCTACGAGGTGTCCGCGCGACTCTGCCCTGGCAATGGAAACCTCGGCAATCTTCACCGCCTTAGCCGTCCACCTTTGCAGCGATCACGGCACGCGTAGGCTCCGCCCGATCGCCTCTTCTTGCAATGGCCGCGGGCTACGAGTTGCTTTACCGAATAGCACAAAAGTGCATGGATCCTTGCGGTCGCGAGAAGCTTCAAATCTAGAATGACGAGTTGCTGCTGTTGCTGCTGCTGCTGCTGCTTGCGAGTAGCAGCAGGGCAGGCGCGCACGGCGCACGCGAGGAGACGGCGTTGGCCGCGTCGAGACACGCCCGGTCAACCCCTGATGAATTTTTTTTAACACGCCGTATCAAGTGGTCAATTTGTTTAGAGGCTGAGTCGACCTAGGGGAGGCCCCGATGAGAGCGGTTCACGTTAGGGGGCCTGTTCGCCCTAACTCGGCTGCGGCGCTGTCCATGACACCACCGCTCCACGCACGGTGGACGACAACAAAGATGAAGATCCACCCCACCCCACCCCCGCCGTATAGCCTCACCATACTGCTGGGGCAAGTGCTGTTAGCGAGTAGCACCTGTTGGGGTCGTCGGCCCCCGGGATCTCTCCTGCCTGCGACCCTGTCCGCGAAGTACCGACGCTCCCAGACTCTCCACTAGTGTAGGAGCTGCCGCCGCCGCACTCCTCACCGGGCGGGGAAAGGTCGTCGCGCTCCTGTTCCCCCCCCTGGGCTGTCCCCCCCCGAGTCCGGGTTTCCTGCCGGTGAGGCATCACCCTCGACCGCCCTGGGACCCGCTAGCACTTCACCGGCACCCGAACGCGACGCTCCCCACCCGCGCAGTCCCAC
>NC_046127.1:7125467-7190467 GCF_010993605.1 Petromyzon marinus | reverse complement strand
TGGTTCAGAAGTTCCACTGGTAGATTATATTTTTTTTCCTCCTGAGGATGACCACTTGTGTTGCGATCGAAACGTCGTGACTCATTTTATTTCATTGTATATCCTACGCGACGTTGCCGAAAGAACCAAAGATGATGGATTCCTGCAGTCACGAAAGCTTCATATCAAGCGTTCACTCGTGTTTGTTGTTGTTGTTCAGGCAGGGTCTGAGAGGCGTCTGCCTGAGTTATATCCAAGGCAGTGCGTTGTTGACACTGCCACGCAGGACGTCTCGATGAATGTTCCTGGTGGCTCTCCACCTGGATGTCAGTTAAGCAGGTGGGCACCGGATATCCGGGTGGGCACCGGACATCCGGGTGGGCACCGGACATCCAGGTGGGGGGCGGGGTTGGGGGAAGTGGGAGGTTGGGGGTGGGGGGGCGGAGGGGGGGGGGGGTGGGGGGGGGGCGGTTGGGGGGGTGGGCAGCGGGGTTGGGGGGTGGGGGTGTTGGGTGACTGGGGGGGGGGTTGGGGGTGGGGGGGGTTGGGGGACTGGTGGCGGGGGGGGTTGGGGGTGGGGGGGTTGGGGGGGGTGGGGGTGTTGGGTGACTGGGGGGGGGGAGTTGGGGGTTTGGGGGGTTGGGGGGGTGGGGGGGGTGTTGGAGGACTGGGGGGGGGGGTTGGGGGGGTGGGGGGGGTTTGGGGGGGGTTTGGGGGGGGTGGGGGGGGGTTGGGGGACTGGGTGGGGGTGCTGAGGATCTGCACGCCAGCGGCTCTGGTGGAGGGCGACCTCCCAATCTTCGACGGCAAACGCCACGGGAGGAGGAGGATGAGGATGAGGAGGAGGATGAGGAGGAGGATGAGGATGAGGAGGAGCGAGACGAAGGAGGAAGATGGAGGAGGCGGTCAGAGCAAGAACGCCCCGAAGAAGTTCCACTCCCTCTTGTCCGCCACGACGTCGCCGTGGGTCACGTGCACGGCCACCGAGCTGCCGGCCTGCAGGTGGAACACCCCGCCCAGGTGGCTGCTCTGGAACCACGTGGGTCGGGCGCTGGCGGCCGACGCGCAGGGCACCCACGTGGTGCTCATGACCGTGGCGGCACCGCCGCCGCTGCCGCTGCCGGCGGTGGTGTCGGCGGTGGTGGTGTCGGCGGTGGTGGCGGCGGTGGTGGTGGTGGCGGTGGTCACGCGGACAGAGTGGACGACCTCTACGTGTGCTGACTCCCTCACTCGTCCGCACGCCACGTGGTACAGCTGGACCTGTGGGGGGATGCGGTGGTTGATCAACGGGAGAAGTGATGACGACGATGGTGATACTAATAGTAGAGAAAGGACGACTCAGAGAGAGAGAGGACGCCTCAGAGAGAGAGGACGACTCAGAGAGAGAGAGAGGACGACTCAGAGAGAGAGAGGACGACTCAGAGAGAGAGGACGACTCAGAGAGAGAGAGAGGATGACTCAGAGAGAGAGCAAGAGGGGACGACTCAGAGAGAGAGGACGACTCAGAGAGAGAGACAGAGAGAGGATGACTCAGAGAGAGAGAGAGGACGACTCAGAGAGAGAGCGAGAGGGGACGACTCAGAGAGAGAGAGAACGACTCAGAGAGAGAGAGAGAGGACGACTCAGAGAGAGAGAGACAGGGGGCGACTCAGAGAGAGAGAGGACGACTCAGAGAGAGAGACAGTGGGCGACTCAGAGAGAGAGAGAGGACGACTCAGAGAGAGAGACAGGGGGCGACTCAAAGGAGGCGTCAGGGGGCCACGCGGTGGCGAGGAGCCGTCGCTGCTAACGATCCCCCACCAAGCTCTGCGGTCCTCTACGTATGACGGTGTTTGTCGGCGCAATGCATTGCGTATTTAGCCGTGTGCAAGGGAGCAACACTCGATCCCACACAGAGGGAACAGGTGGAGATGACGCTCCTGCTACGCCGCCTTCACCTGGCGAGCCAGGCACGGCTGCCACCTCCGCGGCCCCCCAAGGAAGTGTCGCGACATTCCAGCGGCGATCCAGCAACCCTTTGTGTCACCAGCGCTGGGTTACAGACCAACAGTGGAGCCACCACCACCACCACCACCAGGCTCATGATGACGATGGCGATGATGTTGATGATGGGGATGATGATGACGATGGTGATGATGTTGATGACAATGGTGATGATGATGACGATGGTGATGATGATGATGATGACGATGGCGATGATGACGGCGATGGTGACGATGATGATTGAGTTTGACGAGCACAGGCCCAAAGCCCCAAAACGTCAAGTGGCCAGCAACAAACTGCACTCTCAATGTGTACACGTACACGTGTGTGTAGGTGTACACGTACACGTGTGTGTACGCGTATGTACCAGGAGACTGAATCTTTACCCTCGGGGCTCCTCCAGAAACAACAAAAAACCACTACAGATGGCCACGTGGAATGTTAGAACGCTCACTCCGGAGGAGAGGCTGCCACTCCTCTGTCGGGAGCTGGACCGGTACCGCCTGGATCTCTGTGGTATTCAGGAGGTCCGGTGGACCGGTTCTGGCTCCTGCCACCATGAGGGGTGGACAGTCCTCTACTCATGGCAGGAGACTACCAAACAACAGGGAGTGGCTCTTCTTCTGAACAAAAGAATGAAGGGGGCGTGGTGGTGAAGTTTGGGAAGCTGTAAGCCCCAGGCTACTTTGGGCTCACCTTCCCATCAACGGAAGGTGAGGAGTGGTGGTCGTGGTTACTTATGCCTCCACCGAAGACGAACATCCGTGGAGGGATGCAGGCAAGGCCGATGAGTCAGATGCCTAATATGACCTCCTGTCACAGGTGCTAGCTAAAGTGGCCCCTCTGGATAGAGTCATCTTGTTGGGTGACTTCAATGCCCGAGTTGGTCATGATGCTGGGTCCTTGTCTTGAGTGATTGGAAGGTATGGGCCAGATCAGTTCAATAACAACGGTAGGAGGTTGATAGATTTTTGTGCAGCCCATGGGCTTGTAATTACCAATACTCTTTTCCGGCATCGGCGCATCCACACAGCATCATGGATGCATGCCGGGTCCAAGCAAGAACATCTGCTGGACTACATAGTGATGGAACAGCGAATACAGGCCCATGTCCTTGACACCAGGACCTACCGTGGAGCTGAACTGCCCTCTGACCATCGACTTGTCATCTGTATGATGCGCCTGCCATTCTTCCACTCCAGTGGTGGGTCTACACCCAGCACCCCATTCAAATCTAAGGTGGCCTGGTCTCAGCTAGCTGATGAAAGTTGCAAGCGAGAATTTCATCATCGCTTGCGGCTGGGGTTGGCATCGTCCCCCACTCCTCCTGATGTCGAGGGTAAATGGGCGAGGTTTAGGACTGTGACTCAGGCAGCTGGAATGGCTGCTTTGGGTATGTGGTCCAGACCTGGCTGACCGAGGAGGTGTTCAAGCTGGTTATCGTCTACAGCATCCCATGTCAGAGAATGAGGAGGCTTACCGCAGCCTTCACTCGGAGGGTCGGAGAGCCGGGAAGCGCTGCAAGGATGGGTGGTGGCAGCGGGTTGCTGAGGAGATGGAGTCTGCCTCAATGGCCCACGATCACATATCGCTATTTAACTACATCAAAAAAGTAACCTGCAGCGATACACCTATTACCATCATTAGAGGAAAAAACGGTGATCCAATCCCCAACCCCCAGGAACAAGTTTGCAGATTTGCTGAGCATTTCTGTGAAGTCCTGGCGAAGGGGAAATCCATCGATATGGAAAGCATCATGGGACAAAGTGGGGATGACCCTGCTGAGGCTGCGGTGCCTCAAATATTGGAAGAAGAAGTCACCCCCTGTGAGTGGCTGGCTGAGGTGCCATCTGTTGAGGAAGTACTAAAGGCGATCCAGAGTCTGAGACCAGGAAAGGCACCGGGCAGAGATGATCTCCCAAGCGAAATGCTGAGGGAGGGTGGCGTTTGTGCACAGACTTCCATACATGACATCATGACATCATAGTCTGGACCACTGGACGTGTTCCGCAATATTGTAAGGATGCCCTGGTGGTCCCACTCTTTAAGAAAGGGGGCCATGCAGACTGTAACAACTACAAGGGCATCTCACTCCTCAGGGAAAGGTCCTGGAAAGGATTATTCAACATCGCCTTGCCAGGCACGCTGAGGAGAGGCTTGCGGAGCCCCAATGCGGTTTCAGGAAAAGGCGGTCCTGCACAGATGCCACATTCTCTGTCCTTCTGCTACAGCAGAAGTGTAGGCAATTCCAACAAGACCAAACATCTCTGCTTTATTGACTTGGTCAAGGCCTATGATACCATCAGTAGGCCTGGACTCTGGGTTGTTCTTCGTGCTTTCGGAGTCCCTGACCCTCTGCTCGGGATCATTTAGAACCTTCATGATGGTGAGCGGGCCCGGGTAAAACTACTTGGCCGGGAGTCGGAGCCATTCCCCGTTCACCTTGGAGTGCGACAGGCATGTCCACTGGCTCCAACATTATTTAACATCTTTTTTGACCACGTTGTTTGTGAAACCGTTTATGGCTGTACCAGAGGAATTTCTATCTGGTACAGATAAAATGGGAGGCTGATCGATGCCCGGGTGCGGTCAAGGGATGGCTCCCTATTGCTCAACCACGTTATGTATACCGATGATCTGGTAATTGCTGCTCACTCAGAGGAGGAGTTGGAGGCGCTGCAGCTGAAACTGGAGCGTGCAACTCAGAGGTGGGGCCTTACCATCAGCCCCACCAAAACTAAGCACCTGCCTGGGTATTTTCTACCATCGGCACTCCACCCCCACAACTCCCAATCGGTGATGGGGCAGTTGTGGAGAGAGTTTCCCATACTTGGGCAGTGTGCTCATGACTGGCTCCGGTTTGACAGCAGAGGACGCACTCAGAATCAGTCGAGCGGCATTATCTTTTCATCGGTTGCGTAACGCTGTGTGGAAGCTACCTGTTCTGTCGCTCCGCACTAAGCTTCAGGTCTTCTCGGCCATGGTCATTCCCTCCCTTCACTATGCTTGCGAAAGGAGGACCCCCTTAATGGAGCATATTCACTGATTGGAAACATTTAGGCTGGCCTGCCTACGATCCATCCTGGGTTTAACCAGGCTGGATTGTGTGAGGAGCTCACAAATCCTTGAAAGATCTGGGCAAGGTCCCATCGGTGAGCTCCTCCGGCAGGCAAGGCTGCGTTGGCTGGGTCATGCAGCCCGCATGCCCAGTCACCGCATGCCTGAACAGCTTTTGCTTGGCTGGATAGAGGGGGCTAAATGGGCGCGGCATGGGCTAGAGAAGAGATGGAGTGATGTGGTACAGGAGGACGTGGAGCTGAGTGGACTTGCCGATGACTGGTACCAGCGGTGTCAAGATCGGCCTCTGTGGAGGAGGCTCGTGAAGGACGCTGCTATTGGGCAGTTGGAGGCAGTCGCCTTCCAACAACAACAATGGAGGGCGGAGGAGCGACGCTCACAACAACGAGCGGAGCTCCGGGTGGCTAATGCACAGCAGGTTGGCACAGTAGGGTGCACAGGTGGTGCACCAGCCAGTCATCTCAGTCATCTCAGTCAGTCGACCCGTGGCACCTGCTGGGTCTGCCCCGTGACCTCCTGCCAGCGGGCATTCGACACTTCACGTGGCCTCAAGGTGCACATGGCCTGGCACAAGCGTCGTGGTGAGGTCACCGCCACTTAGTGGCGAATGGCGGTTGTTGTTGTTGTTGTACACGTACACGTGTACACGTGTGTGTATGCACAGGTGTACGCGTGCGCACGTTGAACCTCTCGCACGCACCGTACGATAGCCAAGCCGGTGGTGCGGTGGCGCTGAACGTCGGCCCACCTGCGAGAAGACGAAGTAGCTGCCCGCGCGCGGCACGGTGAGGCTGCCGTTGGCGTAGAGCATGCCGCCTCGCAGGCTCGCAACGCTGCCGCCGGCTCCGCCGTCGCCCCAGGCCAGGCGGGAGCGCTGCCGTGCAGCCACGTTCACGTCTAGCGGAGAGAGAGAGAGATTGAGAGTGTGAGAGAGTGAGAGAGATTGAGAGAGTGTGAGTGTGAGAGAGTGTGAGAGAGAGTGAGTGTGAGAGAGTGTGAGAGAGAGTGTGAGTGTGAGAACTTATGTATGAACTTACAGGTGACACGTGGTGAGTGAACTTACAGGTGACACCTGGTGAGTGAACTTACAGGTGACACCTGGTGAGTGAACTTACACGTGACACCTGGTGAGTGAACTTAGACGTGACACCTGGTGTGTGAACTTACACGTGACACCTGGGGAGTGAACTTACAGGTGACACCTGGTCAGTGAACTTACACGTGACACCTGGTGAGTGAACTTACAGGTGACACCTGGTGAGTGAACTTACACGTGACACGTGGTCAGTGAACTTACAGGTGACACCTGGTGAGTGAACTTACAGGTGACACCTGGTGAGTGAACTTACACGTGACACGTGGTGTGTGAACTTACAGGTGACACCTGGTGGGTGAACTTACACGTGACACGTGCTGAGTGAAATTACAGGTGACACGTGGTGTGTGAACTTACAGGTGACACCTGGTGAGTGAACTTACAGGTGACACCTGGTGAGTGAACTTACAGGTGACACGTGGTGAGTGAACTTACACGTGACACCTGGTGAGTGAACTTACAGGTGACACCTGGTGAGTGAACTTACACGTGACACGTGGTGTGTGAACTTACAGGTGACACCTGGTGAGTGAACTTACAGTGACACCTGGTGAGTGAACTTACAGGTGACACCTGGTGAGTGAACTTACAGGTGACACGTGGTGAGTGAACTTACACGTGACACCTGGTGAGTGAACTTACAGGTGACACCTGGTGAGTGAACTTACAGTGACACCTGGTGAGTGAACTTACAGGTGACACGTGGTGAGTGAACTTACAGGTGACACCTGGTGGATGAGCTTACACGTGACACGTGCTGAGTGAACTTACAGGTGACACCTGGTGTGTGAACTTACACGTGACACGTGGTGTGTGAACTTACAGGTGACACATGGTGAGTGAACTTACAGGTGACACATGGTGAGTGAACTTACACGTGACACCTGGTATGTGAACTTACACGTGACACGTGGTGTGTGAACTTACACGTGACACGTGCTGAGTTAACTTACAGGTGACACGTGGTGTGTGAACTTACACGTGACACCTGGTGAGTGAACTTACAGGTGACACCTGGTGAGTGAACTTACACGTGACACGTGGTGTGTGAACTTACAGGTGACACGTGCTGAGTGAACTTACACGTGACACGTGGTGTGTGAACTTACAGGTGACACCTGGTGAGTGAACTTACAGGTGACACCTGGTGAGTGAACTTACACGTGACACGTGGTGTGTGAACTTACACGTGACACGTGCTGAGTGAACTTACACGTGACACGTGCTGAGTGAACTTACACGTGACACGTGCTGAGTGAACTTACACGTGACACGTGCTGAGTGAACTTACACGTGACACGTGCTGAGTGAACTTACAGGTGACACGTGGTGTGTGAACTTACACGTGACACGTGGTGTGTGAACTTACACGTGACACGTGCTGAGTGAACTTACACGTGACACGTGCTGAGTGAACTTACACGTGACACGTGCTGAGTGAACTTACACGTGGCACGTGCTGAGTGAACTTACACGTGACACGTGCTGAGTGAACTTACACGTGACACGTGCTGAGTGAACTTACACGTGACACGTGCTGAGTGAACTTACACGTGGCACGTGCTGAGTGAACTTACACGTGACACGTGCTGAGTGAACTTACACGTGACACGTGCTGAGTGAACTTACACGTGACACGTGGTGAGTGAACTTACACGTGACACGTGGTGTGTGAACTTACACGTGACACGTGCTGAGTGAACTTACACGTGACACGTGCCGAGTGAACTTACACGTGACACGTGCCGAGTGAACTTACACGTGACACGTGCCGAGTGAACTTACACGTGACACGTGCTGAGTGAACTTACAGGTGACACCTGGTGAGTGAACTTACACGTGACACGTGCTGAGTGAACTTACAGGTGACACGTGGTGTGTGAACTTACACGTGACACGTGCTGAGTGAACTTACAGGTGACACGTGGTGTGTGAACTTACACGTGACACGTGCTGAGTGAACTTACAGGTGACACCTGGTGAGTGAACTTACAGGTGACACCTGGTGAGTGAACTTACACGTGACACCTGGTGTGTGAACTTACACGTGACACGTGGTGTGTGAACTTACACGTGACACGTGGTGTGTGAACTTACACGTGGCACGTGCTGAGTGAACTTACGTGTGAGATGAGCGGAAGGTCTTTCAGTGTCCCCGTCTGGGCCCCGGGTCGGTGCGGTGCTTGCGAGCCGCTCGTCTGAAGTGAGGAGCAGCACAGGTAGAGGCTTCGTTAATGGCGTGGTGGCTATCGAACAATAATAATGATGACAATAACAATGATGACAATAACAATGATAACAATAATAATGATGACAATAATAATAACAATGATAACAATAATAATGATGACAATAATAATGATAACAATAACAATGATAAAAATAACAATGACAACAATAATAATGATGACAATAACAATGATAACAATAACAATGATAACAATAATAATGATGACAATAATAATAACAATAACAATGATAACAATAATAATGATGACAATAACAATGCTAACAATAACAATGATAACAATAATAATGATGACAATAACAATGATAACAATAATAATGATGACAATAATAATGATGACAATAATAATAACAATAATAATGATGACAATAATAATGATGACACTAACAATGATGACAATAACAATGATAACAATAATAATGATGACAATAATAATGATAACAATAATAATGATAACAATAATAATGATAACTCCTCTCATCACGATCAGCACGTTGTGATGTATGTACGCTGCGGTGGCTGTGAGATGTTAACTACCTCGCCCGGTATACAGGAGGTCGTTGGTTCGATCCCAACCCTGACGCCTGCTGCTGCTGTATATTTGGAGTTTGCGTGTCTCTCTCATCGTCATCATCACGGTGGCTATAAGATGTTAACTACCTCGCCAGGTATACAGGAGGTCGTGGGTTCGATCCCTACCCTGACGCCTGCTGCTGCTGTATATTTGGAGTTTGCGTGTCTCTCTCTCTCTCTCTCCGTGGTAGCGAGGATTTTCCCCCGGGCTCCCCGGGTTTCCCCTCCACATTTGGCATCAACATCACGCGCTTAGAGTAATCGGCTGCTGCTTTCAATGTCCACGTGATGATGATGATGCTGGTGGTGGTGATGAGCCACTTCGTAGACCTATCATTCGTGATAGCGAGGTCGCTTCTGAAAAGAAAGCTGAATTGTTCCGTGGCGCCTTAACCTGGTTACACGATAAAGTTTTTGAGTTAATTTTTTGCCAATTTTTATAGTAACATTACAATTAGTAAACACCCCTCAAACCCCCGACCCGACTCCCTCCCAGGGGATGACAGCGAAGTTTCGGGGATGAAAATTCATCGCGGCTAGGGAAATCCCACCCAGCGCCTCGGCGCCTCAGGGCCCTACAACTTTGATTGGTGATGTATCGTCGTCGGCATCATCATTGTAATTCCGTGAGCTATTTAAAAAAGAAAAGTCCCCAATGTACTACTTTATTAAGTCTTCATCTTCATTGATTGATGAGTCATTGCAGAAGTTTAGCAGCAGAGCATAATAATCTCTCTCCCCCTTCTGCCCGCCGCCACGATGCCTATAAGCCCTTAGGGCCCCTCCATCAATCTCAGAACCGCAATGTTTATGTACGTCTGCTGCAAGAGAAAGCCGATGAGCTATAAAGCTCTGTTTTTTCCCCACAGATGTCCAGTCGGGGCAAGGGGTAAGAACGTCACAACAACAAACAGTCACACAAAAAAAACACGATAGTAGTGCATTGTATCAGAATGGTAAACAATTCACACAAACAAACACAACACTGAACCATCCACCATCACCACCAGGCAAAGCCCCGCTGGGATGTGAAATTATTTTTCACACGCGGCCTGGCCACAAATTATAATCGCTCAACAAAGTGGCCCATCGTTTGAACATTTATAGCAGCAAAACCATCTCAGTCTAACGCTTGGCGGCCTTTCGCGACCAATATCATCCATAATAGAGGTTGTTTTGGGGGTGTTAGATCGCATAAATATATAAATGTTGTGTCGTTAAAACCGCCACCACCCGACACAGCCAACTAGTAAGGGTTGTGTCGCGTAAACAGAACGTGGCCAATTCGTCACTAGCACAGCACTAGTGTGTAGAGTAGTGTATAATAGTGTAGTGTATAGTGTAGTATATAGTGTAGTGTATAGTGTAGTGTATAGTGTAGTGTATAGTAGTGTATAGTGTAGTGTATAGTAGTGTAGTGTATAGTAGTGTATAGTAGTGTAGTGTATAGTGTAGTGTATAGTGTAGTGTATCGTAGTGTATAGTAGTGTAGTGTATAGTAGTGTATAGTAGTGTAGTGTATAGTAGGTGAGTGTGTAGTAGTGTAGTGTATAGTAGTGTAGAGTGTAGTGTAATAGTGTAGTGTATAGTAGTGTAGTGTAGAGTGTAGTGTAATAGTGTAGTGTATAGTTGTGTAGTGTATATAGTAGTGTATAGTGGAGTGTATAGTAGTGTAGTGTATAGTGTAGTGTATAGTGTAGTGCATAGTGTAGTGTATAGTGCAGTATATAGTGTAGTGTATAGTGTAGTGTATAGTGTAGTGTATAGTGTATAGTAGTGTAGTGTATAGTAGTGTAGTGCATAGTGTAGTGTATAGTAGTGTAGTGTATAGTGTAGTGTATAGTGTAGTGTATAGTAGTGTATGGTGTAGTGTATAGTGTAGTGTATAGTGTAGTGTATAGTGTAGTGTATAGTGTAGTGTATAGTGTAGTGTATAGTGTAGTGTGTAGTAGTGTATATAGTAGTGTATAGTGTAGTGTGTAGTAGTGTAGTGTATAGTGTAGTGTATAGTGTAGTATATAGTAGTGTATAGTGTAGTGTATAGTGTAGTGTATAGTAGTGTATAATGTAGTGTATAGTGTAGTGTATAGTAGTGTATAGTGTAGTGTATAGTGTAGTGTATAGTGTAGTGTATAGTGTAGTGTATAGTATAGTGTATAGTGTAGTGTATATAGTAGTGTAGTGTATAGTTTAGTGTGTAGTAGTGTATAGTGTAGTGTATGGTAGTGTATAGTGCAGTGTATAGTGTAGTGTATAGTGTAGTGTATAGTGTAGTATATAGTGTAGTGTATAGTGTAGTGTATAGTAGTGTATAGTGTAGTGTATAGTGTAGTGTAGTGTATAGTGTAGTGTATAGTGTAGTGCATAGTGTAGTGTATAGTGTAGTGTATAGTGTAGTGCATAGTGTAGTGTATAGTGTACTAGCACAGCACACCGGTTGTGTGTTGGAGAGCCAAGCCACAACATTAACAATCTAAAGTACGACGATCAATCTCAATCTACTGCTGGATGAAGGCCTCCTCACCCCTCCCCCGTACTTCGCAGGAGGATGAGGGGGGAGGAAGGGGGGGGGGGTGTTTGACCATACTTCACCACGCTGGTGATGCGCGGTTCGGATTCCCCTCGACCGGGGTCTCGCGCCTCGCACCGCCGTCGATTCTCACGCTCACCTTCCTGTTGCACGCGGAGCTTCAGTTTCTCGGCCTTCACCAGCTTGCCCAAGGCAGTCTGCGGGTGGATCAAAGAAAGGGAGCGCCGTTAAAGTCCCTGCTGCTGAGACACCCGCGCGTCGAAACCGGTCCGAGAAATTAGTTTTTAGCTGCTGCTGCTGCTGCTACTGCTGCTGCTGTTGTTGTTGTTGTTCGCTGCTCTTCGCAGTGTTGAGGACGGCGCTCACAAGGACGATCGGCTCGCCGCTGGAGGACGCGCTGCCCCACGGCCTGTCTCGGGGATACTTTTTTTTTACATTTGCCGAATCCGTGCGAAGAAGACGCAGTGGTCGATCTCGCTCAGCGCCGTCCTGCTGGCCAGTCGCTACCCACAACCCCCAGCCAGCCTCGCTGACCCTTGCCTCGGCGGTCAGCGCGAGGTCAACCTCGCCACGGGTCAGTTGCGAGATTCGGCGCCGTTCAGATTCGCGTCTCTCACCACCGCCACCGCCGCCGCCACCCCCACCTACACCACCCCCCACCCACCACCCCCACCGCCCCCCCCCCACCACTCCCACCCACACCACCCACACCACCACCCCACCACCACCACCCCCACCTACACCACCCCCCCTCACCACCACCACCACCCCCACCCACACCACCACCTCCACCACCCACACCACCCACACCGCGCCCTCACACCACCCACACCACCACCCCCACCCCCACCACCCCCACCCACACCACCCACACCACCACCCCCACCACCACCCCCACCCACACCACCACCCCCCCCCACCCATTCCCCCACCCCCAATCTCCGCGTGCCTCATCCTCGTCTCTCGGTTCAATTGTCAACTCGCGATTGTCCGTGCTTATCTTGGGGATGGTTTAATTTTTTTTTTTAAGGTGGGGGTGGGGTGGGGTTCCATTAATTTATAATTCCCTTTCATTTACGCCAATGAAGGCCTCACACTCTGAGCCTCGAAACGAAATCTGCCAAAGCCGGAACAAAACCCGCAAACACGCGCGTCGCGATGCTGGCTCCGTGGTGAAGCTCCTCTTACCTCGTGCAGCTCCTCCATCCCGGCCCTCACCTCCACCCAGGCCACCACCGCGACCCCCACGGCGCACAGCCACGCGCCGGCCAGCAGGCCGGCCAACAGCGTGCAGGGCGCCACGCGTCCACGGCGCATGGCGACACAACGCGGGCACAGCGGGCGGCCGCCTTGCTACGGAGACGGGCGTGCAATGTCACCTGCTGACGCCTCGTGCAACTGTACTGCCTGCACTGCCTCTAGCACCTGTACTGCCTGTACTGCCTCTAGTATCTGTACTGCCTGTACTGCCTCTACTATCTGTACTGTCTCTAGCACCTGTACTGTCTCTAGCACCTGTACTGTCTGTACTGCCTCTAGTATCTGTACTGCCTGTACTGCCTATACTGTCTCTAGCACCTGTACTGCCTGTACTGCCTCTAGCACCTGTACTGCCTGTACTGCCTGTACTGTCTCTAGCACCTGTACTGCCTCTAGTATCTGTACTGCCTGTACTGCCTGTACTGTCTCTAGCACCTGTACTGCCTCTAGTATCTGTACTGCCTCTAGCACCTGTACTGCCTCTAGCACCTGTACTGCCTGTACTGCCTGTAGCACCTGTACTGTCTCTAGCACCTGTACTCTAGCACCTGTACTGCCTGTACTGCCTCTGGCTCCTGTACTCTAGCACCTGTACTGCCTGTACTGCCTCTAGCACCTGTACTGCCTCTAGCACCTGTACTGCCTCTAGCACCTGTACTGTCTCTAGTATCTGTACTGCCTCTAGTATCTGTACTGCCTCTAGTATCTGTACTGCCTCTAGTATCTGTACTGTCTCTAGCACCTGTACTGCCTCTAGTATCTGCACTGCCTCTAGCACCTGTACTGCCTCTAGTATCTGTACTGTCTCTAGTATCTGTACTGTCTCTAGTATCTTTACTGCCTCTAGTATCTGTACTCTAGCACCTGTACTGCCTGTACTGCCTCTGGCTCCTGTACTCTAGCACCTGTACTGCCTGTACTGCCTCTAGCACCTGTACTGCTTCTAGCACCTGTACTGCCTCTAGTATCTGTACTGCCTCTAGTATCTGTACTGTCTCTAGCACCTGTACTGTCTCTAGTATCTGCACCTGTACTGCCTCTAGCACCTGTACTGTCTCTAGTATCTGTACTCTAGCACCTGAACTGTCTCTAGTATCTGCACTCTAGAACCTGTACTGCCTCTAGAACCTGTACTGTCTCTAGTATCTGTACTCCAGCACCTGTACTGCCTCTAGAACCTGTACTGCCTCTAGAACCTGTACTGTCTCTAGCACCTGTACTGCCCAGATAGAACACCTCTCGACTCTCAGCACGCGATACAGCTCACACAACTCACGCGCGCCTCCAGCCTACAACTCCACCACCACCAGCAGCAGCACCTGCTGTGGACCCCGCACGCGTGTACGTGCACTACCACACTCCCTAAGCCACCCAACCACCCACCCGGCCCGGCCCGGGCCACCGAATCACTCCGTCACAGATAATCTGGATGACGAATGTGCCTGAAGCCGTCCGACTGACAGGCCGTCAATTCTCGACGTTCGTTGATGGTCGTCGTCCGTTTAAGCAATCGCGCTACAAAACGCAGAGAAATCAATCTCGTGGGCTGAGCTGCTGCTGCTGGTGGTGAGCCAACAGCGTCTGCAGTCTGTCACAGAGAGGAGTGAAAGCCTTGCTTGAAGGTGGCTTACGTGGGGAATATAAAGCCACGGCTGTAACAGCCGAGCGTGAATTCCCCGTGTCATGAAACCAACCCCCTCGTACTAAACTTCACTTATCCGTTTGCCGTCCGCGAGAGGGGCTGGATTGCCCTGTCTCTCTCTCTCTCCCTCTCTCCTGTTCGTGGGCTTGCCACGGGGACACGAGCGGTTCAGAGTCTCGTGATGCACTCTGGAATGACAACTCTGGCGTGTGCATCAATTTCTTTTGGTCGTCGCTCTGGGTACGAGGGCTTCGGAAAATCCCGTGATGGTATGGAGTTTAAATTCAGCCCGTTCGCCGTTGACAATTCTGTGGTTACGGACTGTTTTTTTTCCGCGTCCATTTTCCATAATCTCAAACACGGAGTCGGGGCTTCTGAAAGTTTGACCCCCCCCACCCACACAACCCACCCCCTATACACCCACCAACCCACACAACCCACACAATCCACCCCCTATACACCCACCTACCCACACAACCCACCCCCTATACTCCCACCCACACAACCCACCCCCTATACTCCCACCCACCCACACAACCCACCCCCTATACTCCCACCCACCCACCCACACAACCCACCCCCTATACTCCCACCCACCCACCCACCCACACAACCCACCCCCTATACTCCCACCCACCCACACAACCCACCCCCTATACTTCCACCCACCCACACAACCCACCCCCTATACTTCCACCCACCCACACAACCCACCCCCTATACTGCCACCCACCCACTCAACCCACCCCCTATACTCCCACCCACCCACACAACCCACCCCCTATACACCCACCCACCCCCTATACTCCCACCCACCCACACAACCCACCCACTGCGCCAGGCCCGTAGCACGAACACACCAGTCAGTAACGCACGCAAGTTCTGGTTTCACTTTCAGAGTCGGATTCGATCACACGGTGCGTGAGAGAATGTGTATTCATTACACGTCATGTACATGTGTGTGTTAGTGTGTGTGTGTTAGTGTGTGTGTGTTAGTGTGTGTCTAGGGAGACAAAGGCGGTCGGGCGTGGTGTTGGCCACCTACCCCTTCGTGTACCGTTCCGGCCTTCATAGGTGCTCGCTAACAGCACTTGCCCCTACA
Source organism: Petromyzon marinus (assembly GCF_010993605.1). NCBI lineage: Eukaryota > Metazoa > Chordata > Hyperoartia > Petromyzontiformes > Petromyzontidae > Petromyzon > Petromyzon marinus. Next base: position 7,174,976 of record NC_046127.1, on the reverse strand, counting down.
GTCTGTTAAGGCTATATGGGGGATCTTTATCTTTGTTGTCTGTGTGTATGTTAGTGTGTGTATGTTAGTGTGTGTGTGTTAGTGTGTGTGTTAGTGTGTGTTAGTGTGTGTGTGTTAGTGTGTGCGTGTTAGTGTGTGTGTGTTAGTGTGTATGTGTTAGTGTGTGTTAGTGTGTGTGTTAGTGTGTGTGTTAGTGTGTGTGTTAGTGTGTGTGTTAGTGTGTGTGTTAGTGTGTGTGTATGTGTTAGTGTGTGTGTTAGTGTGTGTGTGTTAGTGTGTGTTAGTGTGTGTGTTAGTGTGTGTTAGTGTGTGTGTGTTAGTGTGTGCGTGTTAGTGTGTGTGTGTTAGTGTGTATGTGTTAGTGTGTGTTAGTGTGTGTGTTAGTGTGTGTGTTAGTGTGTGTGTTAGTGTGTGTGTTAGTGTGTGTGTGGGGAGCGGTAGTGTAGCGGTTAGCGCGCTGCGCTATGAACCTGGCGACCCGGGTTCGATTCCCGCTCACGGCCAACACCAGTGACGATTACCTGAACCGGTCCCGGGCCTCCCCTAGGTCGACTCAGCCTCAAATGAGTACCTGGTGCGGTGTGTAAACATCGCCACTGGGGAGACAAAGGCGGCCGGGCGTAGTGCTGGCCACTCATCCCGTCGTGTACCGTTCTGGCCTTCACAGCACTTGCCCCTACAGTCTGCTAAGGCCACACGGGGGATCTTTGTCTTTGTCTTAGCGTGTTCTTCAAAATAAAACAAAATATATGATCGGCAACATCTCAGCCAATGGCTCTTCCGCACAGTATTCGCTCAGCTATGTGGCTCTTAGGGGCCGTCCATAAATGACGTCACGCACCTGGGGTGGTGGGGGGTCGGACATTTGTGACGATGTGTGACGAGGGGGGTTGAGAAATGTGACGTCACATCAAAATACGCAACTATAAATAAATATAGACAACACGTTCTACTTACTAAAATAGACTTTGTAATAAATATTTTCTCCTACAACATCAGAGTGCAGCGCCACGTTAAACACGCACTACAATGACAATAGTTCAAAGCGATGTGAAGCATTTTTTATTTATTTTGGGGAGGCGGGGGCGGAGCTTTGTGACGTCATATACTCTCGTTGTTGTTGGCACGAATGACGCAATATATATAATCAAAGTACAGAGTAAAACCTTGGATTGCGAGTAACTTGGTCTGCGAGTGTTTTGCAAGACGAGTCAAATTTTTTTAAATAAATATTAATTTGATAAACGAGCGAGGGTCTTGCAATACGAGCAGTGTACGTGTAGTACGCTTTGTACTGCCGAGTGTCACGTGATCACAACTCATGTACGAGCAAGGTCTTGCAATACGAGTAGTGTACGTGTAGTACTCTTTGTACTGCCGAGCGTCACGTGATCACAACTCATGTACGAGCGAGGGTCTTGCAATACGAGCAGCACGTGTAGTACGCTTTGTACTGCCGAGCGTCACGTGATCACAACTCATGTACGAGCGAGGGTCTTGCAATACGAGCAGCACGTGTAGTACGCTTTGTACTGCCGAGCGTCACGTGATCACAACTGATATACGAGCAAGGTCTAGCAATACGAGTAGTGTACGTGTAGTACTCTTTGTACTGCCGAGCGTCACGTGATCACAACTCATGTACGAGCGATGTCTAGCAATACCGAGCAGCACATGTAGTACGCTTTGTACTGCCGAGCGTCACGTGATCACAACTCATGTACGAGCAAGGTCTTGCAATACGAGTAGTGTACGTGTAGTACGCTTTGTACTGCCGAGCGTCACGTGATCACAACTGACATACGAGCGCTTTGGATTACAAAGACGTTTCCGGCACGAATAATGCTCGCAACCCCGAGGTTTCTCCGTATTATTATTTTTATTATTTTATTAAACTAGGCGTTGTTTGGGAGCGCACGTGGCGCCCCTCACAACCAATCACGGCCTTCGGTCAGAAGGAGAGTCACGGAAAAAGTTGCACACGAACGACGCGTTCACGCAAGCACCCGATGCTCCGCTTGGAAGTTTTTAAACGAAACATCTTTGAATTGTATTCTTAGTTCTTTCGGTAAAGTCACGTTGAAGGGAAACAACAAAATAATAAAATATATATATAAAACAATAAAAACAATTCTCACGACGTTTCGACCATAACACAAACGGTCGTCTTCAGGTGTGTCGGTTTGCATAAATTTATTTATTTTTAAACGGTGTATTTTATAAAAAAAAAAATTAAAATAAAAAATAATAAATACATTTATGCAAACGGACGCACCTGAAGACGAGCGTTTGTGTTATGGTCGAAACGTCGTGAGAATTTTTATTGTTTTAAATATATTTTATTATTTTGTTGTTTCCCTTCAACGTGACTTTACCGAAAGAACTAAGAATATGAATTACTGCAGTCACGAAAGCTTTCAATCAAAATCTTTGAATTGTATTACGTTTAGAATTGGACAATGTTGCTTCGTCATTGGAAGCTTATATCGTTTTACATCTGGAGGGCTTCATTGCAAACGACATTCCGTGGTGAATTTTCCTCTCGTCGCTGAGTAGATTGGCCTTGCTGTGGGGTGTTCGGTTCGATGCGGGCTTCCACCTGGCTGGGATTGCGAGATCGCGATCAGGCGACGCGGAGCTTCTGAGCGCCGTCTGCAGATCGATTCCAACGTGATCGAAGGTCTCTCCCTGCGCCTCCGTCGTTCGTGCACGGGCGCGTAGAGGATCTGCAGCGCCCCCTGCATTAAAACGACGGAAATTTCAGCGTTCATCACAGACAGATGAAGATGTGCGCTTATATCTCCATATTATATACGTGTAAAAGGCGAAGTTGTGATTGTGCGTGTCTGTTCGAAATGTTTAGCGTACTTCCCGACATGCAACAAACTTGAAATTTGCCATGTGGGTACTTTCCAGACTGTACACCATGCAACAATTATAAAAATACACTTTTTTTTTGCGGGGGGGGGAGCTCAATAATGCATTTATTTTTTGCACGGCAAGTGAGCTGTGACGTCACATCTGTCACGTGACCCGCGCACGTGGAAGCGTAACGCATTGTAGTGTAGCGGTTAGCACGCTGTCTGTGTGTGTGTCTGTGTGTGAATCTGTGTGTGTATCTGTGTGTGTCTGTGTGTGTGTATCTGTGTGTGTGTGGGGAGCGGTAGTGTAGTGGTTAGCGCTACGCTGCGCTACGAACCCGGCGACCCGAGTTCGATTCCCGCTCACGGCCACCACCGGTGACGATTATTTGAACCGGTCCTGGACCTCCCCTAGGTCGACTCAGCCTGAAACGAGTAACTGGTGTGCTGTGTGAACATCGCCACTGGGGGGACAAAGGCGGCCGGGCGTGGTGGATCCATGTCCCGGGCGAAGCCGGGTAGTACAGCTAGTTAGAGTATTTATACAGCAGCAGGCTTCAGGGTCGGGATCGAATCCACGACCTCCTGTACACCAGGCGAGGTAGTTAACATCTCCTCGTCACCGTGATGATGATGTGAGAGAGAGAGAGAGACACGCCAACTCCAAATATACAGCAGCAGGCGTCAGAGTCGTGATCGAACACACCACCTCCTGTACACCAGGCGAGGTAGTTAACATCTCCTAGCCACCGTGGCGCCAATATAAAGGTGTTATCGGCCAATGAATGAGGGTTCTTGCGTACGCCAGCAAAATCTACGCAGCAGCTGGTCCACCGTTCAAGCCGGCATTGCTAATCTACGATCCACCACAAAGCTCTGCGCTGTGCTCGTCTGTTATTGGCCAATGAATCCACACCGGTAGGCGTCCTTGCGTTCGTGCGGGGTGCCGGTGAGCATTGCGGGTGTTGGCGCTCACCCACTCACTTACTCAGCCGCTCACTCACCCACTCACTCACTAACTCACCCGCTCACTAACTCACCCACTCACTCACCCACTCACTAACTCCCTCACTCACCCACCCACTCACTCAATCACCCACCCACTCACACACCCACTCACACACCCACTCACTCACTAACTCACCCGCTCACTAACTCACCCACCCACTCACTAACTCACCCACTCACTAACTCACCCACTCACTAACTCACTCACCCACTCACTAACTCACTCACTCACTAACTCACCCACCCACCCACTCACTCACCCGCTCACTCAATCACCCACCCAACCACTCACTCACCCACCTGCTCACTCACTCACCCACTCACTTACTCACGCGCTCACTCACTCACCCACCCACTCACTCACCCACTTACCCACTCACTTACTTACCCCATCACTCACCCACTCAAACACCCACTCACGCACTCACTTACTCACCTGCTTCCTCACCCACTCACTCACCTACACACCCACCCACTCATTCACCCACTCACTTACTCACCCACTCACTCACCCACTTACTCACCCACTCACTCACTCACTCACCCACTCACTTACTTACCCACTCACTCACCCACTCACCCACCCAATCACATACCCACTCATTCACTCACCCACCCACTTCCTCACCCACTCACTTATCCACTCATACACCCACTCACTCACCCACTCACTTACTCACCTGCTCCCTCACCCACTCACTCACCCACTCACCCACCCACTCACTCACCCACTCACTCACTCACTCACCCACCCACTCACACACCCACTCACTCACCTACTCACTCACCCACCCACCCACTCACACACTCACTCACCCACTCACTCACTCACCAACTCACTCAATCACCCACTCACTCACCCACTCACTTACCCACTCACTCACCCACCCTGTATCAGCCGGCACGGCGCACGAGGGGGTGGGTGGCCAGCACCACGCCCGACCGCCTTTGTCTCCCCACTAATTTGAGGCTGAGTCGACCTAGGTGAGTCCCAGCACTGGCTCAGACAATCGTCACTGGTGTTGACCGTGAGCAGGAATCGAACTCGGGTCGCAAGGTTCGTAGCGCAGCGCGCGGATGGGGAAGTTGGGGTTGGAAGGGGGGGGGGCGGAGAGAGTGGGGGACTACTGTAGCAAAACGCTCTCACCAACGCACACTGACCAACGAGGGGAAGTATGGTCAAACAGCCCACCACGACTGTACGACTTGGGTAGCTCTTCACACTCACTCACCCACTCACAGTCAGACTCATCCACACTCAGCCACTCATCCACAAACTCACGCGCGCTCCCACTCACCCAGTCACTCACCCACAGACTCACTCGCGCTCCCACTCACCCAGTCACTCACCCACAGACTCACTCGCTCTCCCACTCACCCAGTCACTCACCCACCCACAGACTCACTCGCGCTCCCACTCACTCAGTCACTCACCCACAGACTCACTCGCTCTCCCACTCACCCAGTCACTCACCCACAGACTCACTCGCTCTCCCACTCACCCAGTCACTCACCCACAGACTCACTCGCTCTCCCACTCACCCAGTCACTCACCCACAGACTCACTGTCTCTCCCACTCACCCAGTCACTCACCCAGTCACTCACCCACAGACTCACTCACTCTTCCATTCACTCAGTCACTCACCCACAGACTCACTCGCTCTCCCACTCACCCAGTCACTCACCCACAGACTCACTCGCTCTCCCACTCACCCAGTCACTCACCCACAGACTCACTCGCTCTCCCACTCACCCAGTCACTCACCCACAGACTCACTCGCTCTCCCACTCACCCAGTCACTCACCCACAGACTCACTCGCTCTCCCACTCACCCAGTCACTCACCCACAGACTCACTCGCTCTCCCACTCACTCAGTCACTCACCCACAGACTCACTCGCTCTCCCACTCACCCAGTCACTCACCCACAGACTCACTCGCTCTCCCACTCACCCAGTCACTCACCCACGGACTCACTCGCTCTCCTATTCACCCAGTCACTCACCCACAGACTCACTCGCCCTCCCACTCACCCAGTCACTCACCCACAGACTCACTCGCTCTCCCACTCACTCAGTCACTCACCCACAGACTCACTCGCTTTCCCACTCACCCACAGACTCACTCGCTCTCCTACTCACCCAGTCACTCACCTAGAGACTCACTCGCTCTCCCACTCACCCAGTCACTCACCTAGTCACTCACCCACAGACTCACTCGCTCTCCCACTCATCCAGTCACTCACCCAGTCACTCACCCACAGACTCACTCGCTCTCCCACTCACCCAGTCACTCACCCAGTCACTCACCCACAGACTCACTCGCTCTCCCACTCACCCAGTCACTCACCCAGTCACTCACCCACAGACTCACTCGCTCTCCCACTCACCCAGTCACTCACCCAGTCACTCACCCACAGACTCACTCGCTCTCCCACTCACCCAGTCACTCACCCAGTCACTCACCCACTGACTCACTCGCCCTCCCACTCACCCAGTCACTCACCCTCCCACTGAACCCTATGCAGGTCACCCCACTTCTCTCTCTCTCTCTCTGATTCTTGCCCTGCGCGGCTCCACTCTGGAATTTCCTCGACTCATCATGGCCATCATCACCATCGTCTTTCATCCCAAGCTCATACAATCATCACATTTGCTATATTCAGTAACCACGCGTGTTTAAACTCTTGTAGATTGTGTCTCTGCCAGTGCTGGTTATTTCTGACCATTTTTTTCTTCATATTTCATCAACTTTGGGGGCTGTGCCCAGCAACTGATTAAAACGTGTTTTTTTTATATATATATAAAAACACACGCAAGTGTGGTTTACCGACTGCGATAAATATAGTTCGTGAATCACAGCGCCAGCGAAGAGAGTTGTGCACAACGGATATGATCAAACCTCCGCTGAGCGTTACCGTATTTAACCGCACGTTTCGCGTTACCGTATTTAACCGCATGCAGAGTCAAGGGATAACGTTGCCGGTGGACTTTAACGCGGAGGTAACGGGGGCCGCCGCGGTAAAAAAAAAACTTCTCTGAAAAAATCTGCCCCGGCTATCGGCGATTTCCCGTCGATTATTACTTTCCTGTAAATCCAAATCCTGGCCGGGTATTTTTTTTTTGTTGAGCCGCTTATCGCAGAAGCCAAGCCGGCCTAAAATAAATAAATAAATAGAGTTCCCGCCCAGTCACGAATTTTGCAAATGCCCACCAGAAGTGGAACGACGCTGGCGTGCAAAGTGTAACACGACCGACGTGCAGAATAATAATAATAAACACCTCCTCATCGCGGAACCATACATCATCATCGCAGCTCCTCCTGGCTTGGACATCCCTCCCCCGTCCTCTCACCATCTCCTTGCTCATCCCTCCTCTCTCCTCCTCCTCCTCCATTAAAATTAATGTGTTCATAAGAGAGGTTTTTTTTTGGTGGGTGATATGGCGTTAATATAAATGTTGTGTCGTTAAACCCACCACCACCACCACCACTACCAGACACAGCCAATTAGTAGTAAGGTTTGTCACGTAAACAGAACATGCCGGTAATAGCAACTTGCATCATCAGGTGACAGCCAGTAATTGCATCATTAGACGACATCCCTCCCGCCGGCGAGTGAATAGAACACGCCCTGTGATTGTTATAATGACGACGACATTGACGAGGCTCGTCCAACCTGAACAAACTGCCAAATCGCTGTCCGTGGTGCTGACGTTAAGAAAAAAAACCCGACACTTTTTTCAAGTTTTCTTGCTGTGGTTTTCACACCCGATGATGATGATGATAATTGCCTTGTGTTGCAGTCGAAACGTCGTGGGAATTGTATCGTTTTATATTTTGATTATTTTTATTTTATTTTATTGTTTCCATTCTACGTGGTGACTTTACCGAAAGAACCAAGAATATAAATTTCGATTTAAAGCTTTCGTGACTGCAATGATTCATCTTCTTTGGTTCTTTCGGGTAAAGTCACGTAGAATGAGAATAAAATAATAAATTGATAAAATAAAATAACACAATAATATTCTCACGACGTTTCGGCCACAACACAAGCGGCCTTCATCAGGTGAAGGGACGAGACTGTCTGGTAGGACAGCGCTGCAGTGAAAGAGCCACGTTCAGATCACAACCTTTAAGCCTCAACTTTAGCAACCGAGAATATGACGAAGACAGTGTTGACTAAATGAATGAGCCGATGGGAATTCGAATTTTTGTTTTTGTTTTACCAAGACTTTACTTGCGTTCGGAAGTCACCGTGAAAACCCATCGCAGGAGAGGGCCAAGTGTGCGTGCGGCCCTCAACCCGACGCTGACATTCACTATGTTTGCTGAACAAATAGTCAGACGAGGCGTCTTCTTCACACATGTCCTAAAACGCCAAAAAGATTTCCCACGCCAGTTGCCGGCCCTCTGCGAGTCGATCGTCTGAGCATATCGAGAGGGAGCCTTGAGATCGGCGCTTATGCAGCAGTGGATAGAACACGCCCGGTGATGACGATGATGATGGGTGGGCAGGGGCTGGGTAGGGTGATGACGATGATGATGATGGGGCGGGGCTGGGTAGGGTGATGACGATGGGGGGGCGGGGCTGGGTAGGGTGATGACGATGATGATGGGGGGGGCGGGGCTGGGTAGGGTGATGACAATGATGATGATTGGGGGGCGGGGCTTGGTAGGGTGATGACGATGATGATGGGGGGGGCGGGGCTTGGTAGGGTGATGACGATGATGATGGGGGGGGGCGGGGCTTGGTAGGGTGATGACGATGATGATGGGGGGCGGGGCTGGGTAGGGTGATGACGATGATGATGGGGGGGGCGGGGCTTGGTAGGGTGATGACGATGATGATGGGGGAGGGGCGGGGCTGGGTAGGGTGATGACTATGATGATGGGGGGGGGGGCGGGGCTTTGTAGGGTGATGACGATGATGATGGGGGGGCGGGGCTGGGTAGGGTGATGACGATGATGATGGGGGGGGGGCGGGGCTTTGTAGGGTGATGACGATGATGATGGGGGGGCGGGGCTGGGTAGGGTGATGACGATGATGATGGGGGGGGGCGGGGCTTGGTAGGGTGATGACGATGATGATGGGGGGGGCGGGGCTTGGTAGGGTGATGACGATGATGATGGGGGGGCGGGGCTGGGTAGGGTGATGACAACGATGATGGGGGGGCGGGGCTTGGTAGGGTGATGACGATGATGATGATGGGGGGGCGGGGCTTGGTAGGGTGATGACGATGATGATGATGGGGGGGGCGGGGCTGGGTAGGGTGATGACGATGATGATGGAGGGGCGGGGCTGGGTAGGGTGATGACGATGATGATGGGGGGGGGCGGGGCTTGGTAGGGTGATGACGATGATGATGGGGGGGGCGGGGCTTGGTAGGGTGATGACGATGATGATGGGGGGCGGGGCTGGGTAGGGTGATGACGATGATGATGGGGGGGCGGGGCTTGGTAGGGTGATGACGATGATGATGGGGGAGGGGCGGGGCTGGGTAGGGTGATGACTATGATGATGGGGGGGCGGGGTTTGGTAGGGTGATGACGATGATGATGGGGGGGCGGGGCTTTGTAGGGTGATGACGATGATGATGGGGGGCGGGGCTTTGTAGGGTGATGACGATGATGATGGGGGGGCGGGGCTTGGTAGGGTGATGACGATGATGATGGGGGAGGGGCGGGGCTGGGTAGGGTGATGACTATGATGATGGGGGGGCGGGGTTTGGTAGGGTGATGACGATGATGATGGGGGGGCGGGGCTTTGTAGGGTGATGACGATGATGATGGGGGGGCGGGGCTTTGTAGGGTGATGACGATGATACAGAATTTATGGAATTCCTCCCACCCCCACCCCCTTAAATCGCCTGGCCATCACATTCCAAGGGAACCAAGAACGCTCATTGGAAATCGTCAGAAAAAGAATTTGGATCGGGGTCGTCTCCCTAGTTCCGCGCGTATTGGCAACAGATTAATATTTAATATTTAATATCCCCCCCTATCGCTCGTCTCAATCTGTGCTTGCTGTAAGTTATTGGAACAGAGTTCCCTGCGGTTGACTCAGTGGTCGGCCAAAATACTTTATAAATATACAAACGCATTTCTAGGTATGTGCGCGCGGAGCACTCCTGCGGAAGCGTGCACTGCGCGCAGAAATAATATTCTTGTTATTGATCATAATCAAGTTTGTTTTAAAAAAAAAAAATTAAATCGCGTAAGTGTACACGTGTCTAAACCCTCCACCACCCGACACAGCCAATTGGTAAGGGATTTGCCACGTAAACAAAACGCCATATAGTTACCACTTCAGCCCATCGCTGTTTGTGCAGAGTAAATCCGCAACATCAGCAATTTGAGTGCAATTATTATTATTGAAGTTTACAACATGCAATCTCAATCCACTGCTGGATGAAGGCCCTCCCTCCCCCCCCCCCCCCCATACAGTTTTTGTTTTGACCATACTTCACCACGCTGACCGTCGTGGGTTGGTGAAGTAAGCTGGGCTGGGAGCCCAGGACCTGTTCAGATATCACTAAATCACTGATTCATAATAACGGTTTTTGGGTTAGAGCGCGTTTATTTATAAATGTGTCGTAACCCTCCACCACCCGACACGGCCAATCAGCAAAAAAAGTGTCACGTTGACAAAAGACAAATAATTCACTACTTTAGCCCACCGGTGTGTTGAAGAGTGAATCCACATTTACAGTTTGAGTAGTACGACGTTTCGCTGGTAAATACTTCCAGCATCATCGGGCAATTCGCCAGAATGGTAAATTGCCCGATGATGAGAATGGTAAATTGCCCGATGATGCTGGAAGTATTTACCAGCGAAACGTCGTACTCAAACTGTAAATGTGGATTCACTCTTCAACACACCGGTGGGCTAAAGTAGTGAACTGTTTGTCTTTTGTCAACGTGACACTTTTTTTTTGCTGATTGGCCGTGTCGGGTGGTGGAGGGTTACGACACATTTATAAATAAACGCGATCTAACCCAAAAACCGTTATTATGAATAATATTGGTCGCGAAAGCCTACGTGTTAAACTAAATCACTGATGTCAGCCGTGGCCGAGAATCCAACTCAGGTCGCCAGGTTGGCAGCGATGGAATGCGTTGACAACAGCCTCACCACCGCTCCACCACCGTGTTTGCGTTGCTCGGGCGAGAGGTTAAAGGCGCAGCCGTGCAAGTGCTCACTCACGCTACTGCTGGCGGATGGGGTTACCTCCATTAGACTAGTGAGCTGTGCGCTGTTTTTTGGGCTTCTCTTCCGTGCAGGTAAGAATGTTGAGTCTGTGATGCCCAGAGACTAAACACTGCCCATAGACTCAACACTGCCCATAGACTCAACACTACCCATAGACTGAAGACTGCCCATAGACTCACCACTGCCCATAGACTCAACACTGCCCATAGACTCAACACTGCCCATAGACTCAACACTACCCATAGACTGAAGACTGCCCATAGACTCACCACTGCCCATAGACTCAACACTGCCCATAGACTCAACACTACCCATAGACTGAAGACTGCCCATAGACTCACCACTGCCCATAGACTCAACACTGCCCATAGACTCAACACTGCCCATAGACTCAACACTACCCATAGACTGAAGACTGCCCATAGACTCACCACTGCCCATAGACTCAACACTGCCCATAGACTCAACACTTCCCATAGACTCAACACTGCACCATAGACTCAACACTGCACCATAGACTCAACACTGCCCATAGACTCAACACTACCCATAGACTGAAGACTGCCCATAGACTCACCACTGCCCATAGACAAAACACTGCACCATAGACTCAGCACTGCCCATAGACTCAACACTGCCCATAGACTCATCACTGCCCATAGACTCAACACTGCCCATAGACTCAACACTACCCATAGACTCAACACTGCCCAGACTCAACACTGCCCATAGACTCAACACTGCCCATAGACTCAACACTACCCATAGACTCAACACTGCCCATAGACTCAACACTGCACCATAGACTCAACACTGCCCATAGACTCAACACTGCACCATAGACTCAACACTGCCCATAGACTCAACACTGCCCATAGACTCAACACTACCCATAGACTCAACACTGCCCATAGACTCACCACTGGCCATAGACTAAACACTGCCCATAGACTCAACACTGCCCATAGACTCAACACTGCACCATAGACTCAACACTGGCCATAGACTCAACACTCCCCATAGACTCAACACTGCCCATAGACTCAACACTGCACCATAGACTCAACACTGGCCATAGACTCAACACTGCACCATAGACTCAACACTGCCCCATAGACTCAACACTGCACCATAGACTCAACACTGCACCATAGACTCAACACTGCACCATAGACTCAACACTGCCCATAGACTCAACACTGCCCATAGACTCAACACTACACCATAGACTCAACACTGCACCATAGACTCAACACTGCACCATAAACTCAACACTGCACCATAGACTCAACACTGCACCATAGGATCAACACTGCACCATAGACTCAACACTGCCCATAGACTCAACACTGCACCACAGACTCAACACTGCACCATAGACTCAACACTGCACCATAGACTCAACACTGCACCATAGACTCAACACTGCACCATAGACTCAACACTGCACCATAGACTCAACACTGCACCATAGACTCAACACTGCACAATAGACTCAACACTGCACCATAGACTCAACACTACCCATAGACTCACCACTGCCCATAGACTCAACACTGCCCATAGACTCAACACTACCCATAGACTCAACACTTCCCAGAGACTCAACACTGCCCATAGACTCAACACTGCACCATAGACTCAACACTGCACCACAGACTCAACACTACACCATAGACTCAACACTGCACCATAGACTCAACACTGCACCATAGACTCAACACTGCCCATAGCCTCAACACTGCCCATAGACTCAACACTGCACCATAGACTCAACACTGCACCATAGACTCAACACTGCACCATAGACTCAACACTGCACCATAGACTCAACACTGCACCATAGACTCAACACTGCACCATAGACTCAACACTGCACCATAGACTCATCACTGCACCATAGACTCAACACTGCACCACAGACTGCACCTCCGGTGAGCACGTTTCGGCTACGTACGGTGCGAAAGAAGTTCACCGTAAACCACGTGCACGCACGCCACCCTTGGCGCTCCGTCACGTTGTAGGCCACCGGGCGCCGACGACCGGCGTGGTGAAGTATGGTCAACAACACACAAACAAAAACCCCACGACCGAAATAGCCTCCGTCCGCTGACAAGCCAAAGCTGGACTTTTGCACAATTGTTGTCAATATAACAAGCCGGGATTTTTTTTGGGTGCGGACACTTTAAAAAAAAAAAAACTATAAATATATATCTTTATATATATGTGTGTGTGTGTGTATTTTTAGAAGTATTGTGCAAGAGGCGTCTCGTCGCCTTGAGAGAGTGTACAGCCTCTCCAGGAACAGCGAGCCTCGCTTGTATCTTGCTGACAATGGCATTTCCTTAAATAGCTCGCGTGTGTGTCTGTGTGTGTGTCTGTGTGTGGTGGTAGTGGGGAGCGCGCTGCGCTATGAACCTGGCGACCCGGGTTCGATTCCCGCTCACGGCCAACACCAGTGACGATTATCTGAACCGGTCCCGGGCCTCCCCTAGGTCGACTCAGCCTCAAATGAGTACCTGGTGCGGTGCGTAGACATTGCCACTAGGGAGACAAAGGCGGTCGGGCGTGGTGCTGGCCACCCACCCCCTAGTGTACCGATAAGGCTATACGGGGGATCTTTGATCTTTGTGGTGGTTCTCCAGTCTCTTCTGCGCTGTGGACCCCAATCGGAATTCAGAAGCGTTCTTTCCCACCGGGCAATTTTTGACCTCCCCCCCCCCACCCTCGTCACATGACGTCACAAAAAGTCAGAAACCCACCCCCCCTCAAATATGACGTCACAAAGCTCTGCCCCCCCCCCCCCCCCCCGTCACCCCCCCCCCCAAAAAAAAAAACGCTTAAAATCGCTTTAAACTATTGTCATTGTAGTGCGTGTTTAATGTGGCGCTGCACTCTGATGTTGTAGGAGAAAACATTTATTACAAAGTCTATTTAATTAAGAAGAACGTGTGAATAGGTTTTACCCTTTTAACTGGCACAAAAACTGACACCTTTATTCAAGGCATCATGTTTGCAATAACCACAAACACAAGCAGTCAAAAATGCAAACAAAAAGAGACAACTCTGATAATGATGATGGCACTGTCCTTGAATTTGATTGGTCCACACCCGAGACGGCTTTTCTTAGAGCCCTTAGTCTCCACTGGTGTTGGACCAGAAGACGCCAAAAGGCGTACAACTCAAAAACAGCGCACTATCAGAGTATTGAGGGCTCGGGGTGAGCATTAACATTATGAGACCTTTGCCAGAAACAAGATATTAGAAATAGGTTTTACCCTTTTAACTGGCACAAAAACTGACACCTTTATTCAAGGCATCATGTTTGCAATAACCACAAACACAAGCAGTCAAAAATGCAAACAAAAAAAGACAACTCTGATAATGATGATGACACTGTCCTTGAATTTGATTGGTCCATACCCGAGACGGCTTTTCTTAGAGCCCTTAGTCTCCACTGGTGTTGGACCAGAAGACGCCAAAAGGCGTACAACTCAAAAAACAGCAGCGCACTATCAGAGTATTGAGAGTTCGGGGTGAGCATTAACATTATGAGACCTCTTTTGCCAGTAACAAGATATATGAATAGTTTTTGTGCCAGCTAAAAGGGTAAAAACCTATTAAATATATTTTATTCTTAGTTTTTTCGGTAAAGTCACGTTGAAGAGAAACAACAAAATAATAAAATATATAAAACAATAAAAAATTCTCACGACGTTTCGACCATAACTCAAACGGTCGTCTTCAGGTGTGTTGGTTCGCATAAATTTATTTTTAAACGGCGCATTTATTTATTTATAATAAACGTTAGCGCCACGCACAACGATTTGGCAGTTTACCCAGGACTAGTCCATCTATATTCTGAAAAGAGGAGGGGGGAGACGAATTATTTTTTTTAAATATATCTTGTTACTGCCAAAAGAGGTCTCATAATGTAAGTAGAACGTGTTGTCTGTATTTATTTAAATTTGCAAATTTTGACGTGACGTCACCTTTCTCAACCCCCCCCCCCCTCTCGTCCCACATCGTCACAAATGTCTGACCCCCCCCCCTCCACCCCCCTCCTAGGTGCGTGACGTCATTTACGGACGCCCCCCTAATAACAATATTAATTTTTTATGTTATCTTCTTTGGTTCTTTCGGTAAAGTCACCACCACGTAAAATGAGAATGAAATAATAAACTGACAAAATAAAAATAACACAATGAAATTCTCACGACGTTTCGGCCACAACGCAAGCGGCCTTCATCAGGCGAAGGGGACGAGACTGTCTGGTAGGACAGCGCTGGAGCGTCTGTTCACCTGATGAAGGCCGCTTGCGTTGTGGCCGAAACGCCGTGAGAATTTTCTTGTTTCATTTCATTATTTCACGCTCATTCTACGCGGCGGTGACTTTACCGAAAGAAACCCCAAAAAGAAGACGAATCCTTGCGGTCGCGCAAAAGCCTTCAAAATCTAAAATGTAATTTGCATGATTGGTTCACGAGTTGCCTGGTGAACAAGCCCGCTGAGCCGCGAGGCTAATAGCTTCACTGATCGCACCTCGATCCACTGCTGGACGAAGCTGCCGGTTGAATGATCCACCCCAGCGACTGCTGACCGGGACCTTGATGCTTTGATCGCTCCGTTTGGGCGACGCCCGTTAATGACGTCACGCACCTAGCGGGGAGGAGGAGGAGGGGGAAGGGGGGGGGGGCGGGGTCAGACCTTTGTGACGATGCGTGACGATGAGGAGGAGGAGGGGGGTGGGCGGGGTTTGAGAAATGTGACGTCACGTCATCATGCGTAACTTTTAAATAAATATAGACAACACGTTCTACTTTAAATTAAAATAGACTTTTTTTAAAAAAATGAATGTTTCCTCCTACAACATCAGAGTGCAGCGCCACATTAAAACACGCACTGCAATGACAATAGTTTAAAGCGATTTGTGATGCATGTTTCATTTTTTTTGTGACGTCATATTTGAGGGGGGGGGGGTCTGACTTTTTGTGACGCCTTTTGACGGTCAAAAGTGACGTCATTCACGGACGGTCCCTTTCACGCTCATCCGTCCGCAAAGGGAATGCAGGCGACTTCGTCTTTACGTGATCTACGTTTTAAACGCAGTGTACCGTGCGTGTAATTGTTCCTCCTGAGGGCACAGCGCTGTGTGTGTGTGTTGTGAGCGTGCTGAACGTCGTTCCCATCGTCGTACCTAGCCAACGCCGGTGATCGAAAGTGCGCGGGCGGAGACAGAATGTAACGAAACACTCCTCCTAGACCATCTCTAGGAATTCGTTTTCAATTGTTGGCATAAGTGTCGAGTTGTTGTTGTTGTGTAACCCACTGCCAACGCATCAACAGACCGTTCGTCATGATCCTTCGTAGATGTCCAAGCCATGGCACTTGTGTTTCATCGTAAGATTGCCACTGTGCCCTTGGTGAGTGAGTGGGTGAGTGAGTGGGTGAGTGAGTTGGTGAGTGGGTGGGTGGGTGAGTGAGTGAGTAGGTGAGTGAGTGGGTGTGTGAGTGGATGATTGGGTGAGTTAGTAGGTGAGTGAGTAGGTGAGTGAGTGGGTGGGTGACTGAGTGAGTAGGTGAGTGAGTGGATGAATGAGGGGGTAAGTGGGTTAGTGAGTGAGTGGGTGAGTGGTTGAGTGAGTGGGTGAGTGAGCGAGTTGGTGAGTGAGTGGGTGAGTGGGTGGGCGGGTGAGTGAGTGAGTGGGTGAGTGAGTAGGTGAGTGAGTGGGTGGGTGACTGAGTGAGTAGGTGAGTGAGTGGATGAATGAGGGGGTAAGTGGGTTAGTGAGTGAGTGGGTGAGTGGTTGAGTGAGTGGGTGAGTGAGCGAGTTGGTGAGTGAGTGGGTGAGTGGGTGGGCGGGTGAGTGAGTGAGTGGGTGAGTGGATGAGTGAGTGGGTGAGTGAGTGGGTGAGTGGTTGCGTGAGTGATTTGGTGAATAAATAGGTGAGTGAGTGGGTGAGTGAGTGAGTAGGTGAGTGAGTGGATAGTGAGTGGGTGAGTGAGTGAGTAGGTGAGTGAGTGGGTGAGTGAGTGGGTGAGTGAGTGGGTGAGTGAGCGAGTTGGTGAGTGAGTGGGTGGGCGGGTGAGTGAGTGGGTGGGTGGATGAGTGAGTGGGTGAGTGAGTGGGTGCGTGAGTGATTTGGTGAGTAAATAGGTGAGTGAGTGGGTGAGTGAGTGAGTGAGTAGGTGAGTGAGTGGATAGTGAGTGGGTGAATGGGTGAGTGAGTGGGTGAGTGAGTGAGTGGGTGAGTGACGGGGTGAGTTGGTGAGTGAGTAGGTTAGTGAGTGGGTGGGTGAGTGAGTGGGTGAGTGAGTGAGTTGGTGAGTGGATGATTGAGTGGGTGAGTGAGTGGGTGAGTGGGTGCGTGAGTGATTTAGTGAGTGAGTAGGTGAGTTAGTGAGTGAGTGAGTAGGTGTGTGAGTGGGTAGTGAGTAGGTGAGTGGTTGGGTGAGTGAGTGAGTGGGTGAGTGAGTGCGTGAGTGAGTGAGTGAGTTGGTGAGTGAGTGAGTAGGTAGTGAGTGGGCGAGTGGTTGAGTGAGTGGGTGAGTGAGTAAGTGAGTGAGTGAGTGGGTGAGTGAGTGGGTGAGGTAGTGAGTGAGTGGGTGAGTGAGTGGGTGGGTGAGGGGGTGAGTGGGTGAGTGAGTGAGTGAGTGGGTGAGTGAGTGAGTAGGTGAGTGAGTGAGTGGGTAGTGCGTGGGTGAGTGGATGAGTGAGTGGGTGAATGGGTGAGTGAGTGGGTGAGTTAGTGAGTGAGTGCGTGAGTGAGTGGGTGGGTGAGGGGGTGAGTGAGTGGGTGAATGGATGAGTAGGTGAGTGAGTAGGTGAGTGAGTGAGTGAGTGGGTGAGTGAGTGAGTGGGTTAATGAGTGAGTTGGTGAGTGGGTGAGTGAGTGGGCGAGTGGATGAGTGGGTAAGTGAGTAGGTGAGTGAGTGAGTGAGTGGGTGAGTAAGTGAGTGGGTGGGTGGGTGAGTGCGTGAGTTGGTGAGTGAGTGGGTGGGTGAGTGAACGAGTGAGTAGGTGAGTGAGTGAGTGGGTGAGTGAGTGGGTGGGTGGGTGTGTTAGTGAGTGAGTAGGTGAGTGAGTGGGTAAGTGGGTGAGTGAGCTAGTGGGTGAGTCGGTGAGTTAGTTTGTGAGTGAGCAAGTTGGTGAGTTAGTGGGTGAGTAGGTGGGTGAGTGAGTGGGTGAGTTGGATGAGTGAGTGGGTGAGTGAGTGGGTGCGTGGGTGCGTGAGTGATTTGGTGAGTGAGTAGGTGAGTGAGTGGGTGAGTGAGTGAGTGAGTAGGTGAGTGAGTAGGTGAGTGAGTAAGTGAGTGGGTGAGTGAGTGGGTTGGTGAGTGAGTGAGTAGATGAGTGAGTGGGTGGGTGAGTGAGTGGGTGGGTAGGTTATTGAGTGAGTAGGTGAGTGAGTGGGTCAGTGAGTGGGTGAGTGAGTGAGTGAGTTAATGGGTGAGTGGGTGAGTCAGTGGGTGAGTGTGCGAGTTGGTGAGTGAGTCGGTGAGTGGGTGGGTGAGTGGATGAGTGAGTGGGTGAGTGTGTGGGTGAGTGGGTGCGTGAGTGATTTAGTGAGTGAGTGGGTGAGTGAGAGCATGAGTGAGTGAGTGATTAGGTGAGTGAGTGAATGGGTAGTGAGTGGGTGAGTGGGTGAGTGGGTGAGTGAGTGTGTGAGTTAGTGAGTGAGTGGGTGAGTGAGTGGGTGGGTGAGGGGGTGAGTGAGTAGGTAAGTGAGTGAGTGAGTGGGTGAGTGAGTGGGTGGGTGAGTGAGTGGGTGTGTGATTGAGTTGGTGAGTGAGTAGGTGAGTGAGCGGCTAAGTGAGTGAGTGAGTAGGTGAGTGAGTGAGTGGGTAGTGAGTGGGTTAGTGAGTGGGTGAGTGAGTGAGTGAGTAGGTGAGTGGGTGGGTGAGTGAATGAGTGAGTAGGTGAGTGGATGAGTGGATGAGTGAGTGGGTGAGTGAGTGGGTGAGTGAGCGAGTTGGTGAGTGAGTGGGTGAGTGGGTGGGTGAGTGAGTGGGTGAGTGGGTGAGTGAGTTAGTGGGTGAGTGGGTGAGAGGATGAGTGAGTGAGTGAGTTAGTGGGTGAGTGAGTGAGTGAGTTAGTGGGTGAGTGAGCGAGTTGGTGAGTGAGTGGGTGGGTGAGTGGGTGAGTGGATGAGTGAGTGGGTGAGTGAGTGGATGCCTGAGTGATTTGGTGAGTGAGTAGGTGAGTGGGTGAGTGAGTGAGTAGGTGAGTGAGTGAGTGGGTAGTGAGTGGGTGAGTGAGCGGGTGAGTGAGTGAGTGAGTGGGTGAGTTAGTGAGTGAGTGGGTGAGTGGGTGGGTGAGGGGGTGAGTGGGTGAGTGAGTAGGCAAGTGAGTGAGTGGGTGTGTGAGTGGATGATTGGGTGAGTTAGTAGGTGAGTGAGTGAGTGGGTGAGTGAGTGGGTGAGTAGATGAGTGAGTGAGTGGGTGGGTTAATGAGTGAGTAGGTGAGTGAGTGGGTGGGTGAGTGAGTGGGTGAGTGGGTGGGTGAGGGGGTGAGTGGGTGAGTGAGTAGGCAAGTGAGTGAGTGAGTGGGTGAGTGATTGGGTGGGTTAGTGAGTGAGTAGGTGAGTGAGTGGGTGGGTGAGTGAGTGGGTGAGTAGGTGAGTGAGTGAGTTGGTGAGTGGGTGAGTGAGTTGGTGAGTGGGTGAGTGGGTGAGTGGATGAGTGAGTGGGTGAGTGAGTGGGTGAGTGGGTGCGTGAGTGATTTGGTGAGTAAATAGGTGAGTGACTGGGTGAGTGAGCGAGTAGGTGAGTGAGTGGATAGTGAGTGGGTGAATAGGTGAGTGAGTGGGTGAGTGAGTGGGTGAGTGAGGGGGTGAGTTGGTGAGTGAGTAGGTGAGTGAGTGGGTGGGTGAGTGAGTGGGTGAGTGAGTCAGTTGGTGAGTGGATGACTGAGTGGGTGAGTGAGTGGGTGAGTGGGTGTGTGAGTGATTTGGTGAGTGAGTAGGTGAGTCAGTGGGTGAGTGAGTGAGTGAGTACGTGTGTGAGTGGGTAGTGAGTAGGTGAGTGGGTGGGTGAGTGAGGGAGTGGGTGAGTGAGTGGGTGAGTGAGTGAGTGAGTTGGTGAGTGAGTGGGTAGTGATTGGGCGAGTGGTTGAGTGAGTGGGTGAGTGAGTGAGTGAGTGGTTGAGTGAGTGGGTGAGTTAGTGAGTGAGTGGGTGAGTGAGTGGGTGGGTGAGGGGGTGAGTGGGTGAATGAGTGAGTGAGTCGGTGAGTGAGTGAGTAGGTGAGTGAGTGAGTGGGTAGTGCGTGGGTGAGTGGGTGAGTTAGTGGGTGAGTGAGTGAGTGGGTGAGTGAGTGGGTGAGTTAGTGAGTGGGTGGGTGAGGGGGTGAGTGGGTGAATGAGTGAGTGAGTGGGTGAGTGAGTGAGTAGGTGAGTGAGTGAGTGGGTAGTGCGTGGGTGAGTGGGTGAGTGAGTGGGTGAGTGAGTGAGTGGGTGAGTGAGTGGGTGAGTTAGTGAGTGAGTGCGTGAGTGAGTGGGTGGTTGAGGGGGTGAGTGAGTGGGTGAATGGATGAGTAGGTGAGTGAGTAGGTGAGTGAGTGAGTGGGTGAGTGAGTGAGTGGATTAATGAGTGAGTTGGTGAGTGAGTGGGTGAGTGGATGAGTGGGTGAGTGAGTAGGTGAGTGAGTGAGTGAGTGGGTGAGTAAGTGAGTGTGTGGGTGGGTGAGTGCGTGAGTTGGTGAGTGAGTGGGTGGGTGAGTGGGTGGGTGGGTGAGTGAGTAGGTGAGTGAGTGAGTGGGTGAGTAAGTGAGTGTGTGGGTGAGTGAGTGGGTGAGTGGGTGAGTGAGTTAATGGGTGAGTGGGTGAGTCAGTGGGTGAGTGAGCGAGTTGGTGAGTGAGTCGGTGCGTGGGTGGGTGAGTGGATGAGTGAGTGGGTGAGTGTGTGGGTGAGTGGGTGCGTGAGTGATTTAGTGAGTGAGTGGGTGAGTGAGAGCATGAGTGGGTGAGTGATTAGGTGAGTGAGTGAATGGGTAGTGAGAGGGTGAGTGGGTGAGTGAGTGTGTCAGTGGGTGAGTGAGTGGGTGAGTGAGTGGGTGAGTTAATGAGTGAGTGGGTGAGGGAGTGGGTGGGTGAGGGGGTGAGTGTGTGAGTGAGTAGGTAAGTGAGTGAGTGAGTGGGTGAGTGAGTGGGTGGGTGAGTGAGTGGGTGTGTGAGTGAGTTGGTGAGTGAGTAAGTGAGTGAGTGGCTAAGTGAGTGAGTGAGTAGGTGAGTGAGTGAGTGGGTAGTGAGTGGGTTAGTGAGTGGGTGAGTGAGTGAATGAGTAGGTGAGTGGGTGGGTGAGTGAATGAGTGAGTAGGTGAATGGATGAGTGGATGAGTGAGTGGGTGAGTGAGTGGGTGAGTGAGCGAGTTGGTGAGTGAGTGGGTGAGTGGGTGGGTGAGTGAGTGGGTGAGTGGGTGAGTGAGTTAGTGCGTGAGTGGGTGAGAGGATGAGTCAGTGAGTGAGTTAGTGGGTGAGTGAGTGAGTTAGTGGGTGAGTGAGCGAGTTGGTGAGTGAGTGGGTGGGTGAGTGAGTGGGTGAGTGGATGAGTCAGTGGGTGAGTGAATGGATGCCTGAGTGATTTGGTGAGTGAGTAGGTGAGTGGGTGAGTGAGTGAGTCGGTGAGTGAGTGGGTAGTGAGTGGGTGAGTGAGCGGGTGAGTTAGTGAGTGAGTGGGTGAGTTAGTTAGTGAGTGGGTGAGTGGGTGGGTGAGGGGGTGAGTGGGTGAGTGAGTAGGCAAGTGAGTGAGTGAGTGGGTGAGTGATTGGGTGGGTTAGTGAGTGAGTAGGTGAGTGAGTGGGTGGGTGAGTGAGTGGGTGAGTAGGTGAGTGAGTGAGTTGGTGAGTGGGTGAGTGAGTTGGTGAGTGAGTGAGTGAGTAGATGAGTGAGTGGGTGAGTGAGTGGGTGGGTTAATGAGTGAGTAGGTGAGTGAGTGGGTGGGTGAGTGAGTGGGTGAGTAGGTGAGTGAGTGGATGAGTGAGTGAGTGAGTGGGTGAGTTAGTGGGTGGGTTAGTGAGTGAGTAGGTGAGTGAGTGGGTGGGTGAGTGAGTGGGTGAGTAGGTGAGTGAGTGGGTGAGTGAGTGAGTGGGTGAGTGAGTGGGTGGGTTAGTGAGTGAGTAGGTGAGTGAGTGGGTTGGTGAGTGAGTGGGTGAGTAGGTGAGTGAGTGGGTGAGTGAGTGAGTGAGTGGGTAAGTGAGTGAGTTGGTGAGTGAGTGAGTGGGTGAGTGAGTGAGTGGGTGAGTGAGTGAGTGGGTGAGTGAGTGAGTGGGTGAGTGAGTGAGTGGGTGAGTGGGTGAGTGGGTGGGTGAGTGAGTGAGTGAGTGGGTGAGTGAGTGAGTGGGTGAGTGCACGGGTGAGTGGCGTAAGTGCAATTCACCAAACTTTCAGACGAAGCAATTTGAACGACTCAATCTCTGATTTGAAGTTTTCGTGACTGCAAGAATTACTGTATGTTTTTTTTTAAATTAAGTAACATAGAATACGACGTTTCGCTGACGGTTGCTTGTGTTGCAATCGAAACGTCGTATTCCATATTATTAAATACATTTTCTTTCTACGTGACTTTGCCGACAGAACGAAAGAGTCGCTCAATCTCGCGGCCGAGAGTCTTTGGCTGTTGCTCTCAGTGCCCCCAGCACGTCGGCCCCGTCTCGTGGCCTCCTATGGGGCTTGCGGGCGGGGTCCACGTGGACTTGTCGCTGGTCGCTCACAAGCTGCCCCGTGACCACCCCCTCGTGGACGTGCAGCTGCTGTCCATGGTGGCCAACTCCGTTCTCGACTGCGGTGGCAGCCCCAGCAGCAGCAGCAGGGCCGGATTGTCCATAAGTCACCGTATACACTGTGGGTAGGGCCTTCTCTCTCACACTCTCACTCCAGGGCCGGATTGTCCAGTAGGCCATCGTACACACTGTGGCTAGGGCCTTCTCACTCACTCCAAGGCCGGATTGTCCAGTAGGCCACCGTACACACTGTGGGTAGGGCCTTCTCTCTCTCACTCCAGGGCCGGATTGTCCAGTAGGCCACCGTACATACTGTGGGTAGGGCCTTCTAACTCACTCTTACTCCAGGGCCGGATTGTCCAGTAGGCCACCGTACACACTGTGGGTAGGGCCTTCTCTCTCACACTCCCACCCCAGGGCCGGATTGTCCAGTAGGCCACCGTACACACTGTGGGTATGGCCTTCACACTCAATCACTCTAAGGCCGGATTGTCCAGTAGGCCACCGTACACACTGTGGGTAGGGCCTTCTCATTCACACTCTCACTCCAGGGCCGGATTGTCCAGTAGGCCACCGTGCACACTGTGGCTAGGGCCTTCTCTCTCACACTCTCACTCCAGGGCCGGATTGTCCAGTAGGCCACCGTACACACTGTGGGTAGGGCCTTCTCTCTCACACCCCAGGGCCGGATTGTCCAGTAGGCCACCGTACACACTGTGGGTAGGGCCTTCTCACTCACTCACTCTAAGGCCGGATTGTCCAGTAGGCCACCGTACACACTGTGGGTAGGGCCTTCTCACTCTCACTCGAGGGCCGGATTGTCCATAGGCCACCGTACACACTGTGGCTAGGGCCTTTTTACTCACTCACACTCCAGGGCCGGATTGTCCTATAGGCCACCGTACACACTGTGGGTAGGGCCTTCTCACTCACTCACTCTAAGGCCGGATTGTCCAGTAGGCCACCGTACACACTGTGGGTAGGGCCTTCTCACTCACTCTCACCCCAGGGCCGGATTGTCCGGTAGGCCACCGTACACACTGTGGGTATGGCCTTCTCACTCACTCACTCTAAGGCCGGATTGTCCAGTAGGCCACCGTACACACTGTGGGTATGGCCTTCTCACTCACTCACTCTAAGGCCGGATTGTCCAGTAGGCCATCGTACACACTGTGGCTAGGGCCTTCTCACTCACTCCAGGGCCGGATTGTCCAGTAGGCCACCGTGCCCGCTGTGGGTAGGGCCTTCTAACTCACTCTCACCCCAGGGCCGGATTGTCCAGTAGGCCACCGTACACACTGTGGCTAGGGCCTTCTCACTCACACTCCAGGGCCGGATTATCGAAGGGGTCACGGTGGGCACTGTGCCTAGGGGCCTCCGGAAACTAGAGCGCCTACGAAAAAATAAAAATGTGTCTCCGTGTTTATTTTGTACGATGAAACACGCGTAACCAAGATATCTTCTTGAAACAATACATTTACGTATGGCAAGGATATAGCGCAGTGTTTAGACCAGGGGTGGGGAAGCTTTTTTTCTGCCAAGGGCCATTTGGATATTTATATAACATCATTTGGCGGGCCATACACAACTATCAACTTAAAAATTTGCCCGTTATATTTGGTCAAACATTTAATTAACTCGCGCCTAATGCGATGGGCTGGAAACTGCTTCTCTTTGGCGAGGCGTGTGATGTCGGCCCTACAAGAACCTTCAACCGGCACTCCTCAGCAGCGAGGGTGTTCAAGTAGCTCCATGCCAATGAGGAGGACCTGCTGCTGCTGCTGTTGTTTCTACTGCTGCTGCTGTTGATCTTGTTTCTACTGCTGCTGCTGTTGTTCTTGTTTCTACTGCTGCTGCTGCTGCAACTCCTGCTGCTGTTGTTGCTGTTCTTGTTTCTAATTCTGCTGTTGCTGCTACTACTGTTGCTGTTGTTTCTACTGCTGCTACTGCCACTCCTGCTGCTGCATGCTGCTGCTGTTGTTTCTATTTCTTCTGCTGCCACTCCTGCTGCTGTTGTTGCTGTTCTTGTTTCTAATTCTGCTGTTGCTGCTACTACTGTTGCCGCCACTACTACTGTTGTTGCTTCTACTGTTGCTGCTACTACGACTGTTGCTGCTACTACTACTGTTGCTGCTGCTATTACTACTGTTGCTGCTACTACTGTTGCTGCTGCTACTACTACTGTTGCTGCTACTACTACTGTTGCTGCTGCTATTACTGTTTCTGCTGCTACTACTACTGGTGCTGCTGCTACTACTACTGTTGCTGCTGCTATTACTACTGTTGCTGCTGCTACTGTTGCTGCTGCAACTACTACTGTTGCTGCTACTACTGTTGCTGCTACTACTACTGTTGCTGCTGCAACTACTGTTGCTGCTACTGTTGCTGTTACTACTGTTGCTGCTGCTACTACGACTGTTGCTGCTACTATTACTACTGTTGCTGCTACTATTACTACTGTTGCTCCTGCTGCTACTACTGTTGCTGCTGCTACTACTACTGTTGCTGCTATTACTACAATTGCTGCTGCTATTACGACTGTTACTGCTGCTACTACTACTACTGTTGCTGCTATTACTAATGTTGCTGCTACTACTACCACTGTTGCTGCTATTACTACTGTTGCTGTTGCTGCTACTACTGTTGCTGCTACTACTGTTGCTGCTTATACTACTGTTGCTGCTGCTGCTACTACTGTTGCTGCTGCTGCTACTACTGTTGCTGCTATTACTACTGTTGCTGCTCCTACTCCTGTTGCTGCTACTACTACTGTTGCTGCTGCTACTCCTGTTGCTGCTGCTACTACTACTGTTGCTGCTATTACTACTGTTGCTGCTGCTACTACTACTGTTGCTGCTACTACTGTTGCTGCTATTACTACTGTTGCTGCTGCTGCTACTACTGTTGCTATTGCTGATGCTACTACTACTGTTACTGCTGCTACTACTGCTGTTGCTGCTATTATTACTGTTGCTGCTGCTGCTACTACTAATGTTGCTGCTATTACTAATGTTGCTGCTACTACTACTGTTGCTGCTGCTATTACTAATGTTGCTGCTGCTTCTACTACTGTTGCTGCTACTACTGTTGCTGCTGCTAATACTACTACTGCTGCTGCTGCTACTGCTGTTGCTGCTACTACTACTACTGTTGCTGATATTACTACTATTGCTGCTACTACTAAAACTGTTGCTGCTACTACTGTTGCTGCTGCTGCTACTACTACTGTTGCTGCTGCTACTACTACTACTGTTGCTGCTACTACTACTGTTGCTGCTGCTACTACTGTTGCTGCTGCTGCTGCTACTACTGTTGCTGCTGCTACTACTACTACTGTTGCTGCTGCTACTACTACTGTTGCTGCTGCTATTCCTACTGTTGCTGCTGCTACTACTGTTGCTGCTGCTACTACTAAAGTTGATGCTGCTACTACTACTGTTGCTGCTGCTGCTTCTAGTACTGTTGCTGCTACTACTTCTGTTGCTGCTGCTACTACTACTGTCGCTGCTACTACTATTGTTGCTGCTGCTACTACTAAAGTTGTTGCTGCTACTACTGCTGCTGCTACTACTACTGCTTCTGCTATTACTACTGTTGCTGCTGCTATTACTACTGTTGCTGCTGCTTCTATTACTACTGTTGCTGCTGCTACTACTACTGTTGCTGCTACTACTACTGTTGCTGCTGCTGCTACTACTACTAAAGTTGATGCTGCTACTACTACTGTTGCTGCTGCTTCTACTACTGTCGCTGCTACTACTATTGTTGCTGCTGCTACTACTAAAGTTGTTGCTGCTACTACTACTGTTGCTGCTGCTGCTATTATTACTGTTGCTGCTGCTACTACTACTGTTGCTGCTACTACTACTGTTGATGCTGCTACTACTACTAAAGTTGATGCTGCTACTACTACTGTTGCTGCTGCTGCTTCTACTACTGTTGCTGCTACTACTTCTGTTGCTGCTTCTACTACTACTGTCGCTGCTACTACTATTGTTGCTGCTGCTACTACTAAAGTTGTTGCTGCTAATTCTACTGTTGCTGCTGCTGCTATTACTACTGTTGCTGCTGCTACTACTACTGTTGCTG
The DNA here is from genome assembly GCF_010993605.1 of Petromyzon marinus. Lineage (NCBI taxonomy): Eukaryota > Metazoa > Chordata > Hyperoartia > Petromyzontiformes > Petromyzontidae > Petromyzon > Petromyzon marinus. Next base: position 7,148,088 of record NC_046127.1, on the reverse strand, counting down.
CTGCTGCTACTACTACTGTTGCTGCTGCTATTACTACTGTTGCTGCTACTACTACTGTTGCTGCTGCTACTACTGTTAAAGTTGATGCTGCTACTACTACTGTTGCTGCTGCTGCTTCTACTACTGTTGCTGCTACTACTTCTGTTTCTGCTGCTACTACTACTGTCGCTGCTACTACTATTGTTGCTGCTGCTACTACTAAAGTTGTTGCTGCTACTACTACTGTTGCTGCTGCTGCTGCTGCTAATACTACTGTTGCTGCTGCTACTACTACTGTTGCTGCTACTACTACTGTTGCTGCTGCTACTACTACTAAAGTTGATGCTGCTACTACTACTGTTGCTGCTGCTGCTTCTACTACTGTTGCTGCTACTACTTCTGTTGCTACTGCTACTACTACTGTCGCTGCTACTACTATTGTTGCGCCTGCTACTACTAAAGTTGTTGCTGCTAATTCTACTGTTGCTGCTGCTGCTATTACTACTGTTGCTGCTGCTACTACTACTGTTGCTGCTACTACTACTGTTGCTGCTACTACTGCTGCTGCTGCTGCTGCTACTACTGTTGCTGCTACTTCTACTGTTGCTGCTGCTGCTACTACTACTGTTGCTGCTACTACTGCTGCTGCTGCTACTACTACTGTTGCTGCTACTTCTACTGTTGCTGCTGCTGCTACTACTACTGTTGCTGCTACTACTGTTGCTGCTGCTACTACTACTGTTGCTGCTACTACTGCTGCTGCTGCTATTACTACTGTTGCTGCTACTACTGTTGCTGCTACTACTACTGTTGCTGCTACTACCACTGTCGTTGCTACTACTACTGCTGCTGCTGATAATACTGTTTCTGCTGCTGCTACTACTACTGTTGCTGCTATTACTACTGTTGCTGCTGCTGCTACTACTAATTTTGCTGCTACTACTGTTGCTGCTGCTACTACTACTGTTGCTGCTATTACTACTGTTGCTGCTGCTACTACTGCTGCTGCTACTACTGTTGCTGCTGCTACGCCTACTGTCGCTGCTACTACTACTGCTGCTGCTACTACTACTTTTGATGCTGCTACTACTGTCGCTGCTACTACTACTGCTGCTGCTACTACTGTTGCTGCTGCTATTGTTGCTGCTGTTATTACTACTTTTGATGCTGCTACTACTGTTGCTGCTGCTATTACTGTTTCTGCTGCTAATAATACTGCTGCTGCTACTACTGTTGCTGCTACTACTGTTGCTGCTGGTACTACTACTGTTGCTGCTGCTATTACTGTTTCTGCTGCTAATACTACTGCTGCTGCTATTACTACTGTTGCTGCTGCTACTGTTGCTGCTGCAACTACTACTGTTGTTGCTGCTACTACTACTGTTGCTGCTGCTACTACTTCTAAAGTTGATGCTGCTACTACTACTGTTGCTGCTGCTTCTACTACTGTCGCTGCTACTACTATTTTTGCTGCTGCTACTACTAAAGTTGTTGCTGCTACTACTACTGTTGCTGCTGCTATTACTACTGTTGCTGCTGCTACTACTACTGTTGCTGCTACTACTACTGTTGCTGCTGCTACTACTACTAAAGTTGATGCTGCTACTACTACTGTTGCTGCTGCTGCTTCTACTACTGTTGCTGCTACTACTTCTGTTGCTGCTGCTACTACTGTCGCTGCTACTACTATTGTTGCTGCTGCTACTACTAAAGTTGTTGCTGCTACTACTACTGTTGCTGCTGCTGCTATTACTACTGTTGCTGCTGCTACTACTACTGTTGCTGCTACTACTACTGTTGCTGCTGCTACTACTACTAAAGTTGATGCTGCTACTACTACTGTTGCTGCTGCTTCTACTACTGTTGCTGCTACTACTTCTGTTGCTGCTGCTACTACTACTGTCGCTGCTACTACTATTGTTGCTGCTGCTACTACTAAAGTTGTTGCTGCTAATTCTACTGTTGCTGCTGCTGCTATTACTACTGTTGCTGCTGCTACTACTACTGTTGCTGCTGCTGCTGCTACTACTACTGTTGCTGCTGCTATTACTACTGTTGCTGCTACTACTACTGTTGCTGCTGCTGCTTCTACTACTGTTGCTGCTACTACTTCTGTTGCTGCTGCTACTACTACTGTCGCTGCTACTACTATTGTTGCTGCTGCTACTACTAAAGTTGTTGCTGCTACTACTACTGTTGCTGCTGCTGCTATTACTACTGTTGCTGCTGCTACTGTTGCTGCTACTACTACTGTTGCTGCTGCTACTACTACTAAAGTTGATGCTGCTACTACTACTGTTGCTGCTGCTTCTACTACTGTTGCTGCTACTACTTCTGTTGCTGCTGCTACTACTACTGTCGCTGCTACTACTATTGTTGCTGCTGCTACTACTAAAGTTGTTGCTGCTAATTCTACTGTTGCTACTGCTGCTATTACTACTGTTGCTGCTGCTACTACTACTGTTGCTGCTACTACTACTGTTGCTGATACTACTGCTGCTGCTGCTACTACTGTTGCTGCTACTTCTACTGTTGCTGCTGCTGCTACTACTACTGTTGCTGCTACTACTGCTGATGCTGCTACTACTACTGTTGCTGCTACTACTGCTGCTGCAACTACTACTGTCGCTGCTACTACCACTGTCGTTGCTACTACTACTGCTGCTGCTGATAATACTGTTGCTGCTGCTGCTACTACTACTGTTGCTGCTATTACTACTGTTGCTGCTGCTGCTACTACTAATTTTGCTGCTGCTACTACTGTTGCTGCTGCTACTACTACTGTTGCTGCTATTACTACTGTTGCTGCTGCTGCTACTACTGCTGCTGCTACTACTGTTGCTGCTACTACTACTGTTGCTGCTACTACTGTTGCTGCTGCTATTACTACTGTTGCTGCTGCTACTACTACTGTTGCTGCTGCTACTACTGTTCCTGCTGCTAATACTACTGCTGCTGCTACTACTACTGTTGCTGCTACTACTGTTGCTGCTGCTACTACTACTGTTGCTGCTGCTATTACTGTTTCTGCTGCTAATACTACTGCTGCTGCTATTACTACTGTTGCTGCTGCTACTGTTGCTGCTGCAACTACTACTGTTGTTGCTGCTACTGTTGCTGCTGCTACTACTGTTGCTGCTACTACTGTTGCTGCTACTACTGTTGCTGCTGCTACTGTTGCTGCTGCTACTACTACTGTTGCTGCTACTACTACTGTTGCTGCTGCAACTACTGTTGCTGCTACTGTTGCTGCTACTACTGTTGCTGCTGCTACTACTACTGTTGCTGCTGCTGCTACTACTGTTGCTGCTGCTACTACTACTGTTGCTGCTATTACTATTGTTACTGCTGCTACTACTACTACTACTGTTGCTGCTATTACTAATGTTGCTGCTGCTACTACTACTGTTGCTGCTATTACTACTGTTGCTGTTGCTGCTACTACTGTTGCTGCTACTACTGTTGCTGCTAATACTACTGTTGCTGCTATTACTACTATTGCTGCTGCTGCTACTACTTTTGCTGCTGCTGCTTCTACTGTTGCTGCTATTACTACTGTTGCTGCTCCTACTCTTGTTGCTGCTACTACTACTGTTGCTGCTGCTACTCCTGTTGCTGCTGCTACTAGTGATGCTGCTGCTACTACTACTGTTGCTGCTACTACTGTTGCTGCTGCTGCTGCTACTACTACTGTTGCTGCTACTATTACTACTGTTGCTGCTGCTATTACTACTGTTGCTGCTATTACTACTGTTGCTGCTGCTACTACTACTGTTGCTGCTACTACTGTTGCTGCTATTACTACTGTTGCTGCTGCTGCTACTACTGTTGCTATTGCTGATGCTACTACTACTGTTACTGCTGCTACTACTGCTGTAGCTGCTATTACTACTGTTGCTGCTGCTCTTACTAATGTTGCTGCTGCTACTACTACTGTTGCTGCTGCTATTACTAATGTTGCTGCTGCTGCTACTACTATTGTTGCTGCTACTACTGTTGCTGCTGCAGTTACTACTGTTGCTGCTGCTACTACTGTTGCTGCTGCTGCTACTACTGTTGCTATTGCTGATGCTACTACTACTGTTACTGCTGCTACTACTGCTGTTGCTGCTATTACTACTGTTGCTGCTGCTCTTACTAATGTTGCTGCTGCTACTACTACTGTTGCTGCTGCTATTACTAATGTTGCTGCTGCTGCTACTACTACTGTTGCTGCTACTACTGTTGCTGCTGCTGCTACTACTGTTGCTGCTGCTACTACTGTTGCTGCTGCTGTTACTACTGTTACTGCTACTACTACTGTTGCTGCTGCTGCTTCTACTACTGTTGCTGCTACTACTACTGTTGCTGCTCCTACTACTACTGTCGCTGCTACTACTATTGTTGCTGCTGCTGCTACTACTAAAGTTGTTGCTGCTACTACTACTGTTGCTGCTGCTGCTACTACTGTTGCTGCTATTACTACTGTTGCTGCTGCTACTACTGTTGCTGCTATTACTACTGTTGTTGCTACTACTACTGTTGCTACTGCTACTACTGCTGCTGCTACTACTGTTGCTGCTGCTACTACTACTACTGTTGCTGCTGCTGCTTCAGGATTCGAGGTTAGGGTGGGGTTTAGGTATTGGACTTTAGGGGTTGGTGGTGCCTAGCCATTGACCGTCGTACACGCGACCACTCTGCGTTGCCACGTCGTGCGGTGAGCTTTATTCGTGTCCCTTCGTTTCGGTTGAACACAAAACGCTGCACGCGGGTCGGCAGGGGGTTGGGGGAGTGACATTTCTGCCGGAAGACGCAAACTCAGCACGCAAAATAGATTCACAATAGCGCTTGCGACAGTAACAACAACAATACTAATCATTCGAACTTGCATATGTAATATTACTAATTTCCTTTAAGTGAATTTGTTGCATAAGACAAGTATAGAGAGACAGGGGGAGGCTCTTTAAAAATTGATTAATCGTCGCTTCCCCCCACCCCACCCCAGCGTCATCCCGATTCTGCCATCAGCGCCGTCGCCACGAGGCAGAGAATCCGTCTGGAAAGCTCTGGCGCAGCAGTGCTGCACTTCGTGTTGAAGGAGGGCCAGCGGAAGTGGATATCATAGAGCTACCTCTGAGAACCCTTCTTATTCAAGTGACACTCTGGTCCACACACAGAAAAGGATAGCACTCTCCCACCCAAATGCTTTGACATATGAGATTTACCTTCATCGCATGAAAGTCAAACCAAAATATTTAATTCTCAAGAGCTGGATCTCAGCCAAACTAAGTACAGAGACACATTTAATGTGGTGGGTTTTGTGCGTGTGTTAATCAAAGCTTAGTCTATGGGTCTCTATGTGAGCCAACGGGTCTCTATGAGAGTCTATGGGTCTCCATGTGAGTCTATGCGTCTCTGTGTGAGTCATCGGGTCTCTATGTGAGTCTATGGGTCTTATGTGAGTCTGGGTCTCTGTGAGTTTGTGAGTCTACTTGAGTCAGCGGGTCTCTATGTGAGTCTATGGGTCTCTGTGTGAGTCCATGAGTCTCTGTGTGAGTCTATGGCACTCTATGTGAGCCTATGGGTCTTTATGTGAGTCTGGGTCTCTGTGAGTTTGTGAGTCTACTTGAGTCAGCGGGTCTCTATGTGAGTCTATGGGTCTCTGTGTGAGTCCATGAGTCTCTGTGTGAGTCTATGGCACTCTATGTGAGCCTATGGGTTTTATGTGAGTCTGGGTCTCTGTGAGTTTGTGAGTCTACTTGAGTCAGCGGGTCTCTATGTGAGTCTATGGGTCTCTGTGTGAGTCTATGAGTCTCTGTGTGAGTCTATGGCACTCTATGTGAGTCTATGGGTCTTTATGTGAGTCTGGGTCTCTGTGAGTGTGTGAGTCTACTTGAGTCAGCGGGTCTCTATGTGAGTCTATAGGTCCCTATGTTATTCATTGATGACCAGGCTGAGACCATGAACTCACTGCACTTGAGAACCTGGTATAATCACAACTCAGTCGATGCGAGTCTTTGTGTCTTTGTGGGAGTCAGTGGGTATCTATATGAGACTAGGTATCTATGTGAGTCTATAGGCATATATGTGAGTCTGGGTCTCTATTTGAGTCAGTGGGTATCTATATGAGTCTATGGGTTTCTACGTGAGTCTATAGGCATCTATGTGAGTCTGGGTCTCTATGTGAGTCAGTGGGTCTCTGCGGGAGTACACGGGTCTCTATGTGAGTCTGGGTCTCTATATGAGTCAGTGGATCTCTTTGGGAGTCAATGGGTCTCTATGCGAGTCTGGGTCTCTATACGAGTCACTGGGTCTCTTTGGGAGTCAATGGGTCTCTATGCGAGTCTGGGTCTCTATATGAGTCAGTGGATCTCTTTGGGAGTCAATGGGTCTCTATGCGAGTCTGGGTCTCTATATGAGTCAGTGGGTATCTTCGGGAGTCAATGGGTCTCTGTGTCAGTGGGTCTCGTTGCTAGTCAATGGGTCTCTGTGCCAATCTATAGGCGACTGGCCTGAGACCATGATCTCGCTGAGACAGCGGCTGCAACCTGCAGTTGAACCCAGGGTCTCAGTATTACCGGCTCAGCACCTCTGACCTTCTGGGCTACCCGGCCTCCTGTTGTAACGGGGACAGTTTGCTGATCCGTGTGTACACACGCGTATGGGGAGCGGTGGCGCAGCTGTTAGCGCTCTTCACTTCAAACCCGGTGACCCGAGTTCGATTTCCCAACGGCCTTCATAGGTGCCCGCTGACAGCACTTGCCCCCAACGGTCTGTTTAAGGCTACCCGGGGGATCTTTGTCTTTTGTTGTGACGCCAAGATCCCGATTTAAAATCACCGCTGACGCGCCCCTCCAAGGTGTCTCCGCATCGTGCCGCGCATGCTTGTTCGGCACGATGTCCGACGTTTCGTGCTGGGGACATTCTTCTCTTTCGGTTCCTGCGGAAGCCTCCGACAACGCTACGCCAACCCACAGCGGTGAGAATCTGCAGCATCTGCGGCAGTGGGAAAGAATCTTTGGAATTTAGCAACCGATTTCGAGTGAATTCGACTGAAATTAATTCCTGAAGAAGCTCCCCCGCCTGCTGAGAGAAACGTTGGACGTCGTTTAGGGTTAGAACCGACGCGGGTGGTACAACAGCTAAAGTGTATCCCGGCAAATCGCTCTTTACAATTTACCCCCCCCCCCCTTGCCCTGCATAACATGGTATGCTCCACTGTGTAACGTACACTCGGGTTGTGCCACTACTGGATAACGAGTTTGAGGTGGGGGGGAGGGGCGTGCACTTACGAATGTGAATCACTTTAAAGTTTCCAAAAACTGCTATACAATATGTGTGTGTGTATGTTTATTGGTGATTTGATTTACGAGCTCAAAGCAGGCCTACGAGATATGGTGAACACGGGATGCCTTCTGCTCTGCAGCACGGCTTCATCGTCGCCATCTTCATCAGCAGCAGCAGCAGCAGCCATGATCAATCCACTGCTAATCAAGACCTCATTCGACACCCAGACATCACACACTTCTGTCTTGGGCATTCCTCCTCCTCCTCCCCCTCGAAGCCACTGGGGTAACCATCAGCCGCGTCGTCAGAACATCACCAGCACCAATCTCCTTCGTGAATGTAGCTGTGCAGGCGCGAGCCCCAGCAAGTTCGAGTCGTGGCCATGCAACCCAATGCTACGGACCGCACCGGTGAACCAACCGTGGCAGTCTGCGCTCCTTCAACGGCGGAGGAGGAGGGAACGGCGACACGACACGAATCCTTCTCTCTCTCTCTCTGTCTGTCTGCTGAAGCCATCTCGTTGTGGCCAGCGGCAGCGGCAGCAGTAAGCAGCAGGGCCTCCACGTTGCCATCGAGCTCGTGAGGATTGCTGCTGCTGCTGCTGCTGCCGCCGCCATCCTACACGCACACACATAGTGCCGGATCACTGCAGGCCGCAGCCACGTGCAGCAGCAGCAGCAGCAGAGCCACCACCAGCTGGTCGTGTTGGCAATGCACGCGGTCAAAAAGAAAAGCAGTGGTAGTCGAAGCGATGTTTTATCATTGCACAGAGCCGGGATGAGTTTGGGATTGCATTCATATGTTTAAGGAGGATTGTGGTGTAGTTTTTTTTTCTTTTTCCGGGGCATTAGCGTGCTCGTTTCCGATTCAACCGCGCCTTCGCGCTCACAAAAAGCGACGGAAAATGGCAGCGGGCACGGCAACGTACCTTCTGTGACGTCACTTCCGGTGACGCGCGTCTCATTTCTCTCAAGATCAATCAGAAGCGGTCGTTTGTCGGACCAAATCAGACTTGATACGTCGACTCGATGTTGTCAGGCGTGCCGAAATAACTCCCAAAGAAATGAAATGAACGGCAACGCATCCCGAGATTGCAGTAACGATTGCCCGGGCATATTAAGAAAGAAAAAAAAACAAAAAACGAATCGTCGGATAACATCTTAATGTATAGAGGACTGCAGAGGTTGGACAATTGATTGGTAGCGCTGGCTCATCACCACCTCGTGGCTGCTGCTGCTGCCCTTCCGCTCCTCGTCTGCGGCTCCTCGGCCATTGTGAGGGAGGCAATTTGCAAGAACAACGACCCTGCTATGCTGTGCTGCATCTAAAACTACACAGTGATTATTAATTATTGTGATTATACAGTGTCTGACGAGGACATCCATAGTCAGGGAACAGGCCGTTTGTGGAACACCAAGACACGTGGTGGTTCTTAAACCGAGTGGAACACCAAGACACGTGATGGTTCTTAAACCGAGTGGAACACCAAGACACGTGATGGTTCTTACACCGTGTAGAACACCAAGACACGTGATGGTTCTTACACCGAGTGGAACACCAAGACACGTGATGGTTCTTACACCGAGTGGAACACCAAGACACGTGATGGTTCTTACACCGTGTGGAACACCAAGACACGTGATGGTTCTTACACTGAGTGGAACACCAAGACACGTGATGGTTCTTACACCGTGTGGAACATCAAGACACGTGATGGTTCTTACACCGAGTGTAACACCAAGACACGTGATGGTTCTAACACCGAGTGAAACACCAAGACACGTGGTGGTTCTTACACCGTGTGGAACGCCAAGACACGTGATGGTTCTAACACCGAGTGGAACACCAAGACACGTGATGGTTCTTACACCGAGTGGAACACCAAGACACGTGATGGTTCTTACACCGAGTGGAACACCAAGACAGGTGATGGTTCTTACACCGTGTGGAACACCAAGACACGTGATGGTTCTTACACCGTGTGGAACACCAAGACACGTGATGGTTCTTACACAGAGTGGAACACCAAGACACGTGATGGTTCTTACACCGAGTGAAACACCAAGACACGTGATGGTTCTAACACCGAGTGGAACACCAAGACACGTGATGGTTCTTACACCGTGTAGAACACCAAGACACGTGATGGTTCTTACACCGAGTGGAACACCAAGACACGTGATGGTTCTTACACTGTGTGGAACACCAAGACACGTGGTGGTTCTTACACCGTGTGGAACACCAAGACACGTGATGGTTCTTAAACCGAGTGGAACACCAAGACACGTGATGGTTCTTACACCGTGTGGAACACCAAGACACGTGATGGTTCTTACACCGAGTGGAACATCAAGACACGTGATGGTTCTTACACCGAGTGGAACACCAAGACACGTGATGGTTCTTACACCGTGTGGAACACCAAGACACGCGATGGTTCTTACACCGAGTGGAACACCAAGACACGTGATGGTTCTTACACCGTGTGGAACACCAAGACACGTGATGGTTCTTACACCAAGTGGAACACAAAGACACGTGATGGTTCTTACACAGAGTGGAAGTCCAAGACACGTGATGGTTCTTACACCGTGTGGAACACCAAGACACGTGATGGTTCTTACACCGAGTGGAACACCAAGACATGTGGTGGTTCTTACACAGAGTGGAACACCAAGACACGTGATGGTTCTTACACCGAGTGGAACACCAAGACACGTGATGGTTCTTACACTGGCAGCCGGTGTGGCAAAACATTGTACGTTTGGAAATAGTTCGCGACAAAAATCAGTTAAACACCGTAACTGTGAAAAAAATCATTCACAAACGGCGGTCTTCACGTGAGCGTTGCTATCGCCTTTTGATTCGCCCTCAAGCAAGGGATTGATCTGCAGGGTGGCCCGAACGTCAGGACACACACGCTGGGTCATGATATTCATTTGAACAAATGCACAAACGGGTTATTTAATTAAGTTGAACAAACGTCCAAATGGACTCCCATGGAAAGTTGACGAACGCGGGGAATTCACCTTTGAAAATTAAATTAGGACGTTTGCTTTTTTTTTTTGTTAAACGATAGCAGGCAATGAACATTCGTCCAATGTTACCTTGGCCATTGTTGTTTAGTCTCGATCCATTCTGGGTTCTTGGCCGAGTTTTGTAAACGACGGATTTGAGGTGTCCCCCGCAGGGAGAATAGAAACAGATATTAATAATCATAATAGATAATACATTAACTTAACGAATAAATACAAATTATAATAACATATATGACATTAACCCTACGTGGTCTGACTTTAGCGCCACCCTGTGTATAGTCTCGGTGTGGTTAGGCCTCGTTACATTAAGGACATCATCGCTCAAAGCAAATTTTGTTGCGAGTTTCACGGGCAATTAGGTACGTATACTCTTTGGTTCTTTCGGTAAAGTCACGTAGGTAGAAAAAAATAATAATAATAGGAGCGAGCAGGCGAGTACGGGTAGGAGAGATAAATACATGTAAGCTCGGTGAGGGCCGAACTCGGCTAGGGCCTGGAAATCTGCTCGTAAGTGTAAATGTAAGCTCGCTCCTACATTAACATTAGCTGTCCCGCCCATCTCTAAACCTTTATCAACAACCTGCCTCAGCAGGTTCCCCCCTCTTTTTCACCTGAAGGCGGTTGCTTGTGTTGCGATCGAAATGCCGTTACCTATTATTTTTTTCTACCTACGTGACTTTACCGAAAGAGACAACGAGTATGGATTCCTGCAGTCACGAAAGCTTCAAATAAAAAAAAAATAGGTAGGTTTAAATGTCATCACGACTTCCGTCTCACGTACCATCCCATTACTCTCATCGTGTTCAGGGATGTGAAAGTGTTTATGCGTCAGCTCTGTCCCGTCCGTGTGTCCGCGTGTCCGTCTATAACGGTGTGGGGATGGGGGGGGGGGAGGGTGGGGGGTGGGAGGTGGGGGCCACAATTACTCCTGTCGAGATGATCTGATCCGAACTAATCTTTAATGTGAAGTTGCATTGCTACTCGGGACTCGACACCCCCCTCCCCCCCCCCGGCCCCCCTCCCGGAGAAAACCGGATACATTGATCCGAGGGGGTTATTGCTCGAGGACTTGGAGACGGAGAGCAAAGCACGACTCTCAACATGCCTCGACCGCTGCTTTCCCCACCCCTTCGCCGTTCCTTACGCCAATTCAACGCCTCACAGGACGACTGGACGCGTGCTGCGGCGGTGTCACAGAATCCACGCGTCCGTGTGATTTTTCCCTTTCCTAACTTGTCTAAGCTTCTGTTCCCCACTCCGCGCTGGGTTTAGAATAACCGGTGCCGGCTGACGCCAGCGGCAGTGAAGCCACCGTCGTGACCGGGGCGGGCTCCGCGTTGCCAGCGCGGTGCTTTTTTTAGGCGGTTGCGGTTCCGATGGTTGCGGCGGCGGCGGCGCCGGCGGTGCCGGCGGTGCCGGCGGTGACGGTGACGGCAGTCCCGGCGGCGGCCTCCGCGGTGTAGAGGCGATTCTGGAGGATGTAGTCGATGACCGCTTGGCTCAGGAGCTGAGAGACGCCGGCGTCGCCCCTCTCCAGCGCCAGCCTTGGGGCAACGGCACAGAGTAGAAGGGGGCTCATGGGAAGCGGGCGTCGCCTCGGCGGTAGCCCTGCGGCATCTGCTTCCCCCCCCCCCCGGGGGCCGCTCTCAAAGCCCTTTGCCTCGTGGCGACGGGGAGCGACGTTGCGCCGGACGCTGTCAAACGCCGCTGTCGGCGTTTGACTGCGTCCCACGCAACCGCCGAGAATCCATGGACGAGGAGCGAGGCAGTGAGGAGCCGGCGCTGTCGACGGCTGCCCAAGCTCTGCTATCCTCTACATTTTAAGGTATTTTCAGGCAACTAATGAGCGTTCCCCCCCCCCCCCCCCCCCAATTGACAGCGTAGTCGGGAAACGATTTGGAACAAGATTTACGTAAGATGACGGTCAGAGGTCGAAGGGATGGAAGTCTTCCTGCCATGGGGGTGGCTGTGGTGGTTCATAATGGCCGTGACGGAGACACTGGCAGAAAGCCAGAGCATCGGCCCCATGTTAGAGAATGGCCTGTGGAAGTTGATATCACAGAACTACTTCTGAGATCACTTTCCTCGCCTTTTATCCCTACACCAGGGGCGCTGCATATATCGTTGCACTGCAGTCAAACCGATATTATATTTAACTCTCAGAGGTGGTCATTAGCTAAATTAAGCGCAGAGCCACGTTTTAATGTGACGCGCTTTTTGTTGCTGTTGTTGGTGTGCAGCTATCGGTGACCGGGTTGAGGCCACCACCTTACTGCACTTGAGAACCCGGTCCAATCACAACTCAGTCTGCCCCAGTCTACGTGTACGTTTATGGGTCTCCACGTGATCCTTTGGGTTTCTATGTGAGTCTGTGGCGTTTCTACGTGAGTCTACGGGTCTCTACGCGAGCCCTTAGTGACGAGGCTGAGAACATCAACTCACTGCGCTTGAGAATCCGGTTTAATCACAGTTAGTGACTGGAACCCGGATTCGAACCCAGGGTGTTTAACGATGCCGGCTCATTGCCACCCGGTCGCCTGTACAGTTGAACGTCAAGTCAGGCAAATCTGCAGTAAGTCAGACAGACGTCGAGGTCCACTGCCACTTGCCTGCTCTCTGTGGAGCTGATGGAAGAGGTTGCTGTGCTCTTGCCTGTCGTGACAGTGATGATATTGTGCTGTGGAAGAAAGACAAAGGCAAAGATATCCCGTATAGCCTTTAAATGGACTGTTGGGGCAAGTGCTGTTGGCGAGCACCTATGAAGGCCGGCACGGCACATGAGGGGGTGGGTGGCCAGCACCACGCCAGGCCGCCTTTGTCTCCCCAGTGGCGATGTTTACTACACACCGCACCAGGTACTCATTTGAGGCTGAGTCGACCTAGGGGAGGCCCAGGACCGGTTCAGATAATTGTCACTGATGTTGGCCGTGAGCGGGAATCGAACTTGGGACGCCGGGTTCGTAGCGCTAACCGCTACACCACTGTGCTGTGGAACACGCACAGACACATACACAGACACATACACACGCATACACACACACAGACACATACACACAGATACACACACAGACACGTACACACAGACACACACACAGACACACACAGACACATACACACAGATACACACACGGACACGTACACACAGACACACACACAGACACACACACACAGACACATTCACACAGACACATACACACAGACACATACACACGCACACACACACACAGACACATACACACAGACACACACACACACAGACACACACACACACAGACACATACACACAGACACATTCACACAGATACATACACACAGACACACACACACAGACACATACACACAGACACATACACACAGACACACACACAGACACACACACACAGACACATACACACAGACACACACACAGACACACACACACAGACACATACACACACACACAGACACATTCACACAGATACATACACACAGACACAACAACAACCGCCATTCGCCACTAAGTGGCGGTGACGTCACCACGGCGCTTGTGCCAGGCCATGTGCACCCTGAGGCCACGTGAAGTGTCGAACTCCCGCTGGCTGGAGGTCACGGGGCAGACCCAGCAGAGGAGGCCAAACACCACTCTCGAGGGGCTCTCTCTCGAGCTCCATTCAGTGGAGGCCCTGACGCCAGCAGTGGCGTGCGCTCGTGCGTGTGTGCGAGTGTGTGCGTGTGCGTGTGTGTGTGTGCGAGTGTGTGTGCGTGCGTGTGTGCGCGTGAGTACGTGCGTGTGCGCGAGTGTGTGTGCGTGTGTGTGTACGTGTGTCTGTGTGCGAGTGTGTGTGCGTGCGTGAGTACGTGCGTGTGCGCGAGTGTGCGTGATTGCGTGCGAGTGCGTGCGTGTGCGCGAGTGTGTGTGCGGGTGTGTGCGTGTAAAAGCGTGTGTGCGCATAAGTGCGTGCATGTGTGTGTGAGTGCGCGTGTGTGTGCGCGCGTGAGTGCGTGTGCGTGTGTCAGTACACGTGTGTGTGTGAGTACACGTGTGTGTGTGCATGTGAATACACGCGTGCGTGTGCATGTGTGCGTATGTGTGCGTGTGTGCACGCGAGAATGCGTGTGTGAACGTGTGTGCGTGTGCGTGAGTTGGATTCCCTCTCGCAGCCAACTGGGGCGACGAATATCTGAACAGTTTATTAAGGGCCGCACCTTAGGTCGACTCAACCTTAAATGAGTACCCAAGGCACGGGGGTGGTCCCGGCCACACCACGTGCCGTGCCGGACTTCGGGGGTGCCGCTCGCGAACGGCATTTTCCCCGCGAGCCCTGCGTGGCTAACCGGGGGTGCGTGTGGCTGTCCTGGCGATCGTGGGGGGGGTCCCTGTGTGTGTGTGTGTGTGGGGTGGGGTGGGAGTGTGGGGGTGCCGTTGCCGGGTCGGCGGGGGTTCTCCACGCACCCTGTACTTGCTGAGCAGCGGAGACTGCGCGATGATGCGCGAGGGGTCGTGACCTTCACGCGGCACGCACACCAACCCAAAGTCTCCCAGGATGCTCTTCAGCTGTGCTCACGGTGGTGGTTGGGGTGGGGTGGGCGACACACACAGCAAAGATAAAGATCCCCCGTGTAGCTATTAGCAGACTGTTAGGTGCACGTGCTGTGAGCGAGCTCCTGTGATGAAGGCTGCCAGGGCACACTGAGGTGGATGGCCAGCCAGCACCGCACCCGAACAGCACCATGCACGGTCATGGTGATGAGAGGCGACCGCGACGACGGTGATGATGATGATGAGAGGAGGGAATTCCAGAGTGGAGCGGTGCGAGGGATGGAGCAGAGAGAGAAGTGAGGCGACCTGCGGTGTGTGGTGAGCGGGTGGGTTGGTGAGCGATTGGGCGATTGAATGCATGAGTCGGTGAGCGAGTGAGCTGTGACCTGCGGTGTGTTGAGTGGGTGGGCGAATGGATGAGCGACTGAGCGAGTCGGTGAGCGATCGGGCGAGTGGAATGTGCGAGCCAATGAGTGACGTTCACGGGAAAAGCGCGCCATGCGATGCGGGCGACAAACATAGCAGATCCCATCATGTGCAGGTTTACTCGTCAGTTCATTCATGTGTGCTTTCATTCAATTGTCCATTCAACGCTTGTTCACTTAACTAATCATCCGTTCAATTTGTGCATTCACTAATTGCTCATGCCATCGCAAATCCATCCATTCATTTGTTCGTCAATTCACTTGTCCATTCATTCATCCTTTCATTCACTTACATCCTTCTCGCTCCAGAGGTTGGGAATGCAGAAGGACTCCAGGAGGTCACTGCCACACAGCAGCATGACTCTCATGTCTGCCCAAGACAACAGGAACCGGGTCACTCACTCACGCACAACAACAACCACCCTTCGCCACCAAGTTGGCGGTGACATCACCGCGGCGCTTGGTGCCAGGCTAGGTGCACTTCCGATGCAACGTGAAGGGTCGAAAGCTCGCCCGGCAGGAGGCCACGGTGACGCGGCCGGGCGGCAGCTTGTCCCGGAAGTTCACCGTCCAAACCCGGTGGCCGCCCCGGTCAACGCTAAAACGTGAGGACCGCGATGCGCCGCTTGCTTCGCTCGTGGTGGACGTCAAAGATCCCCCGTGACGTTATTCGACGCCATCGCCGTGGCCCAAAGGGCTGTTTGTTTGCTTTTTTTTCCGCCAATCATCCAGGCAATGCTTTGATCGAAACGTTACCGTCAAAGCTGAGAAAAAGTTAGAAAAAAAAACATGAGCCCACACTCACCGATCTCTTCGTAACGCAGCACATTCCCCATGTTGGCGTTCTCGTCTGAAACGAGAAGGAGCGTCGGTGGCATTCGTCCACATCGCAGCCCAACGACCCCGTTCGGGATATCCCCCCTCGTCGTTGGCCGTGGCTGGGGGTCACACTCGGGCCTCTGGGGTCGTCGGCAGCGCAGTGGGGCAACCGGTGACGTGACCTAGGCAGCGGTTCGCAGTTGCGACTCCGGCGGGCCGCACCCAGCTAACGCTGCCTTGCAGCGGACGTGAGAGAGTTTTCGCGTGAAGCGGGAGTGGGGCCGCTGCGAGTGCCATTGTCACGGCAACACCCTTCGTCAAATCTGAAAAGCCGCACCGCGAATCGCTCAAGTGGGATTTCGCGTGCGCGCACACACGCGCAAACATGCATGCACGCACACATGCACACAAAAGCACGCGCACACACACACACACACTCGCTCACGCGTGCACAAATGCGCACCCGCACACACACACACGTGCACACAAAAGCACGCACACACGCGCACATGCGCACACGGCGGCAGTCATAATCGCCCCCCCCCCCCACCCAACCACCCAACCGCGAAACTACCGCAGACCGAGTCTGTGAAACATGGCGGTGCCTTCCTTCGCAACGGCGACAAACGGACGACAGCCTCGCTCCAAATGAGCGATAGCGCCAATAGCAAATGTACTAAATTATCATCGTCGCTGAGGATTACCCTCCGTTTAACACGCAGGAGAAAGGCTTTCTTTGACCAATATCCATAAGAGAGGTTTTGTGAGTTAGATCATTAAATATAAACGTGCCGTTAAATCCGCCGCCAGCCGACAGCCAATTAGCAAGGGTTCTCACGTAAACAAAAAGTGCCAATTTATTACTAGCACAGCACGCTGGTGTGTTGGAGAGTAAACCCACTAAAACATTTACAAGGACCGTGACATTTTGCTGGTAACTACATACAGCATCATCATCAGGCGACAGCCAGAGTTGTGGAGAAATCCTCTTTTTTGGTCTTGAATGAGACTACCCAGCTTCTGCCGCAGCTTCACTGGAACGTGGAATTTCCACCACTGGCTTTCGGAGCCACTGATGGAGGCGATCGCCGTCCCCTCCACTCCGGCTGAGCCCCAGGTTGGGCCGCGAGCGATCGGTGTGACCGCGGTTGGCCCGTGGCACGAGACGTCTGCAATGGGACTCACCGATAAAGCTGAACGCGTCCGTGTCCGGGCGCGAGCAGCACATCACCGTGAGGTTTCCTCCCAGATTGTCGAGAATTTTCCCTGCGGAGGGGGCGGGAAGTGAGATTTAACGCCGCTTCGTTTCTTCACGTCGCGACCCTGCCTTCTGTTGCATTCTAATCCGCCACTGTCGTTGTCAGGCCGCTGTGAGAGGTCAATCTGGCCGTCGTGTTGAAGCCGCAACAACCCTTACCCCCTCTGACCCCAGCCTACCACTATCCCGAGCATACAACGACGTGATGGCCCTGATCGGCAAACACAGAGGAGACATCACGGCGATTAACTCCGCTACTCCAGATTGCGATTGTCTGGCTTTATCACCTGAATGTGAAATTCTAGTTACCGCTCTGTCATCTGCATCAGCAGTCGTACAAAAGAAGGAGAAAACTATCCCTACTGCCACGACCAACCCATACCCCCCCCGCCACCCCTGACCCAACCCACCCATACCACTGCGGTGCACACACCGCATTCGTCTGGCTAGGCTGTCTGGCTAGAGGGTCTGTCTTATGTCCCTGGATAGGGTGTCTGGATAGGGTGTCTGGCTAGAGGGTTTGTCTATATCTGTGTGCGGTGGAAGGGCCCCGGGGTTTAAACCCAGACACGTGGGGCCTAGAGAAAGGGCAGGGCCTAAAAAGGGAAGGTTCTGGAGCAGGAAGGGGTGGGGGGCCTAACCAGGAATGGGTGGGGCCTAATCATGAAGGGGTGGGGCCTAATCAGGAAGAAGTTGGGCCTA
The DNA here is from genome assembly GCF_010993605.1 of Petromyzon marinus. NCBI lineage: Eukaryota > Metazoa > Chordata > Hyperoartia > Petromyzontiformes > Petromyzontidae > Petromyzon > Petromyzon marinus. The sequence goes on along the minus strand of NC_046127.1, from coordinate 7,130,079 downwards.
ATAAGGAAGGAGTGGGGCCTAATCAGGAAGGGGTGGGGCCTAATCAGGAAGGGGTTGGGCCTAATAAGGAAGGAGTGGGGCCTAATCAGGAAGGGGTGGAGCCTCAGCAGAAAGGGGTGCAGCCTAATAAGCAAGGAGTGGAGCCTAATCGTGAATTTGTGGGGCCTAATCAGGAAGGGGTTGGGCCTAATAAGGAAGGAGTGGGGCCTGACCAGGAAGGGGTGGAGTCTAACCAGGAAGGGGTGCGGCCTGACGAGTAAGGGGGAAGGACGTAAAAAGAGGAAGGATGGCCGGAACAGGTCCAGCGATGGCCACGAGAGCGTTGAGAGTGTCTGGATCGGTGCATCCGTCTTGCGTTTCGCATGTTTTAACCCAGTGGCAGCCGTCTCAACCGATGAGCCTCCCGCCTTGTTTTTGGTTTTTAGCGCCCGAAACGTCAAGCGGGGCCGGCAACAAATGGCGCATCCGCGGCCACGTGGCGGTCGGTACCCGGGGTGGGTTTCCCGGCCGGCAGGCCGGGGCCGGAGGGCCCGCGCGGCGCCGGCTGGTGGCCCACGCTGCCCTGCGGCGGTGCCGCGTCTCCGCGCCCCCGGCGCGCGCTCGCCGCCGGCGCTGATGCCGCCGCCACGGGGGACGTCACGTCACAGAAGATGCAGCCGCTCATTTGCTGGTGGCGGTGGCGGGCGGTGCGGGTGTGTCAGAGTGGGGGGAAGGCACAGGGCGGAGGGCGGAACGGGGGGGGGTGGAACAGGGGGGCAGCGGGGTGCGGAACACAGGGGTCGACACAGAAGGGGTTAATACGGAGGTTCCCACTCATAATGTAAGATTCGGGCTAGGCCGCGGCATGGACACCGTGCAGGGAGAAGTTGTGAACGTGCGGCGCTTGGGGTGGGAGCGTCGTTGTCCCGTCGCGGCGACGAAGCGCACGAGCACACAACGCGGGAGAGGAACTCCCCTCCCCTCCCCCCCCCACACCCCTCCCCCCCCCCCCCAACCCGCACCTTCAGGAGGTTGCGGTGATGCTCGAGGACCGACCGTGCCGACTGCACGCTGTCCTGCAGGCAGGCCCAGGGGTCCACTCTGCGTCCACAGCGACGGCGACGCAAAGAGACAGAGACAAAGTCCGCCCCTCCTCCACCTACACCTGCACAGCCTCAGCAGACTGTCAGTGGGGCCAAGGGCTGCTAGCGTGCGCACGCACGTACGCACATCTCATCTCCATTAGCAGCCCTGAGACAATTCCACGTTCCCTATGGTAGAGGCCCGTGGCAATGAGGACAACCGCTGTTAATCCGGCCGGCTGGTTCGGCGACAGAGTGAGTTGTTCGCGAACAGAATGGTCGCAAGTTCACATCCAGGTTGTGGTGGTCGACTCATCCCATCATCTTTTTGGGGGCCGCTAAAATGGACAACCGCTGTTAATCCAGCCGGCTGGTTCGGCGACAGAGTGAGTTGTTCGCGAACAGAATGGTCGCAAGTTCACATCCAGGTTGTGGTGGTCGACTCATCCCATCATCTTTTTGGGGGCCGCTAAAATAGGCAAAATGTAGCGGTTGTCGCTGGAATTGACTGACCGCCGGGCCATAGGAATGTGCAGTTTTAAATCACTGGCTTAGGAAAAAGGGAGCAGCCATGCAACTGCTGGCTCAAACCTCTGCGTGGTGGAATGGCTTTCACAAGAGAGCTCTTCTCTAGAGGGTATTCGGCCTACTCTTCAACTCTGGCCGGGCATCTTACACTGCTAGGTCGACAGAGGAGGAGGAGGTGGTCGCAGGGAAGATTTAAGAATCTCCCCCCTCCCCCCACTACCCACACCCCTCCCCCCCCCGGTTGTTTGAACTGCCCCACTAGGAGATGGGAAATAACCCAGCAACCTACTCCTGATTGCGTGCTTGCAAACCCGTTACCACTGAGCCCGTCACCACCGAACCCGTTACACTGTGGTGGCAGCAGCAGCGGTAGCGGCGGTGGCCGCTGCCGTAACTCAGGAGGGGAGCCAATTCCCCGGTGCTGTCGGGCTCCGCGTCTGGGAGGTTATCGATCGGCTCGTAAAGCGGGCGGAATTCTGCACGGCAACAGAAGGCGCTGCCTAAAAGCCGCTCTCATCGCCGCCCTCATCCTCCCCCCCCCACCCCCACCTAGCCAGACGCTCTTGCCAGGGACACAGACAGACCCTCTAACCAGACAACCTAGCCAGATGTCCTATCCAGGCTTACAAACAGACCCTCTAGCCAGACAACCTAGCCAGATGCCCTATCCATGCATACAGACAGACCCTCTAGCCAGACGCTCTTGCCAGGGACACAGACAGACCCTCTAACCAGACAACCTAGCCAGATGTCCTATCCAGGCATACAGACATACCCTCTAGCCAGACAACCTAGCCAGATGCCCTATCCAGGCATACAGACAGACCCTCTAGCCAGACGCTCTTGCCAGGGACACAGACAGACCCTCTAACCAGACAACCTAGCCAGATGTCCTATCCAGGCATACAGACATACCCTCTAGCCAGACAACATAGCCAGATGCCCTATCCAGGCATACAGACAGACCCTCTAGCCAGACGCTCTTGCCAGGGACACAGACAGACCCTCTAACCAGACAACCTAGCCAGATGTCCTATCCAGGCATACAGACATACCCTCTAGCCAGACAACATAGCCAGATGCCCTATCCAGGCATACAGACAGACCCTCTAGCCAGACGCTCTTGCCAGGGACACAGACAGACCCTCTAACCAGACAACCTAGCCAGATGTCCTATCCAGGCATACAGACATACCCTCTAGCCAGACAACCTAGCCAGATGCCCTATCCAGGCATATAGACAGACCCCCTAGCCAGACTACATAGCCACACACCCTATCTAGACATCTTTGAGAGGGATATAAAAGACCGTCTAGCAAGACAACCTAGCCAGACGCCTTATCTAGACACCCTTGCCAGGAATATAGACGGACCCTCTAGCCAGACACCCTATCCAGACACCCTATCCAGGACATAGACAAACCCTCTATCCAGACACCCTATCCAGGATATAGAGAGACCCTCTATCCAGACACCCTACCCAGACACCCTATCCAGACACCCTATCCAAGGACATAGACAAACCCTCTAGCCAGACACCCTATCCAGACACCCTATCCAGACACCCTATCCAGGGACATAGACAAACCCTCTAGCCAGACACCCTATCCAGACACCCTATCCAGACACCCTATCCAGGGACATAAGACAGACCCTCTAGCCAGACAGCCTAGCCAGACGAATGAATAAATAAACGAATTAATCGATGCAATGCCATTTCGCGAACGAGGAGTGGAGGACTGCGCTACCGGATCCAGTGTGAGGAGCGCACTGCGAGGTGGCACATGGTCAGCCGGTGGTGACTTGGCAGCAGCGCCTAGCAGGAGAATGCACATCACACGCACAGACAGAGACAACTGTTACACTCAACTGCGTTCTGTTGAGCCACGCAAGGACCCCACGTTTATCCGAAGTGGCCTGGCGGCCACATGCCAGTGATGACGGCTCATCACCGTCATCGTCGTCAGCATCACGTGGGAATTTAGAGCAGCAGCTGAATACTCTAAAGGCGTAGTGACGTTGACTCCAAATGTGGAGGGGAACAAAACAAAAGACAGAGGACCCGGAGAAAAATCCACGTGACCACCGGGAGAAAAATACGCAAAGTCCAAATATACAGCAGCAGCAGGCGTCAGGGTTGGGATTGAATCCACGACCTCCTGTGTACCAGGCGAGGTAGTTAACATCTCACCCACCCCCTTGTAGCCTGCACAGACTGTTTGGGCAAATGCTGTGAGCGAGTATTTGCTAATGCCGGCAACGGGACACGGCGGGGGTGATGTTTACGCTCCGTGTCAGCCACTCGTTTCAGGATATTTGGTGATGTTGTGCCTGCTTCTGCTGCGTTAGCAGTGGTGCAATAAAAAAAAACACGTACATATGTTGAATTTCTTTCACGCCGTACGTAGCACAACAACAAGCAGTTCGAAGGAAAATGAGTTTTCAAACTGAGAGTAGAAACTCAACACGTCCCGTGTGAATATCGGCGTGTGGCCTGAAAGGGTAAATAAATAAAGAAATATGACAGCCAACGTTTTGGGCAATGGCCCTGTTTCAAAGCTGAGATAGGCCCATTCCCCAAAACGTCGCCCATTGTAAAATCATGTTCCCTTCCAACGAACGCGTTGGGCGTTTTTTCTTTTGGAAGGAGTTTGACCGAGGGCCTCCCGGACCGACTCGAACTCGGGCCGACGAGGTCTAGAGGCGAGCCGGTGCGAACCGCTGCGCCACCGCTCCTCCGTGACGCGAGCGCACGCCCCCACCGCGCGTGCGTGACTGCCGATGTCAAGCTGCATCAGCGTAGCTTTAATGGGGGGCGGAAATAACACACGCGCAAGCCAGCTCCTCCTGTGCCGCAATAGACGACGATCCGCCGTGTAGCCTCGGCAGACCGCTGGGGCAAGTGCTGCTAGTGGCGAGTAGCGCCTGTGAAGGCCGGCACGCACGCACGCGGCGGTGGCTGGCCAGCGCCACGCCCGGCCGCCTTTGTCTCCCTTGTGGCACCGCACCGGGCACGGGGCTGA